>VONZ01000195.1:0-600000 GCA_012976165.1 Labeo catla
CATCCCCATTCCTGGTACATCGGGTATAGTTCACTGAGACTGCTAGCTGAGTCCCTACGGGGGTGCGATCCCTCCCTTAGCTTCTCAAGAACTAACTGACTTGGCTAAGCAACTCAGGTTGCAAGGCACCCGCTGAAGTCTATGGCATTCTCTCAATATCGACTCAGAGAAGGGCGAGAATGTTGTGGTTCTTAAGCAGGAATCGCAGCCCCCCTGGGAAGGGTGCGATCGAACCTACCCCGGCAGCCAAAATGAGGGTAGGGGTTCTAGCCCCTACTTCATTGTACCAGGATGGGTGGTCAAAGCATGCCAATCTGAAACAAGAGTTTTTGAATCGGGCCCCCTTCAGGCGCCCATTCAAATGTTAGCCCTGGATATAGGACTAGCATAGCTCTTGTGTGGTCAGGGTTTAAGATTGGTCGGTGGCATTGGACCTGAAGGACGCGTACTGTCATGCCTTTCCCTCCAAGACTCTGTCTTCAAGGGCGGGCTCATCAGTACAAGGTTCCCCCTGCAGCCTATCCCTATCGTCCCGCACCTTTACGAAGGTCAGGGGGCTGCCCTCGCCGCATGTGCATTCTCAGTTATCTCTGTGACTGGCTGTCTTAGCACACTCACGAGGTGCGGTTTGCACTCTCAGGGATGTGGTTCTCAACCACCTGGCTGGATTGGGACTTCAGGTCTTCTGGGATGGCGTCCACCCAAGTTCCGTGGTGTTCTCACTTTGTCGGTTCAGGGCCCCAACACCACGGTTCTTCGAGCAAAAAATCGCAGTCCTTCTGGCGAAGGGTGCGATAGAGGCTGTCCCCTCAGCTGAGATGAAGAAGGGGTTCTACAGCCCCTACTTCATTTTACCCAAGAAAGGTGGCGGTCTCAGACCAATCTTGGATCTGAGGGTCTTGAATCGGGCCCTGCTCAAGCTCCCGTTCAGGATGTTAACCCTCAAGCACATTCTCACGTGTGTCAGAGTTCAAGATTGGTTTGTGGCCATAGACCTGAAGGACGCGGGTTGCCTTTTTTCTCCATATAGACTCGGTCACTGTTCTACGCGTTTGCCTGGGACTGTGTACAGTCAGTGCTGTTGTGCGTGGGTGCACTCCGGGTTCACCACAGCGGTCTCCCTCATGTACCAGGGCTCCTGGGACATATGGCAGCTTCAGCCGCAGTTACGCCGCTGACCTGATCCATATGAAACCGCTGTAGCACTGACTTCATACCGAGTCCCGAGATGGACGCGGCACTAAGCTCACATTGTGTGTACGTCACACTTTGTGTTGCAAACCTTCAGCCCTTGGGGACAAGCTAGTCCTGCGGGCAGGTTGCCCCTGGGACAGGTGTCTAGACGCGCTGTGTCGCAACAGTTGCTTCCAAGTCAAGCTGGGGTGCTGTGTGCAACGGGTATGCAGCCTCAGGGTTCGGTTGGGCCCTCGGCTGCTTGGGCATTCTATCGCCTGGAGTTGTTGACAATATTTGGGCCCTGAAGGGATTCGGCCTCGGTCATGACAAACGTGTGTTGGTCGGCGCTGACAACACAGTGACTGTGGCATACACTAGGATGGTGTACGCTACTTTCACATATCACAACTCACCCGCCATCTCTTGCCCTGGAGCCTCAGGCTGTGGTGCGCCACTCACTGTCCGGGTGACAGGTTCGCCCCGAGGTGAGTGGGGGGCTTCACCCTCAGACGGTCCGGCTGTTTTAGAGTCGATTCGGCCAGGCACAGGGGTTCTGTGTCTCACCGGAATCCACTCATTGCAGTAGGGTATACGGCCTGACCAAGGACTCCCTCGGTTCAGGTCCGTTAATACTCCGCAGACCGTACGGCTTACTCCCCAGTAAGCCTTGTTGCACAGACACGGTGCAATGTCAGGAAGGTTTCGAAATGGATTCTCTTGGTAGCTCGGTGTGGCCCAACGGAACTTGGTTCTCGGAGCGCGTGCTCCTACCATCGTTGCCTTCCTGACACACCCCCCTGAGAAAGAACCTCCTTCCTCAGGGGAGGGGCACAATCTGGCACCTGCGCCCAGATTTCTGGAGCTTCTTCTTTGGTCCCTAAATGCGACCAGGAAGCCTCCAGAAACCTTCCACCCACAGTGGGAAGCACCCTATACAGGATTGAGCCAGACGGTGGCATGCCCTGGGGTTGGCGCAGAAGTTCTTCCTAAGGGTAGAACCCACGGAGTTGCGGCATCAAATCTGTGCTATCCCTCCTCCAAGGAGGCCTGAATAGGCACCTTTCTGCTTCTACATCAGGGTCCGTGTACAGCCACCATGATTTGGTAGAAGGCAGATCGGTGGGGCACGCTTGGTAACACCACATCCCCTCTTGGTCTATCTGTGGTCCTCGGGCCTACAGTAAGACCCGTTGAGCCCTCAGCTGGGTGATTCGGTGCCCTCTCTGTGAGACGGCCCCCCCCCGGTAGTGCTCACCCCTGTTAAGAGCGGGAAAACCTTCAAGCCCTCTCCATCAACGTTCGTGCCTGGAATTCGGGCCGGTGAACTCTCACGTTGTCCTGGGAACCCGGCCTGGATACATGCCCGTGGTAACCACCACTCCCTCTGAGCAGGTGGTAACCCTGCAAGCTATTCCTTACCAAGGGAATACCCCAACCTGATCCTATCATGCCCGGTCCGTGTCCCACGCATTACCTGGAACGTTCTCAGCACTTCAGACGTCCTGGTCAGCTCTTGTCTGTTATGGAGCACAGCGAAGGGGAAGGCTGTCTCCAAACCAGGATCTCCCACAAAAAAAAAAAGGTGGATGCGATCTGTACGGCCTACCAGGCCGGGGGGCTTTCCTTGTAGCCTCATTAACAGACATCTTCAAGAGCTACAGGTTGGGCTACACCTATTACTTGCCAGTTTGCGCATGGAACCAGTGTCAGCTAGAGTTTCAGTCACAAGCTCTGGTCGGGTGTAGAGCTTGCTTAAGCGCTTCCCCTAAAATGGTGATTACGCTTCTAAGTTCAGTAGGTTTCCTGACGCGAACCCTGGACACCTTCTCCATCACTTGGCACTTCTGGACGTGGCGGAGTTCGGCGGAGGAACTCGCTGCAAAATCCCAACACAAGGTATGGTTACTTTACTAACTCTTGGTCGGATTTGTGCCCCGTATGTAGTGGCTCCTTATGTGGCCCCATATGTGTAATTCCACCTATAACTCTCTATGGTGCGGTGTTTCCCCTAATGACAGGTTTGTCTCTAGGATCTGAATTTGGTAGTCTCCCCTAGCGTGAGACCCACATCAGGTCCCATATCTAATGATATTCACTTTATACCCCCCCTCTGGGCAGGTTGTGAGCTCCGTAGTGCCTTTTTTCCTTCGGGAAATAGTCACTTCCCCAACGTCCGCCAAGACACTCAGCCGCTCCACTGAGGCAGGCCCGGCTGCAGGACACTGCTGTAACAGGTCAGTTCTTGGACGTTGGAAGGTCACGAAGAGGTGAGTCGCACTTATGTTAACACGCTGGCCTGTTACTATCTGCGCCCGGTCACTCGTGACGCGGCCAGACTTGTGGCGTGATTTGACGGGGACCCCTAGTGTCGTACACTACTCGACACAACTCGGAGTGTACGACAGATAGGGAACGTCTCGGTTACGTATGGTAACCCTCGTTCCCTGATGGAGGGAACGGAGACGTTGTGTCTCCCATGCCACAACTCTGGACCGCCTCTGAGTGAGTTGAGACGCTCGGCTCCTCAGATCAGAACGAGTGAGCAGATGCACAGGCTGCCCTACTTGTACCCGGATGGCCGGGGCGTGGCCAGCTGTGAAATCTGCACACCCAATTTCATTGGCCTGTTTTCTATACTGTCAGAGGTGTTTGGGCTCTCAAGAGCGACCCCTAGTGTCGTACACTACTCGACACAACGTCTCCGTTCCCTCCATCAGGGAACGAGGGTTACCATACGTAACTGAGACGTTTTTTTGTGATCAGTTTGTTCTATGTTGTCTTGTCTTTGTTAATCTGTATGTGCATTTTGTGTATTCTAGTATGCATATTAATAATAATAATAATAAAAAAAGACATTAAGACATTACTGCACAGTAATGAAAGCAGCAACATATGATAAATAGAACAAAACAAAAAGGACTATTAATGATCTTTCACTGCACAAAAGTGCTATACAAAAGGGTCTGGCTCCAATACAGAGCAGCACAAAGTGCTTATGAGCATCCCATGAGCAGAATGATGGGCTTAAAGGGAACATGGACTCACAGCACACAGCATAGAGAACTTACAAACATAAAGGAGAGAGATACTGACGCATAGTTTAAAGGGGTGCTGTTATGCTTTTTCTCTTTTTGAACATTAGTCAGTGTGTGGTGTGTATGTTTGGGCATAAAAAAGATCTACAAAGCAACAAATCTCAAAGTCCACTCCAGGGAGATATATTTAGTTTTTAAAAAATCTCTTCAACAAACGGCTCTTTTGGACTACAACATTTGTTTGCCGCATGCAATGATGTCACAATGCGGTCTATTAGAATATCATTAAATTAATTGGAATTATTATGTGGGGTGGCTTGGGGCAATGACACTAAATATGTAAATAATTAAATACATTAGCACGATAATATCATGTATTAGTGATCTCACAGGCTGACGATAGGACTCAACACTACTGTAGTGTATTATTTACTCACCCTCCATGCATCCTAGGTGTATGTGACTTCCTTCTTTCAGACAAATGTAATCTGAGTTATATTAAAAAGTGCCTCACACGGCTCCGGAGGGTCAATAAAGGCTTCCTGTAGTAAATCGATGCGTTTTTGTAAGAAAAATAACCATATTTAAAAGGTAACAATCACTTTATTCTAGCTTGCGCTAAGAGTTGTACACGGAACTTGTTTCTTTGACAAGAGGCGTGTGTCAGTACTGAAACACCATCTAAGCTGTTCACCAATCACAACACAGTAGGACAACTAACCAATCAACACATTTCGTTTTTTTCGGAACCCGGAACTAATCGAGTCATTTGTGCCAGGCTGGGAGAGATGTATTGTAATAATGTAAATTATGTGCGATAATTTAATATTGAGCCTTTTCTTTTAACAGTTTTACAGTTACTGTGCACTCTTGGAGAGAGTTTCATCATCTTGACTGTAGTAACGAATGTGACACACCGTTTGAATACTGAATGGAGGATGACAGCCACAGTGGAGAGACGAGTTCACATCAACTTGACTTAAATCTGTACCTCATATTGAACTAAACGGCTTCAGAACACCTGAAATATAATGCACAAAAACTGTAGGTGCTTTAAATAACGTGATTATGGCTTTTGTGGGGCTTAAAGGAGTAGTTCACTTCCAGAACAACAGTTTACAGATAATGTATCACCCCCTTGTCATCCAAGATGTTCATGTCTTTCTTTCTTCAGTCGTAAAGAAATTGTTTTTTGAGTTAATCATTTCAGCATTCTTCTCCATATAATGGACTGATATGGTCCCCGAGTTTGAACTTCCAAAATACAGTTTAAATGCGGCTTCAAACGATCACAAATGTTTGAAGAAGGGTTAAAACGATCGGTTATTTTCATAAAAATAATACAATTTATATACTTTTTAATGTCTTGTCTTGTCTTTCTCTGTCTGGACTGTTTTTGTTGTGGTTCATGTCAGTTAGTGTATGTGGAAAAACTCCCATCTCATGTTCTCCCTCAACTTCAGAATCGTCCTGTATCACTGTTTTACCTTTTTTGTTAAGGGTGTTTGATCTTCTTTGCATGTTCACTTTGTAAACACTGTGTCTGTTCTTCTGCAGTGATGTAGGATGATTTTGAAATTATTTTTGAAGTTGATGGAGTAAATACAATCTGTTTTTCGACATACCCTAACTGTCTTGAGTCAGAATACACAGTTCAAAAAGTTCAAAAAGAGTAAGACAAGACGAGCGTTTGAGATTAAAAAGTATATAAAATGTATTATTTTTATGAAAATAACCAATCGTTGTATTTTGGAAGTTCAAACTCGGGGCATCATATCAGTCCATTATATGGAGAAAAATCCTGAAATATTTTCCTCAAAAAACATAATTTCTTGAACATCTTGGATGACAAGGGGGTGAGTACATTATCTGTGAATTGCTGTTCTGGAAGTGAACTTCTCTTTTAATCGGCGTCAGTATCTAAAGTGTGGAACAAGGGGAGAAAATGCTCTTGACAAGACGATGATCTTGTGCCACAATATTATTCATCTGCTCTCGCCAGTCGAGTAAACCATTACTAAGGTTTAGGGCTGCCCCCTAATAGTCGACTAACCATCAGCTGACAAGAAGAGTTTTACGTGACCAAAACTGCATTAGCTGATTAGTCACAGGTTAATTTAAAAAAAAAAAAAAAAAAAAACACAGGATGTGGCGGAATCACACAGTCAATGACTAACTACTTGTTAATGGCACGTCTTTGTGGAAATTGTCTTACTTTTTTCATATACAGACAAGAGTAACACATTCAAAACTGTCATGTTTGTACACGCAGAACTAACAGGATCAGGATGTGCTTTCTGCCATCTTGTCTCTAAGAAGGTGAGCGTCATGTCCACCTGTAAGCGTTTTTGTGAATCAGAATCATCCTTAGATCAAAACCAATATGAGAGTGACTGGATTTTAATGATGGTTTTGACACGTACACATTATGTTCTGAAGGACCTGAAATGTCTGGTTGGTTTGTCTGAGCTGTAGTGATGAGGATGATGAGGAACATCTGACATGTTCACAGTAGTCGTGTTCTGCAGCAGCAGTGCACCGATATCAGCTGTGTATTCTCCCTCTCTTCTGTCTGACGGTGAACGGACACACACCCGTCTCCTGTCCATATGACATCACTGTCAACCGAGGGTACACTTGCTTTCATTTCAGGGTGATCAAATCTAACTATCATGCATTTTACCCCGTTTTAAATCTTAAGGCAGAATGATTTGTGATCAAAGATGATTTGGTGGATCTGCTGCAGATCCCCGGTTGAAGGCCCTTGATATAAAGCAGTGCTGATATTTGGAAATCGAAAGAGGGCCACTGATGTAAACAACTGTGGACAGTGTAGCCTAACAACAACATTTGATCAATTCAATCGCATACATAAATGATCGGATTAAACTGACAATGTGAATATAGCTTTTCATGCTCGTGTATATATTCAATACCGTGACTTCACCCTTATGTACACAAGTCAAAATAAGAGCTAGTGAAAAACATTATTTTACACTTACCTTACAGGAAAATATCGTTGATATTCATAAAGATGAATCTTCATTTCATCTTTGAACGGTTTCAATTTCACCCTAGTGAAACGGTGGAAGAAGAAAAGTCTGCGCAGCGTCTTCTTTTGGTTTGATTGTGGAGTGTCAGCCAACTTAGAGATGCTCTACCGCCACCTACCGGACTGGAGATTGTGAGAAGGAAACAGAAAACACGAACTAAACTCCCTTTATTAACCCTGTAGTCTTCAGATATTTCATTAAGAGTGTCAGAATATTCCCCAAGGATTACCTTCTAAGAGGCTTTAACAGTAACACTTAGATGAACTTCCTTAAATTCAGCAAAGTTGCTTCTTCCTTGGGATCCACTTGTCAGATATTCTTCAAGAACATTTTTTACGCTCTGAGTCAAGTTATTTTAAGATATTGAAAAGAAAACCGATAACACCCAAACCCTTACTTCTGTTGAAAAAGCACCGTGACCTTCCTGAGATGTTGAATCATAATGCTGCTTGACACTGGAACACAGTTTGATCCACTTCCTCATGTAACAGATGTCTTTGTAAATGTTTGGTTGTTTAGTAGAGTTTTTCTCAAGCTCAATAATATTAAAACACTTTTGCTTAAACTTGAGTACTCCCAAAAAAAACAAAAAAAGTTGTTCAAAACTTACCAGTGATTTTTATTTTTTTTTTGGTTTTGTCATTTCAGGAAAAAAGGTGTTGTCCAGGTTAAGATAATAAGTAATCAAACATAAACTTATTTGTGACTCCTACTCCTAATGATTTCTGTCACTACATGAAACTCTCAGATAATTCAAGAAATGCTCCTACAAGAACAAATATGACAAAACAACCGTGTCAAGTTCTTTATTTACAGTACAAATGCTTATTTACAAGAAATATTGGGATTACTGTAGACCACTGGTTCTCAATTCCAGTCCTCGAGAAATATGAGGTGTGACATAATATACGTCTGTAAATCAATACAACGTAAATTGACGTCTCAGCACTATAAATGCCCTATGAACAGAACATCATGGTGGAATGTCCTGTTAAGTCCACTTACGATTAAAGAGAACAAACCTCTGAAGTGATTGAGAACCGCTGCTGTAGACTCTATGCAGTACACAGATAAATGGTACATTATATGATAAATGTTAGTTCAATGGTACATATATACACATATTACACATGTTACACATACTGTATAGCAGGGGTTTCCAACCCTGCCTATTGAGAGCTGCTGCTCCAACACACCTGTCTGGAATTACAAAGCAATCCTGAACACCTTGATGTTCAGCTGCTTCAGAAGTGTTTGACTGGCGTTAACATGTATAGATATACATATTGTGAGAATGTGATTAAGATTTGATTTTGAGAAACTTCTGAAAGATCTTTTTTATTATATTCGGATGGGTATAGGTCTGTTCTGCCTCCTGTCTGGCCTCTCTGATCTTAGATTTATAATATCGTTTGTACTCAGTCATTTCACATTTGTTCTGTCGTTCCAGTTCTTTGATCTTCTCTTCTTTCTCTTTCTCAGATGCTGTCAGTGTCTCTATTCTCTCTTGTAGTTTCCTCTTCTCTTCAGCAAATCTGACCTCCAGTTGTCTCTCTGTGTCTTGTAATTTTTTCTCATACAGCTTCTTCAGTTCCTCTGGTTTAGTTTTCAGCATGTTCTCCACGTCCTGGTACGAGTCGCTGGTGTAATATTCACCTCCATTAGCGGCGACTACAGCGTCTACTTTCTGCAGGAACTCCACGACCTGACTCCGATCCTCCACGTCTTTATTATTGAAGACGTGATATCCTCCTCCACAGCGACTCAGGATTTCCTTCAGAGCCTCGTTGGCTTTAGTGAATTCTTCAACGGAGCCGGTCAGTTCGTCACCGTGAGTGAAGAGGACGATGGTGTGTTTATCTGCTTCTTCTCCAAATACGGCTCTGATCTTCTCCACTGAGAGTCTCTCTTCTTCAGTGAACGTTTCCAGTTTAATGACCAGGATGATGGCGTGAGGTCCAGGTGCCGTCATGTTGATACACTTACTGATCTTCTGTTTCAGAAGCTCCTCCTCTGTAATGTCAGTGTCAAACATGCCCGGTGTGTCTACTACCGCCACTTCTCTTCCAGCCACATTTTCTGTCTCTTTCGAGCACTCTTTAGTTACAGATGAAGGGCTGTTGGCGACTCTGAAGGCTTTTCTGCCCAGGATGGTGTTGCCAGAGGAGCTTTTACCTGCTCCGGTCATTCCCACCAGCACCAGTCTCATAGACACTGAAAAACAGTGAGACAAATAAGACAAGTTCATAAACAGACTGCTAAAATAGACTGATTGAGCATCAAGTGATTTGTGAATGTTTATACTCACTGTTTGGTTGATCAAAAATAAAGCTGCCCCTTCTTCCTACAAAGAGAAGGAAATCATTTAATTCAGTTTCTTTATTTTGATAATTAAAATAATCACAAGTGGCCGTGAGTGGCCGCAGACTTTTGATTAAATGCAAGTCTAGTTTAATTCCTAACGTAATAAAAAATATTTTCCCCATATACACAATACTACTCTCTAAAACAATACGGTTCTTTACATGTAGTAACAGAACCCTTTATTTATACGCAGTGATTGGCTGACAGGGGAGGAGTCTCTGTCAGAGATTTGTTCATAGAAATATTGTAGAGCGTGATATTATGTTTCCATATTCAAATAAATGTTTAAAAATAAAAATGTTGCCACATTCAAATTAAGATTTTAAAATGCAGGTTAAGTGTCACTTGCAGTGCATGTTCACTATATGTTTCCCACATATGTGGAAAAACATGTGTAAATAAACGCAGCGTGCGTCTAAACTGTTTACGTTCTGAGGCAGATTGCCTGTGCTCTGACTAGGGGCAGTGATACAGCAAAAATATCACATCACGATTTTTATTTTATTTATTTATTTTTTTTCAGAAATATCACAATTCAGGATTTTATCACAAATCTTCTTATCACAAAATATATGTTTTACTATTTTGCGAGTTGTCTGAGCAGTGCAGCCAAACTAATTTCTCTATTTTAAAACCAAAGCCTTACAAGGTAACAAAAAATAAAATGAACAGAATATGTTTAGGCCAAAGTGGATGAAGATAAAAGTCTTTGTCATTAGTTTATCTTTGTTATTAATAAATAAGAACAAAGATAGGCTACATGTTACAAATACACATAATATATCAATAAAACAAACAGTGCTTTCATTTTCAGGTACAGTAGGTGTATTTAGCAGTAGCCTTCAGGAAATTAACAAAAATAACAATAAAACAATATACACTATGTGCATAAACTATACACTGACTCAGTCAAGAGCAGTGAGTGATGTTTGTTTTTGTTTCGTTTTATTAGCCATAATAATAATATAATAATAATCATCACCCAAAAATTACAATTCTGTCATCACTTACTAACTTATGAGTTTTATTAAAACTTGAATGAGTTTATTTTTTTTCTGTTGAACATAAAACTTATTTTGAAGAATGTGGGTAATCAAACAGTTTCTGGTCCCCAGTTTACTTTTACTGTTTACTTTAGACATAACCTACTGAGTTTACATGTAGTCATTGTGTGTTTTTAACAGTATTAGCGAATCACAGACAAAAATAACTTGCTTTCATACCTCAGTTTGAACGTAGGAGTACATTTCATGAATTCTAAGCACTTAAGACTAAAATGGCAGTTTGAGAAGCTTGATTAAACACGGGCCCAGATCTTTAGCAGATGTCTTACAGAATTAAGAAGAGTTTGTAAGAGTCCATAAAATGTAGTTGTTTTAAAATGTGTTTGTAATGTATGAGGATACAGTATAAGAATTTGTTACATTAGTTTTTAGGTATAGATATTTATTTTTCTTACAATTATTTTGGTTATGTATGTATGTATTGATCTTGTTTTTTGGAAAAGCCTTTCTAGGGACATCAGATGCAAACTACTAGACGATGAACCCTAATTTGTAGTGTTTGGAACCATTTTCTTAAGAGCTTACGACAGTTTTAATAGTATTATTAAACACCAATATTTCACTTAAAATCTTTGCAATTGCTGTGCAGGCTCCTCTAACAAGTATTTAAACAAATAACCAACAACACGCTGTTGAAGGAACGATGAAGGAAAGCTCAAGTAAAAACAGGCCCTTGTGGAGGCATTACGCGATGAAATCGAAAGTAAAACTCTGGAGAAAACTCACACTTATCTGTGATTAGTCAAGATATTCATTTCGCTCAAAGTTAGTCTGAAATTCTTCCTGAAGGCATAAAGTTACCTGCTGCCTCTGTTGGGCCGCTGGACGAAGCCATGGCGCAGATTTATCCGCGAATTTCTCCGCTGCGATCACCGGAAGCTGAACACAAGCCAAAATAAAGTCATGCGAATCATTTCTGTGGAGCCTGGAGGCAAGACAAAAAGAAGTTGTACCAACTTACATGATATCATGTCGTTAGCTAATGTTTCATTTCTGTTTATCGTGAGATAATGATAATGTAGCACTCTTTTGCGTTTTTGGAGCTGACATTTGGGGCGTCGCCTTCTTCTTCTTCTTCTTCTCCTTCTTCTTCTTCTTCTTCTTCTTTGGTGTTTAACGGCGGTTTGCAGCCAAGAGTGTTTCATTACCGCCATCTTCTGGATTATTCTCCTGTGATGATACTCCAGTTCATTTCCTCCAGCTTGTTTTCTGTGATCATGATCTCCTCATCAGACCCGTTCTAATTAAGAAAGTACACGTTTTTCCTGCCTTTGCCCAATCACACCAGTTTGCAGTATTTACCTGCCAAACCATCTCTTCATTATACTTCCATCATATTTCTCTTCTGTTCTTCATATCTGCTGCAACTTAAAAGTACATGTTTAATGGTTTCTAATGTCTGACAGTACTCACAAAAACAGTAGGATGTTTCCCTATAATGTATAACGTAATGTTCAGATTACTGTCCTATTGTAAATCTTGTCATCACTGTTTCCTCTCTTCTAGTCTCCAGTTCCTTTCAGTACCAACTTTATTTTGAATACCATACAAATTGTCCCTGTCCCACTGACGCTGTCATTCTCTCACAGCCTCTTTCCAAACTATACTTTTCCCTTCAGACTTTGACATCTTTATAGTTACTTCAATATTCTCTTTTTTAATTGTTTGTTTGGCTAATTTATCCACTCTCTCGTTGCCCAAAACGCCTGTGTGATCTGGCCTCTGTTTTCCTTTCCTCTTGCATATGTTGTCAGTGTTGCACATAACAGACGGCTGTTGGACACACCTGTCCTGAGACTGTACAGAGCTCACAGCGAACCACTTCCAATAAAGACTGTACTTGTTTTGTCCTCCTTTCTAATCCACTCTAATGCCATCATGATATCATATAACACATACACATTCAGATCATTTGTTTGCTTTCCTCCCTGATTAACTATAAATATTGCTGACCCAGTCCTTCCTGTTTCAGGATCTTCTGACCCGTCTGTGTAAATCTGAATATAATCTCTGTATTTATCGTCCACATATTTGTAATGTTGATACAAGATCTTTACTATTGTTTATTGTTTTGATTTGATGTAATAGTAGGACATATTGTTCTTGTGGCTGTGAGTTTAATTCCTAAACAAACCCGGGATTATCAGAGATGGACTTATTAATGTTTGATTTTAAATTAAGAAATTATTATATTAATTATTATCAGGGGTGGGACTTTCTCCTCGAAGAGTTAAAGTTAATGAGGTAATTAAGTGATTAATTAAATGATGATTGTGTATTAGTGATGAACACCTGCTGTTAACAATCAACATCACTGAAGAAAAGAGAAACACAAGAACTACAACTGAAATCAACTGAAACACACACACACACACCATAATTGTGATCAAGGTTTTCTTTAGTTTGTCTCTTGACTCTTTTATTAGCTGAACGTAATTTGCTTTTAAGTATTTGCAATATTGTTTCACAGCAAACATTTGTGTATCAATGAATGAAATCAAAGTAGATTAGCTTATGTTTTCTGTTTATAACTCATGATGAACGATCATCATTCAGTGGTCTCTGTCTTTAGATTATTGACTGATATACAGCTGTGGACCCTTTTCACAAGCCTGTGATGACGCGTTTCAACGGTCATCATCATCATAAATCCTTGAAATATTTTAATATTTTGACTAAAAATACCACCAAGTTACAAAAACGAGTTAACGCTATGAGAGGGTGTTTCTAATGTCGTGTCTATAGGCAGGACAGTAATTTTGACATTGTTCTCTCTTCTGACTGCCGACATCAGTCTCTCTCTATTTTTTCATTTGGTTGGAAGTCGTGAAAACACTAACGTGGAGTTTTTCCTTCAATATTTGAGTAAATGGGAATGCAAAAAATATATTTGTGGTAGTCTCCCATTCACTGCTCTCCGATATTACCCAACTATGACGACTTCTGCTATGAGAAACCCAGAAACGTGAGGAAGGTGCATTACTGAACTGTTAAAAAAAGTCCTATTAAACAATTAATACTGTAATACTTCAATATTAAGGGAAGAGAAGAGAAGGGAAAAGAAACAAAGGCTCAGGCTTTTAGACATGAACACTTATCATACGATCCTCAATAGTGGTGGCAATAATTATTTGTACTGCAGTGCATGATGGGAGTTTTTACTCTGTTGTTACCCAGCATGCATTGCAGTGAAGCGCTTTGTTGATTGTCACAATTGCTGAGATTCATATGCCGGTACTTCATGTCTGTGTGTGTCTAAATAGTTCTGGATTTTTTCTTTTATTTTTATATGCATTATATAATTTTAAAACTCATTCACTATAACTATTTGAGCAACACTTTGTTTGCATGCTGTACTTTTACAGGGTTGATTATGCAAAATCCTAAACACACATAAACAGTTACTCTGATTATAATCCAGGCAGCTCTTGGTGACTGTCTCATCATTTAAAACCAGCTAACATCTCCTCAATGTAGAGCACTGATCTCACTGCTTCACAACACCATGTGCACTGTTACAATCTGAGAATCAACCACAGTCACAGATCTGATGGAAATCTCAAAAGGTCCAAAAGAAAATGCATCAGTCTGAACCTTTATAGTGTTTCTCATCTAGCATTTTTATCAGACTACTATATTTATGTTTATTTATTTCACTTTAATTGCATAGAAAATGACCTATACATTGCTATTAGTGTCAAATTACTGAACCTAAACATAGGATCCTGATAAAAATGGTCATTCTAGAAGAAAATTTCAGATGGCATTTAGAGACTTTTGCATCTCAACTCTCTCCCTTTCTTTCTTTCTCTCTCTCTCTCTCTCTCTCTTACAATAGTGCAAACAAAAAAAGCTGTAAACACTGTTGTTTAGTTAATTTAAGATATTGTGAAATAGAAAGTCCTTATATTATTTTATTTATTTGTTTCATTTTAGTTTTATTTATTTTGTGTGTTTTATTTTTATAGTTAGTATTTATTTTTTATATTGTCATATATATATATATACCTTTGGCAGTTTTGTTATGTATTTGTTGAAGCATCAATATAAAAAACATCTCAGTCCATAAACAGGCAAACAGGACTAACATGTTTTACAAATATACATTATTAATGGTTGGGGAGAAATGTTTTCTGTCAGATATGCTCTTCAACAAAATATCAGAACTTTCACTTTCACTTTGGTGTCATGTGCTGCTGTTTGTCTCCGTAAGGAGGCGCTGTGACTCCATCAGAAACCCGCATGTTTCAGACATGCATTCGCTAATTGTAGCCTACTCATGTTAAAAATACTCACCTAATGAATGTATTCATCTGTCTCTCTGTCTTGTAGTAGTGAAGTTGGGTCATTCTTCATATAATTTCTGTTCAAATCATTTGTAGATTTTTAAAGTGCATTGAACGTTAACTAATGATCCGTTAAGCATTATTTAATGTTTTTTAATAATTTATTAATGGAGCTTTTAATCAGTAAACCAGCAAAACCATTTGAAGACTGAAAAAAAAAAATACATCATCATATGTATTGAGAGTTTAATGACAATTGTAAGCATTTCAATTTACATCAAATAATGATCTGTTAATCATCTGATAATGTTTAATAAGTTCATTAGTTAACATTAACAAGCACATGATCTCATATTTCTAGATATGTGAATAAATATGAAGTAATGATTAGTTTAACATTTTATCATGTTAATGATTTATTAAAGTGCTCCTATTATGCCTTTTCAAATATGATCTTTCATGTAGTGTGTCAAAGTGAAGCCGACAGTGCACGATACATAAAGTTATTGTCTATCAAAAAAAAAAAAAAGAGTCGGTTCACAATCACCTGAACGAGTCGTCAGGATTTCAAATCTTTTTCTGTTATGGCCACACGTCACAAAGTAACACATTTGCATAATGTCCGCCCATGTTCTACGTTGTGAACAAACTGCCCGCCCACAGTAAACAGTAAACACACAGTAAAATTTCCATGTGTTTACGTCATGTCGAGAAGACACTGTATCCTAAGTACAATGTGGGATTCACCAAAGGCTTGCTCTTAAAAGATGGATCAGTGACCAGTTTATTTGGACCACTTGCTCCTCTGAATCTCTACCTGTAAATGTGATTAATAATTGATGGTTGTATTTTCTAGCGATCGTTCAAAATACGTAGTTGTGTGTTATGTCGTGCAACATCTTGGATGACATGGGGGTGAGTAAATTATCAGGACATTTTTATTCTGAAAGTGGAGTAATCCTTTAAAACTCGTTGCTATCATGTAACGTTACTCTGTATCATGCAAAGTACATATTTAGTGGTGTGTGTGTGTGTGTGTGTGTGTGTGTGTGTTGTGTTTGCTCAGCGCAGCTCGTCGGTCTCTGGCTAACGGCTGACAGCTTTATCTGTTCACTCACTATTGTCTAGAAATGTGTCGATGAATAGTGAATGCATGTCGTTGTTATTACTTGAAGTTCTGATAAAGAACAGAACAATACGTTGGTGTACAAGCTGCAGTGATTTATCAATACGTTTCTGCGTTGGGTTGACGCTTGTACTATGGCTGTTTGGGTGTTGTTGTGGGCGAGAGTAACGGTGATGGGTGTTCCGTGTTTGAAATTCGCTGCACGCAGTAACGTTAAACCAATCACAGAAGACTGGGTCATTGGACCAATCACCGCAGATTAGTGTCAGCAAAGGAGCGGTTTGGACTAGTGATGCTCCGATTGATCGGCCGATATTGGCTAAAAATAGCTTGATCGGCGAACCCCAAAAGCCCTGATCAAAAAAGCCGATCACTTGACGTAAATTACTCGCGTGACTTTTTCACATGTGCATGCACGGCGCACAGGTAAACAACAGCAGAGCGGAGCTAACCAACATGAGTTCTCCCATCTGGAAGTTTTTCAAAGTGTCCGATAAAGACGTAAATTTAGCCATTTGCAATGTATGTCCTGATGAAATCCCTCGAGGTGGAAGCAAGCAACGGCATTTTAACACCACTAACATGATTAGGCATCTTAGAACACGCCATACAACTGAATATGCCGAGTATGAGAAACTAAACCAGCCGAAGCCAACAACATCCCCATCCCTCAACCAGCCGACTGTGAGTGATGCATTTAAACGACGTGAACCATACAGCAGGGATAGTACGAGGTGGAAAGACATCACGTTCAGAATTATGGAATTCATTTGCCTCGACGAACAACCTCTATCCGTTGTGGAGGATAAAGGGTTCCGTCGCCTGCTAAGCTGCCTTGATCCATGATACGACCCCCCAGGCAGGAAACACCTAACTGATGTGTGTCTCCCCACGCTGTACCAAACAGTGAACACAAACATTGACAGGCTTCTGAAGGATAGTGTATATATTAGCTTCACAAGCGATATATGGAGTGCAGACGCCTGTCCAATGTCCCTGCTAAGCTTAACAGCACACTTTATTGACTCAAACTTCGAAAGACACAACATTGTGCTACACTGTCAGGATTTCACAGGGTCACACTTTGTGGAGGCTTTGGTGAACGCATATAGCGGCATGTTTCAGTCACGGGGGATCCAAAGAGAAAAAAGCCACGCAATTTTAACAGACAACGCCAAAAACATGCAGAAAGCAATGAGAGACGCAGATTTCCCTGGCCTGCCATGTGTGGCACACACTCTCCAGCTTGCTGTGCATGAGGGGGTATTATCCCAGCGAAGTATTTTGGATATCACAGCCTCAGGGAGACGCATCGTTGGACACTTTAAGCATTCTCCGTTGGCATATACCCGGCTGGAAAATGTTCAAAAGCAACTCGGCCAGCCGATTAAAAAACTCCGCCAGGATGTGTCCACTCGATGGAACAGTACATTGTACATGTTCCAAAGTCTGTTAGAACAGAAACTGGTGCTTGCAGCCTATGCTGCAGAACACGAATTGCCATGCACGTTCACAATTCACCAGTGGAAATTAATCGAAAATATGGTCTCCATCCTCACCCCGTTTGAAGAGCTCACACAACAGATCAGCTCATCAACTGCTTCCGCTGCGGAAGTGATTCCGTTTATAAGAGCTCTCACCCGACTCTTGGAGAAGACGGTGGAGTCTGACCATGGTGTGAAAACATCAAAAACAGTACTACTGGAAGCTGTCAGAAGACGATTCGCTGACATTGATACACAGAAGCTATATGCAATTGCGACGATGCTAGATCCAAGGTAAGAGAAACTTATTATCATTACTCTTTCCCTGTCTTTCAATCTTTGGCCAACTTTGTTTTAAATAGATAATTAGGCTTTTCTTATGCCTTATTTGAAGGAAGGCTTATGGTAATCTAAAATATTTTATATTTTTTGTCATAGTTGGAAATGGGCTACTCTGGTAGTATTTAATTTTTTTAGACTATGTAATCTGACACAAATGTATGTGTGTGGCCTGCATGGCATGTCACTATAATTGATTTCACATAGTTTTTCATTTTTATATCTATTTCAGATACAAAGACAGATACTTTCCAGAGGATCTCAAACCAACTGTGCGTGATCTGTTTCGGGACGTCGTTACAGCCCATTGCCACACTGAACTGCCAAGTACAAGCAGCGTGGAGGTGCCCGGGTCCAGCAGGTCAACAGACAAAAGCCCACCAGCTTGCTCTTTACAGGCAATGTTTGCTGAACTGGTGGAGGAGGATACAGGACAAACTGATGAGGAAATCACGATCGTCTCACAGATCAACCAATATCTAGCAGAGGCCGTAATGCCACGCAGTGGACAGCCACTTGCTTATTGGCAGGCGAATAAAGGCCGCTTCCCTGCACTTGCACAGGCAGCAAGAGCACATCTTTGTTCACCGTGCACAAGTGTGGATAGTGAGCGACTGTTTAGCACAGCTGCAAATGTTATTGATGACAAAAGAAACCGGCTGACATCAAAAAATGCGGAGATGCTCATAGTCATCAAGCGAAACTTGCCTTTTATGATTGAGACCTGAAGGATTTTGTACTCTGTGTTAGTAGGCCGAGGCCCAGCATGTTTTGGTTTGAAACATTTTGTGGCCATTTGTTTAATTTTAATATATTAAAAAAGGCTACATTTTACAAGTAGCCTGGGCCTATGTAACCTCATCCCATCCCAAGTTCATCCGGTTGGTAACTATCTGCTTGGCCTCCTTGTTTCTCTGCCTTGTTATTTAGGAAGGACGGCATTGGCTTACAGTAGCTTACATTATTTTATTTTTTGGATCTGATGTAGTTGGTTCCTCAACTACATCAGACGTTCATAATAATAACAGAAAAAAACACTTGCCATAGTTTTGTCCTTTGTGGCAGTAGCCAGTTTTGGTGTAACAAGTTTTACATTTTGCTGCCAATTATAAAATGTAATCAGTGTATTAAGAGGCTACATCCCATTAAGCTGATCTGATGTGTGTTGGTCTGCCTGACCCCTCTTTGTTTGGAATAATTTTAAGTTACTCTGCCTTATTTGGGAAAGATGGCCTACAGTAGCCTTAAGTTCTCATTTTCTAAAATAAACACTTGGTGGTTCTTTAAGATCTTGACTGTAGCCTATTTCTACAGTTTATTTTTCAATATAGTTAATTTAGAGTTAGTTTCATTTCTACAAACAGTGCAAACTCTGCTAGATTATTGATAAAAGATTCCCATTCCCCTGCCATTCTGTGATCGGCAGTGATCGGCAATCGGCAGATCATGATCTTGGTGATTGGTAATCGGTGATCGGCCCCAAAAATGCTGATCGGAGCATCTCTAGCTTGGACAAATGATTCGTTTTAACGAATCGTTTGGGAGTCCTTGAGCAAATAAGGTAAAAATAAATGCAGATTATAAGACAATAAAAGTGTTTTTTGACCTTGCATGCATGTAAACTTCTTGTTGGGGACTCCCAAAACCAAAATATGAACTGTTTATAATCCATAATAGGGGCACTTTAATGAAAGTTATTAGGTGTGTTCGACTTAAGGCAGCCCTGCACAGCTTAATCAAATTAGGCTTGTTTGAGATGAGCAAATTCTGCGCAGAATCGATCACCGGTGATCACCGTGAGATGCCGGTTAGAAATGTGTCCGAGTTACGTCCGCCTTGCTCTGATGTCATGCTGACGTGTGCCAAAAAACTCTGGCGACAGTGAGGCGGCTGTGTCGGATTGAGCAGTCGAGTACAGTATCTCTCCACCGACTGCACTGACCAAAAGCATGATGGGAAACGCCTGGATGACGACACAGATTAAAGCTCATTGGTTCAGACAACCGTGATGTTGCCGTTCTTTTCCAAGATGTTTTATTTTTTAATCTAATATCACGTGATTATGTGTTTAAATTACGCATGAATATTCCCAAACACTATGCCAGTGCGATCTCTGCGTGAGATATGTGATTGTTGTCATATTTCTATAAAAATCTAAAACACACATTTGTATTAAAGTAAAAATGGATGATAAATACACCTTTCGTATGGAATTAAATAGCAAGCACTTTGAGTGTCTTGTTCATCATATTTATTTTCATATAAAAACAACAGAGCTGAAATTATATCATGTTTATCAGCAACACAGCACGTGAGTGTGATAAGGCGATATCCGCCTTTGATCTTGTAGGTGTCTGTTCTACTTCTCCAGGTCAGAACTGTCCGTCTTGAGTGCACTTATTTCACTGCAGCCCCCACTGTCACCTACATTTCAGACGAGGCTGGGTGCTTCTCAAACTGAATATTTTCTCCTTTTTTCTACATACGTTATGTTACCATGAACATTTCAATAAAATCTTTTTCTAAACGACCATGTCTCTATCTGTGTCAACTTTCACAAGGTTTTAGTGTAGAATAATGCAAGCACTGACCATTGTCTGACGTTTATACAGGCATTATTGCTCAAACACAAGCTGAAATCAGGAACTTTCTCCAAACATCCACATATGAATTACTTTTATTGCACTACAGGTTTCAGACAAAAGCTTTCATTATTTTCTATTGTTTAAATGTGACAAATAAAGTAAACAGTAAATTGGTCATGTACATGAGAGGAGTAAAGAAGAAAATAAATGTATGTTTTAACATGTTGAGTGCTTTACTCCAACCAAGGACCAATCACATTCCAGATATGTAATTCTATGCTATTCAACTCATTTTAAATCATTTCAGATTTCACAGAATAATATTAATGAACAACGTCATAAACCATTTGAAATATATATATATATATATTGAAGTAGCAGTGTATTTCAGAATCCAGCCCTCCTCCCCTCCACCCCTAATTTCTGGATTAAGATTAGCAGAAACAGCAATCCCAGGGTGCATTTTGAAGCTGTGGTGTGTCCCTGTCACACCCCTGTGGACTGTTTCGTTGGTTTTTCCCTTATGTGTCCTTATTTGGTCTTTCCTGTTCCGTTTCTGATTATGACATCATTGTTTAATCACTCACACCTGTCCTTGTCTGATTAGCCTGGTTATTTAAGTTTGGTTCAGTTCCTCGTTTGGTGGTCGGTTCTTAATGTCGTGAAGTTGTTTAAAGTCTTTTAGTGTTATTTTCATTGTGTCTGTGTGTGGATTCCCTGCTGTTCCTGTTTGTTCCTGTTCCTTTGTATGGATTATATTATTAAAGTACAAGTTCCTGATTTCCTGGTCCCTACTCCTCATTCCCGCACACGACGCGTGACGGTTACAGCTGTCGCACTGAATCTGTAAATGTAACAAATACAACACCTTACTACAAAAAAAAAAAAAACCTTAACATGACGTCCAAACTTTAACATTATGTCACCAAAAATGCTACTGTCAGGGTTACAAATTGTCCTTTCTTATTTAGAGTAGTTGGCAATCTGGAGTAGTTTTTAATAGGAACCAAAGGCCAAGTTCAAGGAAAAGAGCTGTATCCTTGGTGTGTAGCAGACATGTACTTTCTATTCAAGACATTAAATGCAAACACTTTCATCCAGCAAACTGCACAAAACAGAGCAACTGAAACCAACAGCTTACCCATTTAATGGAAGGGCCAGGACATGGTGGGTTGTGTTTTGAACACAAGGAGCAGTTGTTCTCTGCGTCAAACACTAATGGAAAACAAAATTGACATTTTTTATGCTTTTATGACAATCCAAACAGAAATGTAAAAAATAAATAAATAAATAAACATACCTGAAGCTTGAAGTATTTCCAGGGCCAAAGCTGTACGTTCCTGTGCCATCTCTTTTGGAGTAGTCCCAAATTCCATGTTAGGCAACTTAGGAAATGCCTTCATGACTGCCTTTGCCATCTAAATAAACAACAGCAAGCAAACAAATAAGACAGAAAGAAAATATGTGATGTACACAAGATAAATACTGTACAGTAACATGTACAGTATATTGCCTACTGTAAAATAGCTCTCCTCCAAATATGGAGATAGCACATGCACGCAAATAATAATAATAATAATAATAAAAACATTGTCAGAGCTCAAGAATGTAAGTACACGTCTATGTTACTGTACCATAATGACTATCACACCACAGTTATATCCGTCACGGTGGCGGATATTCCTCATCTGAAAGTATTCAGTGTACGACAATGAAATGTCAGAATTACATAGATGATTAGATTGAATAAAGTAAATTGCATAAGTATCAGAACTTCTGGGCAGCAGCTTCTGATTCTGCCTGCTCTGTGGGGTTGCTTAAAGGATCCACCAAATACACTGTGCGTTCTGCTGCATTGATGTACTGTAACCAGAAGAAAAATGACATTATTCTACAAATATTTACCACAACAAAAGAAACATGGGAAATGGACATCAATATACAAAGTGCTTAATAAAAACTAACCAGAAATTTCCAGTGTACTTCTTTAATGTTAACAAAGGACACAATGGCTTTGTAGTTGGCAAAGTTAACCTGTAACACATTAAAAATTACTTTCATTATATGATATCAACATACAAATGACTTCAGTTAATAAATATTTATCATTGACATTATTTTTTGTTTTGCTTCATCATGTACATACCATGAAACTTGATTACACATCAACAAACGGCTAAACAATTATCAACCTCAGAACCATTTGTACCTTCACTAAACAAAAGTAATGTTTTCCCCAAAAAATGACCTTTGACAAACTTTTCTTCCTGACTATTGTTCTGTTCTGAAAAAGGACCACCCCAGCTGTGAAGGGGTTCATGATATAGATGGTTTTCTCCAAATGCAGTTGATTGACACTGTGATGTAAGAAGCACTCAGTGACCTCACATCAATCAGATTAAATTAATAAGGTAAATGAAATTAATAAATGAGTTCACTTTACGTAATAAACTTGTATAAATTTAACATAAAATTAAGTAAAAAGCACATATAATCAATATGTAACAGTGACAAATTCAAATGATTTGTATTTACTTGAAGAAATTTTGTCAGCTTTACTTGATTTTTTTTTTTGTTCAAACAACTAAATTGTTACTTGTACAAATTACTCAATATAGTTGCCAAGTCCAACAAATCATTTTTTTGAGTGTGTGTTAATTGCTTTTTCAGCACTGGCTATGATTCTCCTTTTGCTATGTGTGTGGCCTTGTATGTATGATCAGGAGAGCTGTGAATGCAACCATGAAATCTGTGGCTCACCAGAAGGTACTGCGTAATGTCTGGGGCAGGAACAAGCGTAACATTTTTGATGTAAACTATGAATTTAACAAGATGCTGAAAACTGAGTCATGTAGTACTTCAAGTGAAGAAGAGTAATAAGTAAGCATTGCATAAAAAGGGTTTAAATCAGGCCATTGTCTGTGTTACGAGATAATGCAACCTGAAAGAAAAGAAAAAGAAAGATTCTTCTGTTTGAACATCACAGTGAAAATTGTACTTAAGATCAAGTATGACTTTCATTGTTTTTTATATAGCTTTTTTTTAAAAATATTTGCTTATGCTAAGAATACTTATTATGGCAAATGCTTCTTTTTCACCCTTATGAGAGTGATGGTGTGTTTTGAATCTTAGTGAATTTGCACACTTGATTTTAGTTATAAGGGCATATATTTTTATCATTTACGTATTATTGACTACAAGTGATCAAAGAATAATCAAAAAAGAGGAGTGTAATTTAATTTTTTTAACATCTCCTAATTACGTATATTACATATAACACATTGATTACATTAATATACTTAAATACATTTAAGTAGCATAAACCTTCCTAACAATTATCTTTTGAAGTATAATCATTAGCACACAGTGGTTGGGATATTGTGTTAGTGAAAGGATTTCTATAGGTGACTGCTGCATTGGTAAGGGGACATCTTAGAGGGACTGTGTACCAGGAATGAACAAGCCTTGAGACATCAACGGTTTAGCAAGTGATAGCATGGGGTTATGTAAAAGAGTTGATGATGCATTATGATTCTATAAATACAAAATCAAAGTGCTTGTCGTTTTCTACAGCCAATCTGTATGACTGTTGACCTTTCTTACAATAAATACATTTTCAAAAGACTTTTAGCCTCTTGCCTTATTGACACAGAAAATGGTCAGAACAGTAGTTAAGAAGATTTGAGTAACACTTTACAATTCGTGTGCACAAATATGCATTAATTCATGCTGAACTAATGCAGAGATAATCACGAGTTAATAACTCATGAAGAACTAAACCATTTATTAATGATCACTTCTTTAGCAACTAATGAACATTCTATATGATTCATAGATTAAGTAATCAATACATTTTTATTAGTTAAATGTGTCATAATGTATTAATAGTGTAAATTAATGTGATCATTACTGTACTGTTCTCTTTATATGTTTTGCTTTCGAAGCGTGTAATATAAATAAACAGCAAGCCAAACTCTGTTCAAGAGCCAGGATAGGAGCGCCTTGCTCCTTTAATAGTTCAATTGTGGTTTACACAATTACTCTGCGGCCAATGAACCGAGTAAAAAGCCAGTGCTTTCAAAAGGATTTAGAAGAAGGGTGCGGCACAAACATGTCAAGGCTCGCTGCCTCACGAGTTTGCTGCTTCCGGTTACCTAACATGCGACACTCGCGAAAACACGTCAAAATAAGAGTCCACACTGCCACCTAGCGGCAGGCGAAAATGAAACTTATACCGAACATTAAAGTATCACAAAAATGTAATATTGGTTCATGCAAATGTCCATCATAAATTGTACACAGCCTCTAACAGAGGCAGAACAATTACCACTAATGATTTGCAAAGATATCATTATGTTATGACTTTACTTGTTGAGGCACAGAACTATTAACTAATTGTTAAGTAATATGTCATCGTGGTTATGGATTTACAATTAGTTAATAGTTCTGTGCCTCAACAAGTAAAGTCACAGTATAATGATACATTTGCAAATCACTAGCTAATGAGTGTTTAAAGTAGACAACTGGAAGTTGAAGTACATAGCTTTGAACACTGTGGTAATTAACATATGAATTTACATCATTAGTCAATCAAATAAGTGATAAAGGAAATTAATACATTATGACACATTTAACTAATAACAATTTAATGATTACTTAATCTATGAATCATACAGAATGTTCAATTGTTGCTGATGAAGGAATCATTAATAAATGCTTTAGTTCATCATGAATTATACATTAACTCGTGATTATCTGTGCATTAATTAAGCATGAATTAATGCATATTTTTGTACACACACTGTACAGTGTTGCCAAGATTTGCTTTTCATTTTCTGTCAAATTCTACAGTAAAATCTTGTGAACACTGACACAGACAAAGTCTGAAGTAGTGTGAATATATTTTCCTGTAAACTCTGAAGACATTTAAATAATGCCTGTATAAATGTGAAAGAGTGGTCAGTGCAATGTCACAGATTTTGCCATTCATTTTCTGTACAAATATTGACTAAAATCTTGTGAAACTTGACACAGACAGAGTCTTGGGCATTCTGAAGAAGTATGAATAGAAATCTTGCTGTCAGCTGTGGAGGAACTTGAATATGCTATATAACAATATGCTATATAATGCATTGTGTCAGACTTTGCCATTCATTTTCTCTACAATTTTACACTCAAACCTTGTGAAACTTGAAAAAGAAAAGTCTTGGGCATCTAAATTTTAACCGCTGAATTATAGATGTTCGTCATCTTTTTGGCCGCTTCGTGTCTCCGTACCGTAATTCCACTAATAGATGTGCAGAGAAATCTAGATGGCGGCTGGCTTGACCGAGTAACACAAGAGTGCAGTCTGAACGATGGGGGCGGGGCGACATGTGTCGCTCCGCCCAAGGTAAATTCTCCCCGCCTTTGAAATTTTCCTCCGCCACAGCAGGGGGCAGTTTACACTGAAACAAGCAAAACGGTAATGGCTGCACCAGGTGAGTAAAATTGTTCTGTATGTTTATAGAAATATTAGGGCTGGGTAAAATATTGATTCTCCAATTTTAATCGATCTTCAATTTAACGAAACAATATTGATTCGAGAAATCCAGAATATTTACTTTAAGGAAAGCACAAAGCGAAACTGAACGGCAAATCACAGTGGAGAGCAGCGCCCGCAATAGTTCAGCAGCTTCACTTTAATCTGTCCATTACTGTTTTATTTATACCGAGTGCTAAATTGTATCAATTGTAATGTCTGCGTGCCAAGTAGGTGAATATTGTCTGTATTGTTTGCCTTATGATAAGAGAATGGCTGTTATATTCTCATGCTAATGGAAGTAGCCGATTAGCAATGCGCAGCTCATATTACTGGCTTGATTCAAAGCACTCCTGAGTGTTTATATATCGTTTGATTCGAAATGCTGATATTTATCTGCTGTATATCGCGTTTATTGTTAGATGTGTAGGTTATTAGTGCCATGATGCTGCATTCGCGTTAGTGGCACCCTCTTGTGTACACAAAGAGCATAACAGCTTTTTGTAAACTAACATTACTAAAACAGGGATCTCTAACCCTGCTCCTGGAGAGCTACCATCCAGCTGTTTTCTTATCCAACCCCGGTCAATTGCACCTGAACCTGTTCATCAAGGTGTTCAGGGTTGCATGATAATTAAAGAGAGGTGTGTTGGAGCTGAAGTCTCCAGGAGCACAGTTGGAGATCCCTGTACTAATACGTTGCTGTTATTGCCTTTATAGTTATAAAATTCAATTAAAATTAATTTACGTTTTAATGCAAGTTTATTAGTTGCCATCTTTATGCACATATCAATGAGTTACTTCTTGTATTTGTATCAGAAGCACACGTCTGCCCATCATCCTTCAGTAAAAAAAGATTTGTCTAATCTCTGCAGTGTCTCTCTTCACTTGTGACCGACTGCGTGCTGTTTCGCAGCCATCTAAATTAATACACACCTAACCATCTCTGTTTCAAAATGTGTATTTCAGTCATGTAGCTAAGAATGAGGTTTTCAGTTACCAGCATTTATATTAAAATATATGGATTCCGTCTCTGCAAAACAAACATTTTAAGTGAAATATTGATAACTAATTAATATCGAATCGAATCCATATAAATAAAAGTCATATCAAATTGCCAAATTGGTCGTAATACCCAGTCCTAATAATTTACGTTTAACGTGTTGTACAAGAATCGAATGTGACTTGATCACTTAAGCATATCCTAGTCTCGTTCATATAATAAAATTAATCTGTACTTTGTTTTTTCCACTTTAGATAAATGTAAGGTGTGGTCAGCTGGAAGAGGTTCTCACAGGGCTACCAGGGTGAGTACAGACGAATGTACTGCATCAGCAAATACATAGAGTGTCAAGCCCTCTTTAAGTCCCATCCACCTGGTTACTGAGGGAGAGGCGAACGAGGAGAACTGCTGTGCTTTTATGCCGGAGATTTGTGTGCAGGGTTTTGTTCTCAGGACTGTTTTTTTGGTGCAGGAAACATATTCCTGGTTTAAATGAATAAAAGTTGTGCTGAAGTGGAAGAGAGGGATGAACTGATTTTGATGTAATCCTCCACCAGCAGCAGTAAAAAGACAGATTATTTGTTATCTACATTTCAATGCCAACAATGTATAACTTGCAGTGTTAGTAAAAAGTAATGGTGAACTTGTTTTCTTCATTTACATAATTCTGCATCTTTCAGTTATGCCTACTGCAGTTCTATAAATTTAAATTTGAAGAAGTGGGAACTGCACATATAATATTAGTGGTGTTTTCAGTAAAATACTGTTCAGGGTGCATATAATAAAGAAATATTGACAAGTATATTCTGAGTTTAAAGTTTTCATATAGACTCTAATCAGTGTTGGGGAGTAACTAGTTACATGTAATGGAATTACGTAATTTAATTACAAGATAAATGTAATTGTAATTACTTACAGTTGCTGAGAAAAAATGTGTAATTAAATTACAGTTACTTTTGAAAATGTTAATGATTACAATGGGGGTTACATCTGAATTTTCACACACACACACACACACACACACACATACACACATGCAGATTTAATTGACTTCTTTCATAAATTGCATTGACTGTTCTAAAATGAGACACCAATGTTTCAGGAGTTTAGGACACATGCTTATTCAATAACTGTTTTATTTCCTATTTGGGTTTATGCATATACTTTATTAAGGTTAATTATTTTTTCCAAGGCATTGCTAGATGCCAGTGATTCCTGTCAAAACTATGCAAACATTTGATTTCAAAACCAGTATCTGTCAGGCATTCACCACAGCTCAGAATGATGTCAAAGTAAATAAGAGGTGTTAAGTGTGAATTTGTGTGGCTGTGCTGTAAATGAAATTATTACATGGAATGTTTGATTCTGATTGGTCAGTCGTGACATTCCAAGGTATGTTATTCCCCAATAACAACTGGTAAAAGCTAATAACTCAGACTCATCCGGGTAACTTAAGTCAGTACTATACACTTGATAGTTTTTCTTGGTGAAAGCTTTGCATTTTGTTAGCTAATAAAATATTAAAGCCTAATTCAATATTATGTGTACAATTTCTTAATTCTGTCATCCTGGTATCGTAGACTCTATTGTTTCATACAAACGCGGCTGCTGCCATTTTGTTTTGTACACTGTAATGTATTATAAGACAACTAACAAACTAGTACTGTAAATACTTAATTATTTATGTGGTGAAATAAAAGTGGTATGACTACACTGTATCACTTAAAGGAGAAGTCCACTTCCAAAACAAAGATTCATATATAATGTACTCACCCCCTTGTCATCCAAGATGTTCATGTCTTTCTTTCTTCAGTCGTAAAGAAATTATGTTTTTTGATGAAAACATTTCAGGATTTTTCTCCATATAATGGACTGATATGGTGCCCCGATTTTGAACTTCCAAAATGTAGTTTAAATGCAGTTTCAAAAGGTTGTAAATGATCTAACAAAACGATCCGTCATTTTTTTTTTCCGAAAAATAAACATTTGATACTTTCAGCAAAATGAACGAATCTTTTTTTCATCTTTTTAGCAAAATATAATTAAAATGTTATGTGTTACTTCTCTAACACATCTACTGCTTACACAAACGTTGATCACACTACAAACAAGACAAAACTATAATGCTATAAGAAACACAAAAGATTCATTCATTGTTTACCTGGGTCTTTAGTCTATGATTCGCTCACCTCACCTCTTATCTGACAAGTTTTCGGGTTTGAGTCGTTCGTTCATCACGTGACAGCCCCATAAGATGAACGAACCACTCGAAAAACCCGAAGACTCGAAATAGGTGAACTAATTCCAGTACAGAACCTAATAGGATGTTGCGTGACTGAACAAATCACTCCCCGAGACGACTCGTTCTTCCTGAGTCACATTAAAGATTCGTTCAAAATGAACGAATCATTCAAGAACATGCAATCCAGAGCTTGTGCTACACCAGCTTTTGTGATTAAAAAGTATACACATTTTCTTTTTTTTTAAATGACCGATCGATAGATAAGACCCTTCTTCCTCGGCTGTGATGGATCCTTAAATCCTTCCATGCAAATTACTGTTGTGTTTACATTTTATGTTTGTTTTTAATTTCATTTAATTTCAATTATCATTTATTTACATAATTATTCATAATCATTTTACAATCATTAGTTATCCACATAATTTATATTTAATTATTTATTTGATTATTTAAGTATTTATCATTTATTCATTTATTCATATATATTATTCATTTACATGTTTTTATGTTTTATATTTCTTATTATTTTCCTTGCTTATGTATTTTCATTATTGTTCAGTTTTATGATTGTGGGGTTTCATGAATTGTTTGGTCTAAGAAATAGATAACGGGGATGTTTATGGAAATTCAAGGTTTATGGGATGTTGAATCCGTTTGATATATCATTGTTCTTTGAGCTGTACTCCCCAGACGAAGTTTGAACATCGAGACATACGCAACTAAAACTGTTCAATAAATTCTGTTATACTTTTTTACCATCATCACTTCGTCTCCTGCTTCTGCTCTTTCTGGCTTTCATCGGTCAACTTCATAACTGACAGAAACCTGCTTGTTAGCGGGGTTGGGGTAACTACAGCTTGCTGACTAGTTGTCCTGTTACCGAAAGACTGATATATTTCTGACGGGATCTGGTGTCCGGGGCTGGATCCTGATTGTCTGGCGTGGGGACCTGATCTAACAGCTGGGATCATTTAGAGCCTTTGAAGCTGCATTTAAACTACATTTTGGAAGTTCAAAATCGGGGCACCAATCAAGTCCATTATATAAAGAAAAATGCTGAAATGTTTTCCTTAAAAAACATAATTTCTTTATGACTGAAAGAAGAGAGACATGAAGATCTTGGATGACAAGGGGGTGAGTAAATTATTTGTAAATTGTTGTTCTGGAAGTGGACTTCTCCTTTAAATGTCTGAACTCACCGTTTGCTAGCAACTGATTTCTTTATGGAAGCTTTGCATTCAAATATTTAAACTAAGATGTTTCTTGTCTAATTATTTACTTTCGTGGCAAGCAGCTGTGTAAGAAGTGGGATAATGTATGTCCAGCCAGTTGTTATCGCAAAATAAAAACGTATATTATCCCTTACTTATTATAATCTTAATTCAAGTGATAAAGGATTCTGAGAGTCTGACAGTAATCAGTGTTGAACACTACTGTAAGATTAACTCTGCCTGCTTTAAATGTTTCAAAATGATTAACAGTTGAAAATATTAGAAATTTAGAAAAGTCATCAAAAAGTAATTAAATGTAATAAGTTACATTACTTTAATATGTAACACGTGTGGCCCCGCCCCATCGTCCAGACTGCACTCTGGAGCCCTTGGCTTGACCGGGTGTTCGCAGATGGCAGCTCACTTGACCGCAGTAGTTTTCGAACTCTTAAAAGGTGGGACATTTTGAAACGCTGAACTTGGCTAATGTAATCTGTATCAAAAACATTTAGAGAGGGAATTCAGTAGGCTGTACACTTTATTGATTATGAATATGAACGCAGCTTGGTAACATTAAATCACAAGGTAGGCGCTTTCCAACTTTCATATTCTTCTCTACATGTTCATTTTTTTTTTTTTTTTGGTTTTTTTTTAAAGTACTCAGAATTTGGTCCTCCATTGTCACTAATGCGTTAAGCGTTTTGTAATGGTTTTCTAGGGGAAACGCTTAACCTAACTTGCAAACATAGGCTTTAATGTCTGAATGAAATATAAAGTATTGTTTATTTATTTATTTATTTTTGGTTTCAGATCATGTGGAAATACTGTGGAGATCTACAGCAGATAAACATGGCAATTCAGGTGTGAAACTTTGGTTATTATTGATATTATTATTAATATTATTAAATCTGTAATCAGCATAGACAAGTCTTTTCATGCCATATGATAATACAACAAATTCTGTATTTTCTTTTCATGCAGAATGATTTATGTGCCCAAATCAAGTACTGGTCATTGGCTGTGGTGAGGCATCAAGGGCTTTAAAATTCAGGAACCAGTATCGAAATCAAGGTATCGTTATTGATATTAAACATTTTTGAATGTTTACATTAATTTTTGGGTTAACTGGGACCATGAAAACATGTCATTTGGGCCTAGAGTTAAAAATAATTGGGTCTGTCATTCAGAAACATGGCTTTTGATATTATTCTTATTGTAGTGACACACATCTTTCCCTTTCATACCAGCTGGATTTTCTGACGGTTGCTTAGCATGTCATGATGTAGCATTTTGCCGGGAGCAAGTTTTTTTTTTTTAGTTTATAAAGTGTAAAATATGCTTCGCTTCAGAAGGCCTTTATTAACCCCCTGGAACTATGTAGAGTACGTTTATGAAGGATGGATGCACTTTTGAGCTTCAAACTCATGGCAGCCATTTACTGTCATTATAAAGCCTGGAAGAGCATGGGTGTTTATTGATATAACTCTGATTGTGTTTGTAAAGAAGTGATTTTTCTATACCATTGCAGATGGCAGCGCTGGCGCTTAGAGGCTGGCATTTTTTCGGGAATCCCGCGAGATGGGAAACAAAATCACTAATAATCACGGCATTGGGACGGGATAGGAAAAAATGTCAGCGGGAATGGGTGGGACCGGGAATCGTAACAATGCGTGCAAATTAGGCTACATAACATATTTAGGATGTTATTTGTATGTAGGCTATTATAGGTTGTGTAGTTGTCTATAGCTCTGTATCATGTTTGAAAATTTTGGTCTCTATTTGCACTTTGCACTTGAATATTGAGAGAGTGGCTGCACTTACTGTTCTCACTTAATAACACTAAGAAGGAACTGGGTTTTGTTTGTTAGTTTTTTTTTATTGTTTTTATTTATATGTTAAATTTTCGAAAAGAACTTCAGTGAGGAGGTCAAACATTCTAGAAGCTCATAATTAATGTACAGTTCTAAGGTCTAAAGAGACTTATGAAATCATACAGAGAAGCCAGTCAGTTGTTTGTAGCAAAACCTTTTATGGTGCTTGAGTGTTGTTGTCTTTTACTGCATGTGATAATTCATAATCAGAAAGTAGAAATTACATAGTTAAAACAATTCAAAATGCACCAGCAGACCATACCGGCATATATTTGGTTAAAAATGTGTAAAAATCTCGACCTTGTCTCGTTCTTGTGAACTTGTGTCTCATCTTGAGTCTTGAATTAAATGTCAGCGTTAATGATAATCATACAGCAAAAGACAAGGAGAAAGTCACTCCCTGCTCTTGACAGAATAGCATTTGTAGCTTTTTTAAGAATTTATGTAGTAAAAATTGTGCCCTGCCATCACTTTCAATGTATAAATAAATGACTACTAGAGCACAAAATTGTTTACAAGAGCACATGTTTCTTCATCTGATCTCTCAAAACGCACCAGATTTTTGCATTACAATTTCAAATGAACATTTTTAAAACCTAGGGGCCCCTGACCACCTTAATGTATGTAAATGCAGGAAATGGGATTCAAATCGAAAACATTTTCCCCCATTTTGTGTCCCCCTCCACTTCTTAAACCAAAGTTACACCCTTACAATATACAGACAAGTAGATGAGTCCAGAATAAGAACACAACGCGTTTCATTACGTGTAAAGCATTTTACACCCATTTCAGGTGAGAAGCGTGAAATCTGTGATTCCGTGCAGTTGCTGACACCCACAGCGTGCGATCTCTTTCTTATGCGCAGTTTTTCAGTTTCACTTTCGAAATCGATCACATTCAGGAAGGAGGGGAGAGGATGCAAAAGGGGGCACAGTAATTCGTTTCAGGGGGCACGGCTTTTTTTTTATAGACTGTCTGCAAATTTACTTCACAGTACAAAAGGAAGATCAATAATTCATTAAAGTTAAGGTAAACTCCTAGTGGGCAAACTGACTGAATATATTTGCCAATATCTCTCCTTACAGTACTTCCACTATTTCCCTCACCATACGTACAGTACACTAGAATTTTACACAATGCAGATGCAACCACTTATCGACTAATTTTTTTTTTTATTATTATTTTTTTTCCAAAACCACCTATTTGGTTCCACTGGGAGGGTTAATACTGATGTATTTTAAATAAAATTGCTTTTTAAAATATCACATTGCCAAACTAAAGCTTGTTTACTCATATAGCCTAGTGGTTTACTACAGTGAGTTTTTGCCAACACATCCCATCATAGATGTACAGTACGCAATTATTTAAATAAAAATTTCACTGTAAGTCCCATTTTTCATATAAAATTCTTGTGTACTGTACGTACAGTAAGGGAAATATTGGAAGTATTGTCTGTTGGCAAAATATATTCAGTCCAACTTGATCTCACAGAATTCTGTGTAAAGACCACGGACCCTCAACTCAGAATCTGCCCTCAAAAATAAATAAATTAATTAATTAAATAAAATAGATTGACCGATAGTTGGCCAGGCCACGCCCCCACCCTCCAGCCAGTAGTCCAAACAATATTTGGACTAATTTACAAATTATTATTACTGTTTATTGTAAATTGACAGATAGGTCTATATAAACAACAAAGAAAACCAGATAAAGACTCAATACATTAATATTAAATCGGAAGAGTCTGTTGCCATGACGGCGACACATGACACTTTCTCGCGCGCATCCCAGAGCTACGCAGTTTTTCCAGTCATTGCGAGGATCACCATCCACAGATCAGTAGGAATCTAAAGTCTTATTGATTTCTTCACACCACCTCGTTTATTCCCGCACAGCGCCAAAAGACGCTGCTGTCAAAACCTCATATGTTTGCTTAGTTACTGTACTTAAGTACATTTTTCAAGTATCTGTACTTTACTGGAGTGGTTTTATTTTAAGTAACTATTATTTTTTACTTCACTACATTTCATAAAACATATCGTTCCTCCTTGATAAATATTATGTGCTCCGAGACGCAGAAGCGGTGTCTTATTCATGAACAAACTGATTATTTTCAACGAACCTGTTAAATCGGTTCACAAATCGCACCAAACGATTCATTCACGAGTTGGACTGATCCGATTACAACTGTTCATGAGTCGACAACTCACTGATTCAAATGAGTCGTTTAGAGCGAGTCTCCAGTCAACTGAATTCACAAGTAAGACCCGGGAGATCTTGTGAGCGCGCGTGACTGATGCGGTGAAAAGTAAGTTACTAATGTCGAATATTAGGATCAATTATTGTAACTGTCAGTTGTTTGTGAACTAAATCTGGTGTCTATTTAAGCCCACTAAAATGCTTGAATGCAGACACATCTACATCAGGGCCTCTAGGTCAAAAAACCAAACATTATATACAACATAACACAGATAACATAAAATAACTCATGCACGTATATATTCCCCGCTGCTGTAACATTAGTAGTTTTATAAAAAAGCTACGCATTTAGTCCTGACATCTGTTTTTATATTGTTTATCAACGGTATCAGTTTTTATATTGTTTGGATCAACTAAGGTTATACCCAAGTAAACAGATATGAATGTTTAACCATACTGAAAATAAGTAAATATTCTTAGCTGATGCTAACCGTCTAGCTAACAAGCGTGCTGGTGCTAAGTAGAGGTAATTATAGGTCCAAATATTTTTATTTAACCACCTAGACAGGTTACACCTGAGGGAAAAATAAAGGATGTGATGTTCAGAACATGGTAACTACAGTTATATCAAAGTGGGAAGTGATGCCCTCTGGGGGCATTTGTCCAGGGGTGTTTTTATACCACAGACAAGGTGTGAGAAAAAAAATAAAAAAATAAAAAAAAAAATAAATAAATATATATATATATATATATATATAATTATATTTTTTCATTAAAATGTTCTTCCTAACTTCAGGCCTTATTCTCATATCATATAAAACTGTGACGTTCTGCTAAACAACAAGCTTTAAAACACTTTTTTCTTCCTGGTGAAAATGAGGTGGTCAGATCTGTTTTCTCTCAGGTACATCACAGTGTAAATCTCACAGTGAACATTACTACATCACTCTCATCAACAAACTTCACATCAACAACAAAAATATATCTGGACCCCATATAGACTAGGCATTTTGAGCAGTAAGATTATAAAAAATATATAAAATATATATAAAATTATATAAATATATAGCATATATGAAATTGCTAAATCTATCAGTACTTTTTTTACTTAAGTGCATAAAAATTGAGTACTGTTGTACTTCCAGTCGAGTAAAATTGAAAAAGGAGTACTTTCACTTTTACTGGAGTAATATTTATTTATACGTATCTGTACTTTCACTCAAGTACTTGATTTGTGTACTTCGTCCACCACTGTGCAATAATGCAAACTTTGTCTCTGAAATAGTAACACTGCTCTAGTGTAGGAATGATCTCGCTAATCTAGAAGGTTTTGGTTATCAAAACAGCAGCCTACTTTTACACAGTCAGGATTATGTTTGAAATATAGTGTGCAGCTGTCGAAACGCAGTTGCTCTGTGTTTGTGCAATATGTGTAGGCTACATTTACCTGTAACTTGGCTTGTTATGAGCGCCTTGAATAGTCTAGATTGCATTAGAGATGGGGTGAAGAAAAGCTAGTGTTATACCTGAACTATAATAAATGAATGTTTTTGACACCAGGATACCAGAGAAGGTGACAGATAAAAGCACAAAACTTAAAAACAAGTTAAACCAAAGCAAAATAAAGAACAATCCGGAAGCATGTTAATTGCCCTAACACTGAAGAACTAGGCTTGTTGGTTTGGCAACCCGAGCTCATGCAATGTCAGCTGTAATTGTTATTTACCATCATAATTTCTGTCAACTAATGTCATAATGTTATTTTGTATCATGTGTAATCCTACTTGAGTAATTTTTTTGTCTGCAGATTAATTGTGAGGCACCCAAATATTTCTCCTGTCTATTACTTTTCAGCATCTTTATTTCCTCTCTTTTTAATATTTTCTTCATCCCAACATTTCAGTAAAGATCCAAGGATAAAAGTTATTTTCTTCACTGTACAAACCAAATAGCAGTCTTCAAATGCTTCTTTAAAGGCACCATAGTGTCATATGCTGTGCCAGCACATATTTGTTGCTAAACCCATGTAGATGAACAATTAGCATTAGGGAAGTAACTACTAACCAATTCAAGTTTGATATAGGCAGAGCAAGTTACAAAATGATTATACCAGATTCTGTGGATTAGTCACATATGTGTTTCCACAAAAGTTTGTCAGTATCGGATTAGTGTCTATTGCAACACAGTTAAAATATTGACACCATTGTTATATAGGTGAAATGTCTTCGCAATTAAGGATTTTTATTTTTTTTTTTTTTTTTTGCAATGATAACAAAAGTTTTACCTTACTCTTTCTGGTTTACAGCATCACCAAACCATGTTGAAGAGGGGAGGGGGGCTGAAGAAAACTTGCCCTGCTTGTATGGAAACATTTTTTAATGGATTTAAAATGTGCCCTAATTGCAAAATCTGAGATTAAAAAAAAAAAAAAAATTGAACAAAAAAAAGGACACGTGGGTAGCGAACAACAAAAGAAATCAAGTGATCTCCTACTTATTGGATGATGCAGTCATTTTGGTAAGTAACTTGTATTGTGCTAGTTCACTAGTAGAAATGATGTTATCAAAATGACATAGATCCTGGTTAGTGTGCAGTGATTTTGTGGTCTTTGAAATGCATGTATTTTTCAAATGGCAGGTTAGTGGTGGTTCACTGTGTGGGTTAGTGGCAGTTCAACACACCTTTCAGGTTATATATTTGACATTCTGATTCTGAGACAAGATTATGCATCATATTTATGGAGGCTATTTATTTAACAGTTTCAACATAACTTTACCATATTATCATTGAAAAACACTGCAAACATTAACCAGAGACTCTCAGGATCAGGTCATAGCCTGCAGTACTGTTCTGATATTTCACAGCTCTTTATATCAAGAACAGCTGACTTTTCCCTTGTCAGCGGCTTGCACAAGTGCCAGTATGTTAGCACATAACACATGACAAGTTAACATCACGTCTTGTGGGCGATGTGATATGTGAACTGAACTTGGCCAATAAGACAGAGGTGCATTAGACAGCAGACCAGCAGAAATCGTATTGTGCTACCATCTGACCATGCCAGTGAGTGAGCTTTCACTGTTCTTATTTGACAAATCACAAGAGAAGACAGAATATTGACAAAACACAATGACGGAGCAGTGTACAGTCTGCTTTGATCCTAAGATTTTCATGTTGACCTGTATTTGTGTCCCAGCATTGTGATATGCACACAAAGATCCATACACACCACACCAAAGCACTTGTAATTGTTTTTAATGTTTTTTTTTCAGATAGAGAAGCTACACACAGTTGGCTGGAGGCCTTTGCTCCTGCTTGAATACCCCCACAAGGAGGCAAAATTGATTTTGCCTAAGGATCTGGCGTTGGGCACAAATGCACAAACGTGCGTGAAAAACATCCATGAGATCTATAAAATTATGGTTGAAGGTGAGACTATATTTAACATATGTATTTTAAAAACTCACTTCAGTTATTTTATATTTTTATATATGTGTAGATGGTGGTGAGCAATGGTTGGAAATAGTGAGGGCAGATATGCCAATCCGAATATCTAAGGCGTGTGGGATGCAGGTTTATTTTACCTTTCACATGTTGACCTAATTGCATATTGTACATTTTTGTGTTTGTACTGTTCTAGGAAATACAAACCAGGGAACATAAAGTAGCCAGGAACCTGCGGAAGCTACTGTCATTCTGCATTTAGAGACTTTGGTCAATGTTCACAGCAGAACAAGGTGTGTTTGGCCCGGATTTGGCACCTCCGGTTTATGTTGTTCCCCTTGAGATCTTTGTGAGAATGTAGTTTAGCGGGGGGTCTCTATTTTCTTTACAGTGATCTAAACTTTTATGAGAGACAACACAATCTCTCCATTAACCTCAGATTCGAGGGTGTCTGGACCAGGGCGCTGGGACAATAATGTTCTGCTTAACCGGTGTATGTGTGTACGCTTTGGCGAGACAACACCATCTCTCCACTCATCCTCAGATTCAACAGCCGCTTCACTCTTCAGCTTTATGTGTGTTCTTCATATCCCTGTGAGATGTTCTTTAGCAGAAGATCTCTATTCTGACCAGGGACCGTATTCACAAAGACTTTTATCTTAGCGTTAAGAGAACTCCTAAATCACAGTCAAACTAAATTTCTCTCTTAAAACCAATTTACAAAGCAGCTGAGACCTACTTTCTAGTAAGGAAAAATGACCTCTATGATATGATATAAATTCCTTTGCTATGGTTGATGTCTGTTGTCATGTACAAGCCTGCTTGCAGTCACCTCTGTGATCGGTTGATAGCGGTGGCATGGTATGTGTATTCGTATTGATCCGTCCAGTTTAATTTCCAGATATAGCCCCAGATATTTGTATGGCCTAACCATCTCCACATTTACCCCCTCAATGGCCTGAAATCCACCACCATCTCTTTAGTCTTAGTGGTGTTCAGCTGCAGGTGGTTTGAAGGTGTTTTTATTCAGTATCAAGGGACACAGAGCTATATTGTTTTACATGGCTTGCAGGCTGGAGAACATTGAGATGATCTATCATGTTATAAGCTAAGCAAAAGTCATTGAACATGCATATGTGTTACTTGACTCCAAATGTAGCAGAGTAAAGTGAACAGCCAGGCTTATAGCATCGTCCACAGCCTGGTAAGCAAACTGAGAGGGATTTATCAGTGATGAAACAATGGTTTGTATCATCATTGGATGGAATGGAATGCAGCCCCACCAAGTGAATAATAATGTACCCATTATTGTATCCAAATCAAGTTAAATTAGAATCAACTTGGAGTTGGGAGCTAATCATAGTGTCTGATGATTTGATAGCTTTTGCAGGTACCGTCCATTTTCTGAAAACAGGACGGTGTCTGGCAGGTAGGCCTACTCAAAGATGAGTTAGTCAGTTGGTAAATAAACTGAGCAATGCACAGGGATAAGTGATATATGAGGCTGTGAAAAAACAGGTGGTAGATATCTGACATGTAGCTTTATTATACTTTCAGTCATCGGCTGAGACCTTGCTGTCCTGTCTTCAACTCTGAACTTATCAGCACAATTAACATGTTCAGATTTTTTATAGGAAGTTAAATACTAGCCTGGTTTTCACAGGCTACTTAATCACTGCCAAGTGTCACCATGTCCCCTGGACAATGACTGATTTCTGTTGAGATTTTTACCAGTTCCACTTCAGCATCCTGAACAGTAGGAGTTTTTGTATGTGATACTGTATAATGCAGATATTCAGTGAAGACAACTGGACAGTTTATGCAGTTTATGCACTTTAATTGAAATCTCAGATAATTTACAACTTTTTCAAATTCACATTCAAGTTTATTGTAGCTGTTTCATAAGTTGATAGGAATCTGTCTTGGTGTGCTCACATCAACAAATCCAACAACATACAACACAAGAAAAATTTGTCAGATGTGTGAAGAATGAAGAGGTGATATGCTTGGTTGGACGGGTAAGTGATGAATAAAAAGTAGTACTGTCAAACGATTAATTGCGATTAATCACATCCAAAATAAAAGTTTTTGTTTACATAAAATGTGTATGTGTGCTGTGTATATTTATTACGTATATATAAATATACTAGGGGTGTGACGAGACACTTATCCCACGAGACGAGACGAGACACGAGACTGGGCTCACGAGAACGAGACGAGATTTTTAAACTTTTCTTAAGAAATCCTCAATGATTAGATATATAAGGAAAATAGTCTTTTATTCAACTGAAAAAGACCAAATGCAAAAAAAAATGTAGGTGCATTTTGAACTTTATGAAATTATATTTCTATTTTAATGAATTATAGGCAGTAATAAACAACATTTAAACAAGAGCTTCACGATTCTGGATAAATTGAGAATCCCAGTTGTTTTTAATAAATTGGAGATCACAATTCTGGAGAAAAAAAGATTAGAAAACTAAACAAAATAACATAATTTACTAGTGGTTCTGACAAACTGTTCATATATTCATTTAAACAAAATTAAAAAAAACATTCAATGAGGGAGTCAGTGTCTCACTTCATTAAGACTTGTTTGACTATTGAAATCTCCTGAATGAATGATTTAATGACATACTTTTTTTTTAAACGGGCAGTTGTCGCCACCTCCTGGCGGAAGAGGATAAGCGTTACAATAGATACACGTGTAAAAATACTTTCATTTTGATCGCTACTGTAGACAATAAGTGTTTATACCCAAACTATAAACTTTATCCTAGTACTTCTGTTATTTAAATGTCTGTAACACACAAATAATGATTATAATGTGGTTGAAAAGACTGTTTGTGTTGCTCTTTCTGCGTCCACATTTACCCTGACCCTCTGATTCATTAACATGGGCAGCAACAAAACGTGTTTCTCACGCTCCACTGACACTCGCGATGTGAAACAGTCCTAATAGACATGTGGGTCGCGTGGGTGTTTGAATCGAGATCTCATATTTTAAGGATGTAACCGGTGCAACTCTAATGTAAACGCTGCAAAATGTTTTACAAAGATTTCTTCATGACATCTCGCGAGATCCGACTGGTATCGCGAGACACATCAGATCTCGTCACATCCCTAAAATATACAAACACGCATGCATATATTTTGAACATATTTACATGTATATACATATATATATATATATATATATATATATATATTTGTATTTTGTATTATATATAAATATATTTAATATATATACATAACATATTTTCTTTAATATATATGCATGCATGTGTTTGTATTTATACATACTTAATAAATATACACAGTATACACACATTTATTATGTAAACAAACTCTTTTGTTTTGGATGTGATTAATCATTTGACAGCACTAATAAAAAGATATCTCATGTCCACACGTGTAAGAATAAATTCACTCTTCAACACATACAGTTAAAGCAAATGTGCTGAAAGGTCCAAATAGTCCACGGTAGGCCTAAAGTGCTATTTAGTTTAAAGTTCTTCATAGTGGTTGATGCATGTTAGTGATAAGTTGCATTTGATGGGTGTCAGATTTCAGTGTGGTAAGGGCATTGGGAAAGAAACTGTTTATGAATCTTACGTTCTTGTTTTCATGGACCTATAGCATTTTCTGGAGGGCATTAGTTCAAATAGTTGGTGGGCAGTGTGGGATGGATCCTTGAAGATGCTGTGTGTCTATTGGAGGCAATGGGAGTTGAAGATGTCATTAAGGGCAGGAAACTGTTGATTTGTGATGTTCTGTGCAGTCGACACAACTCTCTGTAGGGACAATGATGATGATGAGAATTAAAAACAAAACAAAACAGAGTGGTCTCCTTCCTAATCTCCTTCCTCTGACTCCGGACTACTGAGGTCATATTCATCGTCATCAGTATCTGTCCAGCGTTCTGAGTCCTGTATCTGGAGATCATCAACTATAGCGCGATATGTGCTTACGGCTTCTTGACATAACCTCTCCAGTGCAGAAGGACACTTTTCCAACCCTCTGCAGCGTCCTCCGACATGTCACCAAAATCTGTATTACAATGGAAGTTATTATACATCACATAGCAGGAGGGTTATTTTTTTCCCAAACATTACAATTACAAATATTAAACTCAAAAATCATAGTATGTAGAGCCACATATAACAGAAAGATGATACTAACTGTCTTGTTTTTGGATGTTTGTTGCATACTTTAATAAGGAAATAATGTTCAGAATTTGACATACTGCCCATTCTGATGTTCTTTTTGTGCTTCTCCACTCCCTTTATCTCCTTCTGGAGAGACGTGATGTGCTGGGACATCTCTTTAACCAGCATGCTCTGCTCCTCCTCAAGGTGTTTAAGCAGCATAATTTGGTCAAAAACTGTCCGTTTTAACCTGAAGGAGTGGCCTTTAAGTAGAGGAAAGTGATGGAAAAATGAAATGTAGTGATTTTGTATTCATAATTATGTTACAAACCCAAACACATACCCACACACTGAATTTGTTTTCATTGTTAGACCATCGGCAGGTGGGAATACATTTTAGAAAACATGCCATGACAAGCAACCATACCATCTCCAAGTCTCTCCCAAGGCAGGATGTAGTCTTCGGTCAAACTGCAGGCCAACTCTTCATCAGTCTTATCCTCTTCAGCTGAATTGTACTGAAAGATCTTTTATCTAAGTTTTTTCTTTAAATCTCTTATTTTCTTTTTCTTCCTTTGCCTTGTCTGGTTGCTATCTGCAAAGTGAAACAAGAAAACTGATAAAAACATTGTTTTTGTTTGTTTTAATAATGCACCATTTGAAAATCTGTCAACCTACCATGCTGACGATAGAGGTCTTGCTTCTTGCGGAGCAGGCAAACCGTGATGCTCTCTATCTCAGCTCTGATCCTCTGTGTTCCCTGGTGTGGAGACTAGCTCTAAATACGTAAGACAGTAATGTGATTGTGTTAGAATTTAATATCTAACTTAACTGCCGAGATTCGATTTCTAGCTGAGCGATGGAGCACAGAGTCAGGATCCTGGACCATTGAGACAACCACACACAGAAAAGGTGTAATTCACTCAAAGGCACTTTATTAAGGAAGACTTCAACATTTATATGGTAAATATGAAGAAGTGAAATCAAACATCACACCCTTCAGGAAACAACAGTACATCATGTCTTATGATTCTCTAGGCTAGACTTATGTCATGTCTACTTTTCAGGTTAGTATGAGAAGGGCACAGGAGGTCAGGATTATTACAATCTCACAATGGCCACTTTAAGACAGAATGTCTTACATAACACTCCTGTGCTTCGTATAAAACAATCGTATTAGTATTCACATTAGTAATGGTATTAATGTCAAATCAACATAAAACAATCATATTAGTATCACTGTTAAATCAAGATACACATGAATATGACTAATATCATTTGCAATTGAATACATGTAATTATCTGGAATATCTTTCTGATTATAATGATATAAAATGCTGTAATCATTTCTATGATTATATCAGTAATCAAACAAAAAATCAAACTCTGTTATAATTCATTTAAACTGCACTTTCCACATTCCGATTATACTCTTCAGGCTCTAACTGATACACACGCGCATATGTATTGTAATCATCTTCATCTTGTTCAATATTAGGTCTTGGATCAGGGGCTGGTGGACAAGCTCCTTCTCGTTGCGCACTTAGCATAACTTGATAAGTCCCTCTCGTTGTAAGCGAAGCAATAGTACGCATAATAAAATTGTTGGTACACTGAATTATACATGGAGCGATCAACAACACAATGAACAACAAAACAATAATCGGTATTACAGTAGTGAAAATCCAGGTTCCCCATCCACCCCAGAGGCTGTCCAGCCAGCTAAACCAGGAGTCATCTTTTCTTGGCTCCGGGATGGATTCCCTCATGTGAGTTAGGATGTCTGTGATGTTATCTGAATTGTCTGGAATATAGAAACAACAAGATACCCCCAACATTTTACAAACTCCCCCTTTCTCAGAGGTCAACAAATCAAGGACCAATCTATTTTGGATAACTGCTTCTCTCATTTTCTTTAGCTCGTCAGTGATTAGCCCTAATGCATGAGCGGTATCATTCTCCAATGACAAAACCTGCCATGCTAACCCATTGATTTTATTTAAAGCTACTGTTGTCCCTACTCCAGTAAAGAATCCCGCTAAGGACCATCCTATATTTTCCCCTGGAGTTGTCCATGGATCCACTGTCTTATACCCGTTATATCGATTAGGCATGCTATTTACATCTCGTTTTTCTCTGCTCTGCTGTGCAGCACTACCCATGATAGTCTCACTACCTCTTTTTACCAATACTGTGGTTCCTGTGGAGAGTAGAGCAGGATAGCAACATCCACGCCAATCTCCTTCATCTAAGTGATAATAAGCCATTCCTCCACAGGTCCAAATCATCCCTGGTGCACTATCAAGATGTGAGAACGGACACCCAAAACGCTCTACTATCCCATTTTGATACTTAACAGTGCAATTACTCTTACCCTGAACTGTGTTATCCACTGTTATGGTGGTTCTGCAATCTGACATCCCCACATAATGCTTTCCCTTAGTTGCACAAATACATAAATCTGCGAGGTGTGACTGCACCTGAAATGCTGGTCCTTTAAAAGGTAGGCCTGGATATGAACAATTATAATCTTTGAGCGCAAACCTCAGTGCCCTATTCGCTCTTATGTTATCTGCCATCTGCATTATCACAGTCATCTGCTTTGGCATATCACACTTATTTTTCTCAGGGTGTAACATTTCTGAGGTTATTTGTTGTGTTTTCCACACTGACTGTAACTGCATACAAATCTAACAATCTCCTTCTACCTCATTCTTCAAAACACTTCTTTGCAGTAATGCCAATGCACATGCATAATTTCCTTCACACTTAGCTTTTCTGCCCTAACTTCCTTCATACCAGCATTCATACCTGAATTCATAATAAATTCTATATCGGTTGGTGAAACATCACGTGGCGTGTCAGCTGGATTTGGAAAAAGTCCCTTCATTACCTCTCGTATTTTCAGGTCGGGTTCTGGATGGATTACATTAATCTGTACTTCTTGATAAGCATCCCTATTTTCTCTAGCCCATGCACAATAATATAACCCAGCATCAGTAAACTTAACATTGTATATGGTAACGTTTAACAAGCACATATGTCGTATCTTCTTGTCCCAAACAATCTTATCTACTATGCTCACTCGAAATCGTCGATCTGTACCCTTTAAGACCTCTTTCGTCAATTAAACAATAAGTTTGTCAAATGCAAGAAGAGTTTCTATGATTGAACACTGCGTGAAACTCTCTAGTGGCGGATAATCCATCAATTTGGCCCTTAATGCGTAGAGGGTTGTATAAGGAGTTAGCACTGTTTGGCTCAATGGGCCATCTATCTTCTAGCCTCGGATAACCCCCACCTCACTATAAGAGGTAGTTCCCTCCTCAGCTTAATCAGTGTTTTTCCTCCTACCTGTTAAGCATTAAGGTGAATCCCCTTTTCCAGGATTCAATTTTAAATTGGAGCTTTCCTGCTCTCCTGTAGAATACTGCTTTACTCTTGAGGCGTGTATCCACTGTGGCTGGTAGTCCGTCAGAACTCCCGTCCTGGTTACTGCAATCACAGTGGCTGGTCCAAGATACTTCGGCTCTCCTATCCTCGTCAGCTTCAGACTTTTGATCAGCACACTCTGGCCTGGAACAAAAGGATGAGTAGGCTTTTCTGAGGGGAGAGGAAGACACAAAGAAACATCAGCACATATAGAGTTAAGTTTTTCTATTAAGGAAGTCACGTAGTCCTCCTGTATCACCTCCAGGTCTCCTAAAGAAGCAATGCCTGCGCGGCCTTTGACCCATGGGGTCGGGAAAGGCCTACCCATTAGTATTTCAAATGGTGATAGTTTAGTGGTGGAAGATGGAGTCATTCTTATTTCTGTTAACACTGCTGGTAGCAAATCTACCCATTTTTTCCCCGTTTCCAGGACGGCTTTTGTCAGCCGTCCCTTAATGGTTTTGTTTAAACGTTCCACGTTCGAACATGATTGCGGATGGTACGGTATGGAGAAATGCCAATCGATGGACAATGATTTGGCCAAAAATTGCGTAACCCTGGACGCAAATGGCGTCCCATTGTCACTCTCAATGGTAGTAGGTATACCAAATCTGGGAATTATCTCTTTAGTTAAAATTTTAACCACTGTCTTAGCATCCTCTTTTGCACATGGGAACGCTTCTGGCCACTTTGAAAATCTGTCCACTATAACCAGAAGGTACTTTAGATTACCTATTGGTGGCATATGCGTAAAATCGACCTGTACATGCTGAAAAGGTGCTTCTGGATGCAGTAATGCTTCATGTTTAATCGGTCTGTGTGGGTTTACCTTAGCACATGTAAGACACGAGTCTAGAATGAGCTTGGCTGTTTTATGTACATCTGCGATGCAGTACAAACGATTTATTACTTGTACTACTTTTGCACAACTCGTATGCGACAAACCATGGTAATGCCTAATGAGGATTACCAATCCTAACTTTGGGAGTGCTATTCTTCCCTTTTCATCCCTCACAATACCATCTTTATCTGGTGCACACCCGTGTTTACTCCAATGTTCTAAGTCAGTTTGTGTCGGTTGACTTTGCAGAATCTTAATGTCAATTTCAGGTACATTAGTTATGTGCACAGCCATAGTTACCTGACTTTTGTTACCCATATCAAATGGAGGTTTAATCTGGGCTTTTGCCGCTTGCTTTGCAGCCTCATCTGCTTTTCTATTTCCTACAGCTTGTTCATCATCTCCTGCTGCGTGACCTTTCACTTTTACAATGGCCACTTCGGCAGGTAGCTGTACTGCTTCAGTTAACTGTCCTATTAGGTTTGAGTGCGCTATTGGTTTACCATCTGCTGTCTTAAAATCCCTAGCTTCCCATGTCCTGGCAAAGTGATGCACTACCCCCCATGCATACTTTGAATCAGTATAAATTGTTACCCGTTTTCCCTCCATCAGCTTACATGCTCTTATTAACGCTACCAATTCTGCAGCTTGTGCTGAATTATAGTCTAAGGCATAAGCTTCTATTGTTTCCCCAGTTTCTGACACCACAGCATACCCACAAAGGTAGACACCATCAAAAGGTTTTGAACATGATCCATCAACATATATGTGCTCCCCCCCATCCAGGGGCGAATCCAAGAGATCGGCCCTGGAAGAACATGAGGAAGTTAATTCAATGATACAATCATGACTTTCATTACCATCTATCATGTCAGCCATTCCAAGAACCCCTAATAAAGCAGGATTAATTGATGATGTTGGCTGAATGGTGAGGTTTTTTGTGGCCAGCAGGGATTGCCTCGTAGCCTGAGCGTCGTTGCGCTGTCATGTGTTGCGTCTGCATGTTGTGTAGGATTGCTCCTACCTGATGTGAAGTATATACAATCATTGGATGCGACAGAACAATCTTCTCAGCCATCTGCACCACTATAGCAGCCGCTGACACAGCACGAAGACATGCTGGCATGCCTGCAGCTACATTATCCAATTTTTTAGACAGGTAAGCTACAGGTCTGTAGGTGGAACCATGCTGTTGCAACAGGACACCCATGGCCACCCCCTCCGTCTCCCGGACATGCAAATGGAACTCCCTTTCAAAACTGGGGAGACCGAGGCTAGGAGCCGTGGTGATGGCCTTCTTCAATGCCGTGAAGTGCATTTCTGCCTCATCAGTCCAGTTCAACGGCGTTTTAGGTGGAGCTTTGCGGTCGATTAGACTTCTCAGATACTTGTCATGTATCGCACAGTCAGGTATCCAGGATCTGCAATAGTTCACGAATCCCAAAAAGCTTTGAAGCTGCTGCACGGTTTGTGGCGACTTCATCTTCCTGATCATCTGGACCCTGTCAGTAGAAATCGCTCGCAAACCTGGCATTATTATGTGTCCCAGGTATGTTACCTTAGGCTGGACCCACTGGAGCTTTTCTTTCGAGGCTTTAAACCCAGCTTGTGCAAGGACGTTGCAGACGATGATGGAGGCTTTCTCACAGTCCTCACGCGTTTCCGAAGAAATGATCAGGTCATCTGCGTACTGGAGGACACAGACTGTGGAAGGCAGGTCAGTCATTTTTGCCAGTGTCCTTTGAACAGCCGCCGAGAAGACTGCGGGGGAGTCCACGTAGCCCTGAGCAAGGCGTGTCCACGTATATTGTGCATTTTGGAAAGTGAATGCTAGAATCGGCTGCGTCTCTGGGTGCACAGGGACAGAGAAGAAAGCTGCACACAAATCAATAACCGTAAAATACTTATGCGTACATGGTATAGAATTGATAACAATTGGAACATCAGGCACAATTGGTGCTAATGGCATTATCAATTTGTTTATAGCCCTCAAATCTTGAGTAAGACGCCATGTTTTTCCATCAGCTTTTACCACCGGATTAATTGGTGTGTTGTATGGCGAATGAGTCGGCACGAGGACACCCTGCTGGACAAAATTGTCAATCAATGGTTTAATACCAAGTTCCTTGTCTTTAGACAAAGGATATTGCTTAATGTAGACTGGCTGTTTAGTTTTAAGCTTTGCTTTATACGGTTCCATGTCAATAAAACCTGTTTCATCTTTATATTGTGACCATAATGATGGATCAATCATGGTCTCTACCATTGGTGGTATGTCAGCCTTGGATTCAGCTGGTTGTGGTTCACTGGGTTCTTCCCATGTAGGCAAAGGATTCATTGAGGCCTGTAAGCTTGATAGGAAAGAAAACACAACATGATTATCAGTAAATTTAATATCCATATTCAATTTGTGCATTATATCTCTTCCCAGTAAATTTAGTGGAGCTCCTGGTATGATTGTGAATTTGTGAAAAAATGGCTTGCATCCAGGAGCTCTTACTTCCAAAGGGGGAGTTACAGGACATGCAATGTCAGTTCCTGAAATTCCCACAGAGTTAACTATTTGATTAGAAATGGGACCCTCATAATGCTCAGAGGTCATAGATGATCTGTCTGCCCCTGTATCAAAAAGGAAGGTTTGAGGTTGACCATTCACCATTATTGTAAAATATGGTAATTCTTCACCATGATTTGAAAATGTAAGGGTCATCATAGATAAATCGGAACTGACATCACTCTGTAGGCATCCCTATTGTTTATTATCCCATGTAGTTGGGTATTGGGCTGATGTTAAGCCTCTCTGCTGTGGCCTGTCTCTACCCTGCTGTGGCTGTGGCTGTGGCTGTGGCTGCCTCATTTGAAACTTCCTCTTTATCCAACCCCTTTCTCTTTGACCTTCTGACCGACAGAAGCGCTGTACGTGCCCGGGTCGGCCACATAAATAGCACACCATTCTGGTGTTTTTTGGTTGCACCAATCGTGGTTTCACTTCTACTCCCTGGCCATACTGCATCCCTTTCACTTCCTGGCCTGTAAACATCGCAGCCTCAGTTTTAGCTACAAACCCTCCAGAGGAATCTAGTTCCCTAACTCGCTTCCCTAAAGCATCTATTTCCATGTCAAATAGATTTGTAGTTGTAATTCTGATTAGTTGAGCTTGCTTGCATTGCATGTTGTTCAAGAATGTATTAATAAACAAAGCTCGCATTTCAGCACTCAGTGGGAGTTTAGACTCCTCTACCCAGGCCTTTTTAAACCGTAGGTAGAAATCAGAAGCTGATTCTTTAGGTTTCTGCTTTGTATTTGTAACGTGGAAAGAGTGGAGGAAGCAAATGCAGGGTGATGACAGTTTATTAATGATGAAACAAGCAAACACAGTGACGGTGATGAAGGCTCTCGGCTGGGTGATGCAGGGGCAAGATGGCTGGTGACAGCGTGGAGTGAAGTCCCGTGGTGATGGCGTGAATCCGGTGCAGGCACGAAGAAGACACAACGACATCCAACACGAACAATCCACACGAAGACCAGACTAGAGAGACGACAGGAACAGGAACAGAGATCCGGAAGAACTATCGGACGAGGGAGAGGAGAATGAGGTGAGTATTTAAAGCCAGCGATAATGAGAGACACCTGTGCCGGACTGATTAGCAGCTCAGCTGAGCGAGCAGACATCACATGACAAACATGCAGATCACGAGACCTGAGAACACGGCAGATGTGAGAACCGTGACAGTACCCCCTCTCCTAGGAACGTCCCCCGACGTTCCCAGATAGCCTTACCCGTTGATTGTAATCATCGATAAGGGAGTGATCCAGGATGTCCCTGGCTGGTACCCAACTTCTCTCCTCCGGACCGTAACCTTCCCAGTCCACCAAGTACTGGTATCCGCGCCCCCTCCGCCTAGAATCCAGAATACGATTGACCGAATAGGTGGGTTCCCCGTCTACGAGTCGCGGCGGTGGGGGAACCGGGGCTGGCGGATTAATGCGTGAGAAAAAAACGGGTTTGATTTTGGAAACGTGGAACACGGGGTGAATTCTCCTGTATACTGGAGGAAGTTTAAGGCGGACTGCCACCGGGCTAATGATTTTGGTGACAGGAAACGGGCCAATGAATTTGGGTGCAAGTTTATTCGAGACGGATCGGAGCGGAATGTTCTTGGTAGAAAGCCACACTTTGGAACCGACGACGTATACGGGAGGCCTTGACCGGTGGCGATCAGCCTTGGCCTTGGTGCGCGCTCCCACCTGGAGTAGAGTCTCGCGGGCTCTGGTCCAGGTGCGATGGCACCTCTGGATGAAAGCGTGGGCGGAGGGGACCGCGACTTCGGATTCCAGACTAGGAAAAATTGGTGGCTGGTACCCTAAGCTACATTCAAATGGTGATAGGCCCGTAGACGATACTGGTAATGAATTGTGGGCATACTCCACCATTGAGAGTTGTTGGCTCCAGGAGGAAGGATTTCTAGTGACCATACATCGCAAAGTTCTTTCCAAATCTTGGTTGGCTCTCTCAGTTTGACCATTGCTTTGAGGATGGAAGCCCGAAGAGAGACTAACAGTTGCCCCCAGTAATCTACAAAACTCTTGCCAAAATTTGGACACAAATTGGGGTCCCCTGTCGGAGACCACGTCCGTCGGGAGGCCATGTAAGCGAAAAACGTGGTCCACGACAGTCACCGCTGTCTCCTTGGCTGAGGGTAATTTGGGCAAGGGAATAAAATGGGCCGCCTTCGAGAACCGGTCCACCACGGTCAAAACTACCGTGTTGCCCTGAGAGGGCGGGAGGGCGGTGACAAAATCTAGCGCAATGTGGGACCAGGGTCTCGAAGGGACCAGCAGCGGTTGAAGGAGTCCATCTGGAGGTCTGTTAGATGTCTTACCAATGGCACAAACTGAGCAAGCCAAAACAAAACTGCGAACGTCACGAGCCATAAGAGGCCACCAAAACCGTTGCTTAACCACATGTATGGTACGATTAACTCCTGGGTGGCATGCTACATTAGAACAGTGACCCCACTGAATAACCTCGGACCGTAATTCCTCTGGCACAAATAACCGGTTCGGTGGACAAGCGACCGGAGGCGTTACCCCTTCTAAGGCTGTCTTAACCTTCGTTTCGACCTCCCATGTGAGAGTTGAAACGATAAGCGTCTCAGGAAAAATACTCTCGGGAGTGGACGGGCGATCGGTGTGGTCAAAAATACGCGACAAAGAATCGGGTTTGACATTTTTGGAACCCGGGCGGTACGAAATGGTAAAGTCAAAACGTCCGAAAAAAAGTGCCCACCGAGCCTGCCTAGAGTTCAATCTTTTGGCAGTTTTAATATATTCGAGGTTTTTATGATCGGTCCATACAATGAAAGGTACCCCCGACCCCTCCAGCCAATGACGCCATTCCTCTAATGCCAACTTGACTGCCAACAACTCTCGATTACCAATATCGTAATTTGACTCAGCCGGTGACAGACGATGTGAAAAAAACGCGCAGGGATGCATCTTGTCGTCTGTGGCCGAACGCTGTGATAGAACCGCACCTACCCCCACCTCCGACGCGTCAACCTCCACCACGAACTGACGTGATGGATCAGGGGTCTCGAGAATGGGAGCCGAAACGAAGCGGCTCTTCAGTTTGGCAAACGCAGCCTCAGCTGTGTCAGACCACCTGAACGTCGTTCTGGGGGAGGTTAAGGCGGTCAGAGGCGCGGCTAGTTGGCTGAAATTGCGGATGAAACGTCGGTAAAAATTGGCAAACCCCAGAAACCTCTGCAGGGCCTTACGGGAATCTGGAGTTGGCCAATCCACCACAGCCTGAACCTTCGCTGGATCCACACGAATTCCCTCAGCCGACAAGATGTACCCTAGGAAAGGAACAGACTGTGCATGAAAAACGCATTTCTCCGCCTTGACAAAAAGCCCATTCTCTAACAGCCTCTGAAGCACTCGCTGGACGTGCTGCACATGTTCCTGGAGAGACGAGGAAAAAATCAATATGTCGTCCAGGTAGACATATATGAACTGGTCGACCATGTCTCGCAGCACGTCATTGACGAGTGCCTGAAAGACCCCTGGGGAGTTGGACAAACCGAAGGGCATGACCAAGTATTCAAAGTGCCCCCTGGGGGTATTAAAGGCGGTCTTCCATTCATCTCCCCTCCTGATGCGGACCAAATGATAAGCATTCCTTAAGTCCAATTTAGTGAAGACCGACGCTCCCTGCAACCTCTCGAGGGCTGAAGATATCAACGGCAAAGGGTAGGTATTTTTTACCGTGATATTATTCAACCCTCGGTAATCAATACAAGGTCGCAGAGATCCGTCTTTCTTCCCCACAAAAAAGAACCCCGCCCCCGCTGGAGAAGAGGAGGGTCGAATGAACCCGGCTGCTAGAGAATCAGAAATGTATTTCTCCATAGCCTCCCTCTCAGGAACAGAGAGTGAATATAATTTGCCCTTAGGCGGAGACGTACCTGGCAATAACTCTATCGCACAGTCATAGGGACGATGAGGAGGGAGAGAAGCAGCCCGAGACTTACTGAACACTTCCTTCAGGTCGAGGTACTCTACGGGCACGTTACTCACATCCACCGCCTTCTCCTGAAACAGAGAAACAGAAACAGACGGACAAGCAGACACAAGACAAGATTCATGACATTTAGTGCTCCACTCAGACACGGACTGGAGCTGCCAATCAATCCGGGGGTTGTGTTTGATGAGCCAAGGATGTCCAAGAACAACGGGTGCAAGAGGGGAGTCCAGAATGTAAAAGGGGATACTCTCACTGTGGTTGCCAGATACAGTGAGAGTAACGGGTTTAGTGACGAATGTGATCTTGGGTAGAGTTTGACCATTGAGAGCGTTGACGGCGATGGGGTCGGTGAGGGGACTGAGGGGAACCTGATTGGAATGTGCAAACGAATAGTCCATGAAATTACCTTCAGCCCCAGAGTCCAGCAGTGCAGTGCAGTGAAGATCGTGATTCTGCCATCTTAGCCTAACCGGAAGGAGCGTGGAGGTCGCGCTGGATGAGGTCTTCTTAGCGGAGATCCCACCCGACAGTAGCCTCAGATTTACTGTCGGGCTGGCCCTTTTACCGGGCAGTTAAAAGCGTAATGTCCCGGAGCTCCACAGTATAAACAAAGGCCCCGGGATCTCCGCCTCTCCTTCTCCTCCCGGGAAAGCCGAGCTCGACCCACCTGCATGGGTTCGTGTTCGTCGTGGGGGCTGATCGCGTCATTGCCGCTGGCTCGTGATGGAACTCCCTCTCCAGGGGGGAGCCGAGCGGATAATCCCCGCCGCTCGACCCGAGAGAGACGAGAGTCTACCCGCAAAGCAAGGTCGATGAGTCCATTGAGGTTAGCGGGTAGATCCAGGGCGTAGATCTCCTTTTGAACGCGATCAGCCAGCCCATGCAGGAACATATCCCACTGCGCCTCCTCATTCCATTGACACTCTGCCGCGAGGGTGCGAAACTCGATTGAATAGTCAGAGACGGATCTCTCCCCCTGTCGGAGATCCATCAAAGTCCGCGCGGCCTCCCTCCCCGAAGCCGCGCGGTCAAACACCCTCTTCATTTCGGCCGAGAGTGTCGAGAATGAGGCACAACAGGGATCTTGATTTTCCCACACCGCCGTGCCCCAAAGCGCCGCCCTCCCCGTCAATAGGGTGAGCACGAACGCCACCTTGCTTTCCTCACTACCGAATGTGCGAGGTTGTAACGCAAAATGCATCGAGCATTTAGTGAGGAAAGCTCGGCAGAAATTCGGCTCACCACTATAGACCTCCGGCGGGGGAAGGCGGGGCTCCAGCTGTTGAGCCGCAGCAGATGGTCCGGGTGCTGCGAGAGGAGCGGGCGGCGTGGGCGGCGTGACTGGCGCAGCGGGAAGTTGCAACTGTTGCATACGCTGGGTCAGCTCGGACACCTGCACCACAAGAGCACGGATAGCTTGACCGGAATCGCTCGTGCTCTTTTCCTGTTTCTCCAGCCGAGAGATACAATCCTGAAGATAATCTTCCATTGTGGGTTGTGAGGTGCCTGCTGCTTCCATTTTGGTCCGATAGTTCTGTAACGTGAAAAGAGTGGAGGAAGCAAATGCAGGGTGATGACAGTTTATTAATGATGAAACAAGCAAACACAGTGACGGTGATGAAGGCTCTCGGCTGGGTGATGCAGGGGCAAGATGGCTGGTGACAACGTGGAGTGAAGTCCCGTGGTGATGGCGTGAATCCGGTGCAGGCACGAAGAAGACACGACGACATCCAACACGAACAATCCACACGAAGACCAGACTAGAGAGACGACAGGAACAGGAACAGAGATCCGGAAGAACTATCGGACGAGGGAGAGGAGAATGAGGTGAGTATTTAAAGCCAGCGATAATGAGAGACACCTGTGCCGGACTGATTAGCAGCTCAGCTGAGCGAGCAGACATCACATGACAAACATGCAGATCACGAGACCTGAGAACACGGCAGATGTGAGAACCGTGACAGTATTTGCAGCAAATGATAGATCTTGTCTGTTCCCCATTCGTTTATCTAGGAACATTCTCAGTTCTTTAAAGAACGTATCATGATTTTCAGACTTCTCCCAAAAAAACTCATGAGGGCTACTAGCTGTAGCTGTGCCCGATATTTTATCATTCTCATAGCATAATGTTGGACATTCAGTAATCAACATTGATTCAGTGACATCTACCTCTAGCGTTCTCGCCAGAACCGCCCTATAATCTGCACCAGTAAAGTGAGCATACCTTGTATGCGTTTGCAGAATAGTCACAAATTTGCTGGGGTTCTGAGGAGAAGGCAAACTTTTGCATATTGCTTCCATATCTGCCATTTTTATAGGCTTAACGGTCATTGCATTACCAGCTCTTAGCCATACCATTGCACCGTTGGATTTCTCATTGAACACTTCCATTTCATTGTTAACTTTAGCAGATTTTGCAGTTTCTCTGGGCCCTGGTCCCAAACTTTTTTCATCTCTTTCCATATATCATAACTCTTATTCATATAGTTGTAATCCCAATTAGGATCGCCCCAGCCCTCTTTGACTAGACTTTTAGCCAACCGCATGCCCTCATCTGTAAATGAACCCTCTGGTGGATACGGTATTTCAATTTGCGGTTTCATTTTTTCTGACCATCCTGCCATATTACTGACATATGGTTCTGTATAAATTCCCTGATTATTTCTGTACATAAAATCAACTGGCGTTTCCCCCGGTAGCGGGCTCGATACTGAACCCCCCATCTTCCACTTTTAGGAGTTAGTATTAGCGGTTAGTAAACACAAATTCTCTGCACTTCATTGCTCAACCTCAATTGTAGTACATGTATCGTATTGTGACTTTGGGTGATGGTCCTATATTTCGGCTCACACAAGACTTTACGTCCTGATCGCCGCTATCACCTTCTTTTGTTTGGGTGCTTCCCTATTTCTTTTGGGCTTTCGCCAAACCGTTCAGCTCCCGCCGAACCGCATTCGGGTCGCCCCTAAAGCACCTTCTTTTTGTCACAATATATCAACATGCAGTAACAATTGGAAGAAAAAAAAATTCACAAATATGTGATTATTAATAATTTCCTTATTTTGTTCTTCTCGCGAAATAATTTACGCAGCCGTGATCCAAAAATACGGTGTGATCAGTACCGTATATCCAAATCACTCACCACGCTAATAGTTACCACGTAACTACTGTTGCCAGCCGAAGTGGTACAACAATGGAACCGAATTTCCACTAACGACTAGTGATTTCCTAATCACCCACGTTAATAATTAGCTTAAAATTACTGTTGCCAGCCGAAGTGATACAACAATGGAACCGAAGTTCCACTAACGACTAGTGATTACTCAAAACTAGGAACCTACAAGGGGCAAGCGCTGTATTTCCTTTAAGAAATATCAAAAACACTTACCCCCTTTATCGTAGGCTTCCTGATCCCCGGCGCGTCTTTCCCACTCGATCTCGGGACAGTGTTCCCGGTTCGTAGGGAGATTAGGGAAATAATTTTCCCCCCCTTCGCGGACGAGCCCCCAACTGTTAGAATTTAATATCTAACTTAACTGCCGAGATTCGATTTCTAGCTGAGCGATGGAGCACAGAGTCAGGATCCTGGACCATTGAGACAACCACACACAGAAAAGGTGTAATTCACTCAAAGGCACTTTATTAAGGAAGACTTCAACATTTATATGGTAAATATGAAGAAGTGAAATCAAACATCACACCCTTCAGGAAACAACAGTACATCATGTCCTATGAGTCTCTAGATTAGACTTATGTCATGTCTACTTTTCAGGTTAGTATGAGAAGGGCACAGGAGGTCAGGATTATTACAATCTCACAGATTGATTTATGTAGTACATATTTGAACAAAGTAATTAACAGTTTGTGAATAATTTGTGAAAAAAATTGGGTAACACTTTATTTTAAGGGTCCAGAATAATGCATTAGTTAAGCATTAATTAACAGTTAGTTTGTTCACAATTAAGCATTAGTTAAGCACCAACACACTAGTACTTAATGATTAATTTAACATTTTAGGGTCTCAAATTATGTATTAGTTAAGTATTAATAAACTAGTAATTCATGATTAACTTGTTCACAATTATGCATCAGATAAGCATGAACACACACATAAATAATGATTAACTGAACATACAGTAAGGGCATATTAGCCATTATTTACAAATTATTAAACATTTAAAGACACATTTATGCCATAAATTAACAAAAATTTTGCTAGTAATTAATAATTAACTGAATGTACAGTAAATACATTTTAACCATTATTTACAACTTAATAAGCCATTATTATTATTATTATTATTATTAATATTTTGTAGTGCTGTAATTATATTTCTGTGATTTACCATCTGTTAAGTTAACCAAATAATAAACTAGTAATTATGTTTAATTACTGCTGGTTTACAATTATATATGCCTAAAATAGTGCAATAAAGACTATTTGATGCATCAGGTTCTACAGTTCTAATGTTAAAGTTATATCCACTTTAATTATGACACTTATTAAGTGATATTCAAGTTTATTTACCAGAATAAGCCAATAATTATGGCTAAACTGTCATTAATACAGTACTAATAAAACCAATTTGACCCCCTATTCTAAAGTGAAAGTTATATCCACATTAATTATGGCACTTATTAAGTGATATTCAAGTTTATTTACCAGAATAAGCCAATAATTATGGCTAAACTGCCATTAATACTGTACTAATAAAGCCTATTTGACCCCCTATTCTAAAGTGAAAGTTATATCCACTTTAATTATGGCACTTTATATTATTCAAGTTTATTGACTAGAAACTGCCATTAATACAGTGCTAATAGAGGCAATTTGATCCTGTTCTAAAGTAATTTCCAGTAATAAAATTTAATTTAATTAAAATTAACATACAATGTAAAACAGATAGACATACAGATAACTGGATCACAAATGCAGCAAGTTAAACAACCCACATGTAGGTCACAAAATAAGGACACAAATGCTGAAAGATTTTTTATAGCTTTTATGCTGGTTAAACAAATAACGTATTTTTGCAGATGAAACTGCAAATAACATCTGTAATAATTTGCCATATATTAATAAAAAAAGAAAAAAAAGTTATTAAAAAAAAGATTACCTTTCAAGATGACAGTTAGAAACACTACTCACAAACAGGAAAGAACAGTGAGTAATAAGAATACAACAGAACTCTGCACATTGGACTTTTTGTTTTGTTTTGTTCTGAACGAGTTTTCCAAATAGAAAAGAACTGTGAAATTAGAGACCTTTAAACAAACAAACAAGCATACTTCAGATAAGCACCAGCCAAGCCTCAGTTATAGCTATGCTGCAAGGGTAAGAGCTCATTATTTTGTTTCATTTCTTCTATTTTTTGCTTTGTAGTAGCAGACATCATTGCATTGCACCTTTTGGCAAAATCAAGAAGAGTTTCCTTGTTAGATTTTTTAATCTCTTGGTAAAAACCAGGATCTGCAATTGCAAGCTCTGCAATCGAAGCAGTGGATGCAATAGTTCCTCTGTCCAACCCATGTCGATGGAAGGCTGCAGACATTGTCACTTTTCTGAAAGTCTTCAGTACTTCTTTGTAGCGTTTAATCACTTCTTCTGGTTTTCTGGCTGCACAAAAAAAGTCAATGGATTAAATAAACATTTGATGAGAAAAGGCAATAAAACACCAAATCTCAATTTTTAGTTCCTTGCCACAGTCATCTCTGGCTGCTTACTGTGGGATTAAATTACCAAAATGTTACGCAGTACAAGTAATTGTAAAGTTAATGCATTATAAATAATGCGAGTTAATCCGATTACTTTTGTAATCTGTAAACTGTAAACTGATATCTGTAGTTCATTTAAAGGATTTTGAAACAATGTTACTTCAGAAATATTTGTTGACAGTTCATATTTGAGAACAGGGGTCCGTTCTTCGTACGTCGCTTATTACATCCGAGATCAAATGACACATCCAAGATGACATAATCGCGCTAATCATGACCTGGCTAATTCGGTTCTTCGAACGCACCTGTTGTTGATGATTAGTATGGCTGGATTGAGTTATCTGTTGGTTTAAAAGGGGCTATGTATCGATACTCAAAACCATGATCAGCAATGCAGCGATTGGCTGGCGGCAAGACAGCAACGTAATGACATCATATGATTAAAAAACACACCTGACGAAAAACATGACAAATTTCTGGACTTTTATAAGGAAACAGCCAAGCGAACAAAACTACATCATGTTATAATAGATCAATGAAATGTGCACTGTTTTTATTTTATTTATTTATTTTTTTTTACATTATTCCCAATTATTTATATTCACGATTTATAATATTTGTACAGACTTTACATTTTTTTTATTTCAATGTAATATTTAGCAATTCATTTAATTTTATGTTTGAAACAAATTTGCTACGTGACAGCATTAATTAAAATTTCTTTTTAAATTGAGATCTACCATTTATAATAACAAATATTATTCTTACCTCGTCCAGTTCTATGTTTCTCTCTACGGCTCTTCTTTTTTGACTTCTTTTCCTGACTGGATGAACTGGTGTCATCTTCAGATGAGCTGCAGGAGCTGCTGCTCAACACTTTAGGCAATGGTTCCTTTACCTCTGCAGCTTTTAAACAGACAACATAAAGCACATTTACTTATTTGACAAGCTGAGTATAGGCCATGTTCACACACAGCACCATAATACAGTTGTCAGTCCTGTATTTGAGGTACTGATGTGGTTACATTTATGAGAATGACAACCACATTCTAAGAAAAGCTGTAGTGTACTGTAAGAAACTGACTGTGGAATTCACAGTAATTAACTGGCAGCAAATGACAAATATATTACAGTAAAATAAAAATAACCATATTTTTTATGTTCTTATTTACAGTAGGAACCATGTATCTGTAAAGTAAAACTCATTAATTTGCAAATGCAGCTTTTTTTTTTTGGCTTATTACACAAAAAAAGAATAGTGATTGTTGTGGGGTGGAGGGCAATCTGATTAGCAAAGGACCTCAAGCCAGGACTGGAACACGGGTCGCCAGAGATATAGTTGCACTATGTCAGTGTGCTAACCACTAGACTATTTGTACTGACAGGTTCTATTGGTGTTGAGTTATTGATTCAGCCCCAAAAAATAAATTAATTAATGAAATAAATCATGCATGTTGCATGATTTAAATATGAATAATCATTTATCAACAGTCACATTCAACAGCTCATCATTATATCAAGCTTCATTAATCATTCTTTTTTTTAAAGATTTATTTTTTGGCATTTTTGCCTTTATTGTGATAGGACAGATCAGACATGACAGGAAGCGAAATGGGAGAGAGATAGGGGGGCGGGATCGGGAAAGGTCCCCGAGTCGGGATTCAAACACGGGACACCCGGAGCGCAACAGCGCTATATGTCGGCGCGCTGCCCACAAGGATATCGGCGCCGACGTCATTAATCATTCTTCACTAATTGCTAGATGTGCTGAAAACAATAATTAATGACCATCTGGTCATTTTTTAAAACTTTTTTATTAAATAATCCATTTGCTTTCTGTATTCTCTATTTGAATTGAAAATGTAACTGAATTACAGTGAGTTCAAATTAAATGCAGTCATTGGCTGGAAACCCAGCTGCCAGTGTACTGTGTTTTCCTTTCCTATACCAGTGGTGGCATTTCAGAAAACCCCGTTCTCGGGAGTGTATTTATGATTATGATACTGAAGTTAAAATAATATGAAAATGATTAAAGCAGTATAATGGGCTGTTTTGGACAGGTAATATAACTGGAAGCAAAAGACACCAGAAGCCAAACACATTCAAATTACAAATGGTCATGGCTAATCTCTCGTGAAAACTGAATATATACTGTATATAATTAGCTTACTGTAATTTTCTACAGTACATAATTGCGTATCATGTAATCTACAATACAGCGGAAGTTTTCACATGTGTGTCTGAGTGGAACTGGACTGGACAAATAGTGGTCTTGTCTCCGGTTGCACTTTCATAAAAAACTGTTCAAGACATTCCGAGACTCACACCTGTAAGTGAACGTGACCATAGATCTTTGGAATACTAAAAACATGTTAAAATATTCAAATGAGCCCTTACATAGATTTCTGGATGTGCTTCCAGAGGTTGTCGCACTCAACTGGCTCCTGAGGAAATCTCTCTCTTTTTCCAAGTCTGCTATCAGTTTTTGTTGCCATTTGTTCTTTTCGATAAGCAGCTGCATGATTGGGGATTCTCCTGTAAAGACAATTCAGTATAAACTTTATCTTAAATCTTTTATTTAATTTCATTTTAATACCTCTTAAACGTATTGAAGTCAACATAAATAATGAAAATATTTAAAATACAAAGCTATGCACATTGTTTCTGACATAAAAAAGCATGTACAACCACTGAACATACTGATTTTACAACTGCTTATATTTCCAATAATACTACATGCCCAAAGGTCCACTACAGATCCATAATTGCCACAACTGCTGAAATTTAGGCAAAGTAATGCAGACAAAAACAGAATTGGTGGATAAACATGTTTAGAAAATACCAGTTGTTCGTTCAGGTGCAACATATTACAATATGCAACATTAAGATGAATTAGTGTTTTTTTTTTAAATGGTTGATTTCAGACCAAATGTTTAAAAATGATTAAAATTGTTGGCAACACCCTCAAATCCCAAGTTGAAATTCAGCAACTGTTTACTGATAATTTGCATGTTGCCACAGACGATAGGTCTGAATCAAATCAGTGCTTAAGAAATGTTTCTTGACTAATAAAAACTAGCATTTTCTAAACTTACCATCTGTACCATCTTCCTCAACTTTTACAGTTGGTGAGGCCATTCCTACTGCCATTGATGCCTTTTCTGGTCCTCGATCCTTAACTTTTTAAAGAATAAATAAATAAATTTAAAATCGCACCGTAGGCAGCAAATATCAGTGGGCTAAACTATATGTACTTGTTTTTCCTTAATAAATTATCCATGTATTTTATACAGATTTTTTTACATATATATTTTAGACTACTCATTAAAAGCAACTAAATGAACTGAATAAATGAAATGAACAGTGAAATAAAATAAAATACAATGTCCTAATACCAATGTACTGCATATAGTGTAAACAGAGTAATTCTATCAAGCAACATGATGGGTGCCCTATAAACCACTGCTTCTCAAACCTGTCCTGGTGGATTGTCAGCGCTGCACATTGCGGGCACTCCAGGACCAGGTTTGGGAAGCACAGTATTAGATGATTATTTAAATTTCTGTAGTTATTATTTTCTACCTCCAAACTGTTTTTTTTTTTTTGTTTTGTTCCACGCAACATTAGACATTTTGTTACATAGACATACCACTTACAGTACATAGTCTGCAGTTATTACTTAAAACATGGAAGAAAGGGGACCACTAAAGCATATAAGTTATTTTTTTAATGTGGATGTTGGATTGAAGTGTTGGTGTACTGCTGAAGTACTGCAAAAGTGAACTTACCATCCTCACTAACCAGCTGTTGAGTTGGTTCTGCAGCAACCTTCACGTTTGTACGTTTGACTGTTCTTTTAGACTGTAAGAATAAACATGGGGGAAACAAAATTACAGTGAATTAATAGAAGCTGAATATAATGAATAGAGCACATAGTAACGTTAGCTAAGTTTACCAAAGAATGTAAACTCAAGAATTCAGAAAGTCGAATGAAAAGTAATATAACGTTTTAATGCATTATCTCCTTATCAGACTGACTACAGCTAATCTCTATCACGAATCCATTAGCTACACAGACTTTTAATGTTTAGATTCGTTCACCTCACCGATTTGTTCTGTGACAATAAAATTGTCTTTGTTTCACATATTTAAGCTATTTGGCGAAAAATAAAGAGAACCTTTAATGATTTATGAAAAACTATGGAAGTGAACGAAACCGATTCTTTTACTTATGATCTGTTCACAAACATCTATTAAACTTGCACATAAACGGTCATTTGAGACAATAATCTGCAAAGTAATATATTCAACGCAAAATTTAGATTTTATTTATTTATAAATATAATCTTAAATCGTCATTTTTTGTACCCATATTTCGAACAAAAAAAACTTTATATATTTTTTAAAATACTTGCACATATACAAATGCGTATCTATTAATGGCCTATTAAAGATGAGGCCACAAGACACTAAAAATGTTAAACTTTTCCACAAACGGCTCGTGAACTATTTTACACAATAACCGTCATCTTAGGCCAATTAAGTGCGTCAGTGTGTAAACCACTTGTATTGCAGTAATTACAATCGTACCAGCTTAAGGTATATATGGATATATTATTCAAAAAGGCATTTCAAAAGAAAAACAAATGTATGGTATGTCCTCACCATTGTGGATGTGCAAACGTCTGATTCTGCAGGACTGTGACGATGCTTCTACAGTCGTGATGAGAATAGCCTTTATCACAAAGCGCGCGCTAGAATAGGAAGTTGATTTTAATTGGGCGACGCAGACGCAATGGAAGACGGGACGAAATGAATTTGCGGGACAAAGTAGAAGAACAACAACATCATGAGTCTAGAAAACAAACTTCTCAACCTACTGTATGGCAAGTGGTCGCCAAAAAAACAAGAAAAACTTGTAAAGTGGATGATGAAGAAAGGACTTCTTAAAAGAAAAAGGACCTGCTCAAAATGTAAACATCCAATGAAACTCTGCAAAAAGAGTGTGAAACAACTTGTCTGGTAAGTTACTGTAATTTTTATATCTGTGAATTGGTCTAAATAATGAAAATAATAATAATAATTAACTAAAAAAATGTATTTACTTTCTTACTCTCCAACAGGTTGTGTCAGGATTCTTGTCACAAAAGGAAAAAAGTAACACAAACCTTTCGGAAAGGATCTATTTTTGCAAATTCACGTGCATCCCTTAAGGCATGGATGTTATTCATGTACAGGTTAGCTCTTTACAGTAAAGTACACTACCTGTCAAAAGTTTTTGAACAGTAAGATTTTAACCTTATTCTATTTAAATATATTTTAAAATGTAATGTAATCTTTTGAACTTTGTAATTATCAAAGAAACTTATTTTCAACATAATAATAAATGTTTTTCTGTGCAGCATATCAGAATATTAGAATTATTTCTGAAGGATCATTTGACTGGAGTAATGATGCTACAAATGCAGCTTTGAAATCACAGGAATAAATTACATTTTAAAATTTACATTTACGTTTAGTTATTTAGCAGGTGCTTTTATCCAAATGAGGACAATGGAAGCAATCAAAATCAACAAAAGAACAATAATATGTAAGTGATTTGACAAATCTCAATTAGCCTAATACAGCAAAGTTTTTTTTTTTTTTTAATTTATTCAAATTATAATAAATAAAAAGAAAGCAAGTAGATAGAATAGAAAAAAATAATAGAGAAACCAATGTTAGAGGCCCTTTTTATGAATGGAACAAGTAGTTAGAAAACAAATAGAGTGCAAGTCTTAAAGAGCCAGGTGTTTTGTTTTTTTTAATAAAAAATACAACAAATAGACAAAATAGACTTAGAATAGAGAGTGCTGGAGTTAGAGGGTCAAATAAAGATGGAAGAGATGTGTTTTAGCTGTTTCTTGAAGATGGCTAAGGAAGATGGCTAAGGCTGCTCGTATAGAGTTGGGCAGGTCATTCACCAGGAGGGTACATTTAATGTAAAAGTCAGTGAAAGTGATTTTGCATCTTATGGGATGGTACAATAATGTGCCGTTCAATTTGCAAAACGCAGGTTTCTAAGGCATATAGGTCTGAAGTAGTGAATTTAGGTAAAGAGGTGCAGAAATATTCAAATTGAAAACCATTATTTTAAAAAGCAGAAATATTTCAAAATTGTACTGTTTTTGCTGTACTTGGGGTCAAATAAATTCAGGCTTGATGAGTAGTTTTAAACATAAAAAACATAAAAAATCTTACTGTTCAAAAACTTTTGACTGGTAGTGTATATTTAAAAATGAATATAAATGTATAAAAGTGTTTCTAATAAAACATTGTCATTTAGATTTGCCCAGGGTTTGAGACTCAGACAACTTGATATGATTGAAGAGGAGGTCTGTGGTAGCTCTGCTACACTGACAAAATTTGCTCACAAGTTAAGAAGAGTTTGCAGATCAGCCATGAAGCGTTTGGAAAACAGGGGCGCATTAATGATTGGTGGTAACAGAGAACTTGTGGAAATTGATGAAAGTAAATTTAGGCACAAAAGAAAAGTAAGTGCTATTATGTCAATTAACTACTATATTTATCAAAGACTATTGGCAACTTATTGCTTATTAGTGATTATGTACTGTAATATTCTGTGTGTGTGTGTGTGTGTGTGTGTGTGTGTGTAGTACAACAGAGGAAGGTTCCCAAGGTCAAACAATCGACCATCCTGGGTTTTTGGAATGCTGGGAGTCCGTGGAAAACACAGAAGACCCATCTTAAAACTTGTCAAAAGACGGTCACGACTCCAACTCCTCCCACACGTTGAAAAGCATGTGAAACGTGGGACCACAATTGTGAGTGACCACTGGCGAGCATATAACTGCCTCAGTGACCATGGCTACAATCATTTGCCTGTGAACCATCAGTTGTGGTTTGTCGATCCAGCAACAGGAGCTCACACTCAACACATCGAACGACTGTGGGCAGCATGCAAAAGTGAAGTCTGGAGACTGAGAGGGAACAAGAATTCAGCCACATTCAAAGACCATCTGCATGTTATTCAGTGGGCCTACTGGAGAGGAAAAATGCATAGAGATGGCCCTCTTGGAATGTTGTTCCATGATATTCGTAAAAAATACAGATTTTCTGTATCTTAGGGCAAAGGGTTTGTAGGGGATCTACAGAAGTCAATTTTGCTCAAAGGGAATCATTTAAGATTGAACAGAATCTCCGTTTTACAGCGGATCAATGAATCGGTCAGTGATTCATTGAGCGAGCCGTATAACATCAACTCTACTGGATACTAATATCCAAAATATAGTGAAAACACTATTTCTTAGCACGGTAACAAGGTCGGCAGTTTAAGACATTAATTTATAAGCACAAAACACAAGATACTTCTCTTTTCAATATGAATAGGAATTTATTGGAAAAACCTAAGACATATAAACTAATCTAACACATAGACGCGCATTCACACATTCATACAAGTTGCAGAAAGAGAGAGAGATGAGGAAAGAATGAGTTTAGAAGAGGGAAAATGTGAAATCCCAAGTTTATAGCATAAGTATATGCAATTGCTTAGACCTGAACAACCATCAATCATTTAATTAACCCTCGCGTTGAGTTTCTTAATGAGGTTATTAAACTTTATATTAAGTGCACCAGTTCAGCTAGAATCTGGAGGTTGTACTTGCGTTGCCTTTGTGTTAAGGGGTTTCCTTTGATGACGTCGTTGCAGAAAGGGGTTCCCCAAGGTTGCTGATTGGTTGGAAGTCCGGGGTCATTGGAAGTGATGTCTTGGGCGTTGGCTGGAGGATGGAGTTGTGTACGCTGGTTGAAGTTTTGAGGCGGGCACGAAGTCTGAGACACGGCTTAGCGGCAAAACTTAACTTAGAACACGAAACTCTCAACGGAAAGAAAAGATTAAAGTAAAAGAAAGAAATGTGACGGGCTCCTCATGTTTTCACTAGAGGAGTGGCTGGCGTGCAAGCCAGGAAACGTTCAAAGAACGCAAAAAGCAACGGCAAAAATGATGGCAAAAAGCATGGCTAGGAGCGATGGAAATAGCAAAAAGCCCAAACTAAAAGCAAAATTTGATGGTGTCCTGTGGTTTTAAACTCAGCTTTGGACACATCCCAAAATGGTGTCTTGACCAATTAGATGTTGTCTTAACTCGGGATATTGCTATGTTTCTCCTCCCAAAACATAAATCAGCATGTTATCTTATCAGTCACATGGTCAGAATTTTCCCGCTCTTGCAGAGTATAATTTGGCCATGATTCCTATAACATGAATACAACGCATTTGACAATGAATTGATTGGTGGAAACATTCAAAGCATGAATTTTCAAACTCATACATACCAAACATGAATATAAACCCTTAAGCTATTCAATAGTTATTAAAAGGGACATACACAACGAGTGATTAGAACATAATAGACAAATGTGTGGGTGACATACATAGAAGGGAGTTATTCAATGGTCTGATGTTCATTCATAAGTCCTTTTAAGCATCATTTTGGTGCATATTTAGGTAAAATGGACAGTCTCTGCCATTCTGTGAACTAAGGGCATGTTCCAAGGAACAAAGGAATTTAGAAGGAACTTAGTCTGGTTCTTGGCTTGGGTGGGGGAGCACCACCCAACAAAGTTTCCTCATGTGATGGTCCTGATGTGCTGCATCTTTGACCATTAATCTTGGGTTTCTCGCCCCAATATTGACAATCTCCTTCCTGAATTGGGATTATCAATAATTGTGTGCTTCTTGTTTTAATGTTGCAAGTTGTTCAAAGCTGTGAAAGTTGGTTGGTTAGGCTTACTTCTGGCTGGCTGGCGCCAGGGTTTCCTGGACAGATTTATGACGTGGTCCTGGCCCCTTTGTGGAATTTGGCTCTTTGGTTTCAACCAAGTGTTCTGATCGAATCTTCTATTTGTCTGATTCGCTCTGATACCCTACATATCCCCCCTTCGGTCGACGATGTGTTGGTTGATGAAGACATCGGCGAGCGCTGGAGAAACAAAGGCAGAAGAAGCAGACACCAACACAGCAAACAACAAGACAACACCTCCAGGACAGTTACTGTCCTGGTGCAGGGCATTAGGTTATTTATGGTACAGTCACTTACATTTAACTAGCCAGCATAGTTTAGTACACTGAGAATAGTCAAGTTCAATCTAGAAATTGTTGTTCGAATTTGTTTTTGTAGGTTGATTCTTTGATCAAATTTTGCAATTAAAATTTGTTTGTTTCTTATAGGTTTTAATTTAGAAATGTTCACCTTTGATTTCTGGTGAATCATTTGTGGTAAAATGGTTTGACCTATCGGGCATGGAGCTCTTTGGCTTCCATTCAGTTTAGAGTGGTTTGTAGTTTAGATTAGGCGTGGCGAGTCAATCCTAATATCAGACCTTTGACCCCAGTGGGGTGGCTAGGAGTTTCACCTGCTAAAGAAAGAGAGAAAGGAAAGGGATAGGTAACAGAAAACAAACAAAAACAAAGGAGCTGTGGGTTTTCCTAGTGTGGCTAACAACTACTGTTGTGCTAGGATGCTGTGTGCAGCTAGGGTGTCATGTACCTTGACTTAGTGTCAGGTGTTCTACCTGTGGTGAGGATAATTGCATGTTCCTGCATGATGGGTGTAAACTACGTTAAGCTAAGATTTGAATATTCTCCTTGTGGGAAGAGTATGTTGGTTGAACGTGTTATCAGTAGACGTAGTTATGTTGTGTGTGTTAATGATGTAGTGCAGTGTATGGTCAGATCTGTTTCAGTCTGTTTTGGCTCCCCCCTTTTCTTGCATGTCAGTGAAGACTGGCTCTCTGCATCCTTGGCTTGGATGAGGGCGTGTCCATGATCTCATGGGGGGCGGTCCAGCAAGGCAGGAAGTTCGTTAGCAGACAGTCGGAGGTTTGGTTTGGCATGGCTGTGTGAAGCTGGGATGCAAAACTTTGTCTCCTATGGTGCATTCCTCTTGTGATGCCTTCTGGTTGTGGCAGACCTTCCGACCTTCTGTGCTTTGGTGGTTGCTGTTGCACAGACATGAATGTGGTGCTTGGAGTTGGAGTTCATTTTGCAGTTTCTTAGTGAGTGATGAGTGACTGAGGTGATGTTGTTTGGTACCTCAGCATTTACATCAACGGTGGGCCGTGAGAGACTTGCTCTTTCTGGGGGGTTGATGAACAGGTGCTTGTCATCTTCTGATACGGTGATGTACCAGGTGGTTGCCGGCCTTCCGTTCTGTCGCTGGTCACAGCGAACATGACTCATGTTTCTAGTCATTTGTGTCTAGCTGGTTTTCAAGGAACTCTTTCAGTTCTTTCATGACTTGTTCCATGTCTTCTGATGGTAAGCCATGTTGTTCTTGTGGATACTTAGCACCATGGATGTCTGAGTGGTGCTGATGTGGGTTTTGTCGTCGTTTACCCACTCTAGTTGGACGAGACGTTTGATTGGCTTGGTACGTCCAATTAGGTTTCCAGTTGATCCTCTCTTTTGGGATTTCTGAGAAGCGTAGCTTGTCCCATGGCTTTTCGCAGCGGCTGGGCTGATAGCTGTCGGGGAAATGGGGGTCACGTTCTCTGTGCTCTTGATGGAGGACTCTGGTGTCGTGATGCCACTGGGTGTCATCCAGTGCAAGGCTTGAGTCTTTGGTGACAGAGTTCAAGAGTGTGGGTGTTTTGTTACCTTTCTTTAAGGCCATCTTCTGCTTGTTGTAGGCCTTTTGTGTTAGGTCACGCAACTGTTGGATAGTCATGGAGCGAGGACAGGCCATGACGCCTAGATGACGACTGACTCCAGGGTGCAGGTTTCTTAGGAAGAGGCTTTTGAAGTTCACATCCTCTTCAAGGTCAGGTTTGTTGTGTGCACCAAAGTAGGCTTGTCGAGTCTCTTGTCGACCTTGTTTGGTTTCTAAAGCAGTTAACAGTCCATATGCAGACTCTGGGTCTGTAAACTCTTTAATCAGGACCTCACGAAGTAGCTGGTAATTTGACTTTGTGTGACTGAGTTGTCGATCTAGGAAGTTTCGTACCTCGGGACTTGACGTGGCTCTTAGGAGGTACAACCTGTCTCTGTCAGTCACATGAGGTCTCATTTCCAGGTGAAAGTCGATATCTTGCAGGTGAGCCTGGATGTCGTGGCTCTCTTTGGAGTTCGGGTTGAACTTGCAGATGTTGTTAGACAGCTTGTTGAGGTCTTTGATGGTCATCCCATGTGCAGCTTGGAGGTCTGCTTGGATGGGGTCTGTTCTTTCGGGGACAGGAAAGAATTCTGTGGCGAAGGCAGGTGAGGTTTTGGGTTGTGGCTCTTCGCTTCTTTCATTGGATGCCAGTTCTTGGACGTGAGAGTCTGTTCTGCTCAGCAGTGGTGAGGCTGAGGGATGTTTCTCCCTTCTTGGCTCTTGTTTCAGTTCATAAGCCTGTTTGAGTTCTTTTCTGACCATGCAGAGCTCGTCGTTGGCATCATCTAGATGTTGGGTCAGATTGTCAATTTCAGTGCCGTACCTTTCAAGGTGGTCTTCTAAAGCACTGATTTCAGCATTCTTGTCTCTGATGTTTTTCCTGGCTTTCTCTAGTAGCTGTTCGGCATACTGAAGTCTGTTTACCAGGTCTTTCTGGGCAGCATTTGCTTGTTGTTGGTCACGTTGAGCTGCTGCCAGGGCTGCTTGGAGCTTCTTAACTTGTTCCGTTGTTTCCTGCTCCCTCTCGTTGGGTGCTTTGAGTTGATCTTGAACTTTCACGTCCAGCTTGTCTATGCGGCGTTGGGCACGTGTCAGCTCCTCTTGGAGGTGGGTGATGTGCTTGTCGCTCAGGTGCAGCTGGGCTGTGAAGGCATAGCTTAGGGAGCTTGTGATCTTGACTAGCTCCTCATGGTTGTTGTTCTGGCTTGGATCATGTGTCAGGAGTCTTCTCAGGATTAGGATTATTATTAGAAATAATAACAGTTCAAAGGTCTTGGGGGTGAGGCTTTCTGTCATGCCTCTCAGCCAAGTGTTCACATCTTCCCCTTGGGCGATGGGGTCTGCAGTATGCTGCATGTTGGCGCACTGAGGAGAAGAGGGACTGACACAGATCTGTGTGGTGTAGAAGCCTATGTGTGGTGGGACAACTAAATGTTGTGTCAGTGATTGTGAACCACTATTGAAGTGTGGTGATGGATGTGTTGGTCTCAAGGTGTCTAGGCAGACTAGGGATGTGAAGACTTCGTCACTCTAATGAGGAAGAGGAAAAAGAGAGAAAGGTGAAACACAATTCAGTGTAATAAATCAATTCCTTTGCCAATGGGAATCTTCCGATTAGATTTTGTTATCAAGAAGGTAAACAATATTATTATATCTCTGTTTGAGACAAAATAATACAATAATAATGTTGATATCTCTTTTCTTAGTCTGACAGGATTGACACCGTACACCTTACAGTTGGACCGCCTACCAGGGATGCTTCGAAAGCGACGGTTGTTCGACACTTATCTCTATTAATTGATCTCAGCGTTTGGTGAGATGCAAAAATTTGGAATCCGTTTTAAAATGCAGGGAGGTTAGGAAGAATGAAGGAGGGTTTGGTTACAATCAAATTCATAAGGATAATTCGTCTTCGACAAGATTGTTTATTTCATTCACTTAGAATCGATTGATGGTTCTTACAGGTCCCTAAAAATGTGAAGAGGGAAGAAAGCAGAAGAGAACAGGAGAGACTTGAGTAGAAGGACAGGAAAGGAGAGTAGATCTGGTCCACTCACAGACTGTGTTGCTGTTATGCCCAACTACGAGTGTAGCGTTGTTAATAGTTGCCGTACAACTAATGAAACAACAATAAAATTTGAGTGAAAGAGAGCTGTCTTCCTAATTTATTCGAACTTGTAGCGAGGGATAACAATGTCTCCTGTTAAGGGCTCAGGTGTGTCGTTCCCGAACTAGGATACCAGGAGGAAAGAGAGAGGTAAGATAAAGTGGAACTGAAAGTAATAAATGGCAAAATAATCAAAATGGAATTAAATGAAAGAGGAAATCAATAAATAAATATAGAGGCTAAGTGTATAGCCAAACAGGAAGAAGGAAGGGTAAAACGCAATAAGAGTAAGTGCGATTCTGAATAGAATCTATTAGTAAGGGTTATAAATCAGTTAGGTAGAATAAGTTTACTTAAACTTTCAAAGTTCAAGGCTCATTCTTACCTACAATGATTAACTGTTAGGCGTAAAAGAATACTAGAAATAATGATCATATGAAATGACCTGATGAGGAAATCTGAATGATTCCAAATAAATTTAATGTTTGAATTAAATTTGAATTTGGCACAATTAATAATTGTGGAGCAGTATTTCCATTTCTAGTAAAATGCAAATAAGTAGTAGAAAGTGAGAAATTGGAGAAATAAGAAATAGAAAGAGACCAACGGGTGTATTAGTTAAGATGTTCAAAGGGTTAAATCACTTTAGCTTTACCCAAACACACTGTATACAACCAGTAGATGTTAATGCTAACTGCTAACCTTTGAGGCTAATCTTTAGCATAGATTTCAATGTAAACACAACAGTTTAGTTAGCTTAGCAACACCGTAGAGTTTGTTTACATATGACGTCGACGTGCTGCGCGTGCGCAGTTCAGAGTTGCTCCGGAAGTAGGTTAAGACTTCCGAGTCACGATCGTAACTATGGCAACCAAACAAACTTTAGTGGACTAAGCACATGAATGTTGCATTGCAAGTACAGTTAAGCATGTTAAATGAAATGTCGGCGCATTTCAACACTGTACAAATAACACCACTTTTAGTTGGTTTTGCGATGTGGCGCTTTAACTCTTAGTTCGTTTAGAGTTAGATTTGAAATGTATTCAAATACAGCTTGGCGCTACAATAGGGGAAACAAGGATATCGATCTCGGCGGATCGTAAATCTACGTGTCAATTTCTCTGGGCACGTAAACACAACACAACAGGGTTTCTTCGCTGTTGGTTCAAAGTTAACTTTACTTGATCAAGCTTTTAAAACACTCCCATTCAGATCACACACGTAGTGTAACACGAGATATGTATCTTAAATTCACTTAGTGAACAGACACAAACAGGCAAGCATTATTTCTAATGTTTAACCCAGGGAGTCGAATAGCATAGTTGAATTGGCAATGGAACACGCACTGACAATCAATCTATGAACAATAAGGCCTTAGAAATAGATTGAGGAACACGCTCAAACTATTTTTATCCGTCGATTTATTTCCCTTTGAATTACTGCAGTTTAGCTCTGTTCAGCTAACGGTGACTGAGATTCCCTGGTCGGGAGTATAGCTATTGAATGACACTGGAACACGCAATGACATCAATTCAGCTATAAACAAGGCATTACAGAAAATGAGGAACACGCTCAATTTCGACCTTATTGTACGATCTCAGATCTTACCTTTGAATTCATTTACTACAGTCTATAAGAGAGGCGCGAACTCGAGTTGCAGCCTTCTCTGCGCTCATGCATTCAAGCGTTCAGTCATTCAAGCGGCCGCGCGCTGCTTACGTCACACCCACGTATCGACTCAGAAGTTTCTCATCTTTCATCCGCAGCAATAGAAAAGATGAAATAACTTGGTTTATGCCTAAAAATTAGATTAAACTGCCCGCATTCTCCACCATTATACTGTAGGGGATCTACAGAAGTCAATTTTGCTCAAAGGGAATCATTTAAGATTGAACCGAATCTCCGTTTTACAGCGGATCAATGAATCGGTCAGTGATTCATTGAGCGAGCCGTATAACATCAACTCTACTGGATACTAATATCCAAAATATAGTGAAAACACTATTTCTTAGCACGGTAACAAGGTCGGCAGTTTAAGACATTAATTTATAAGCACAAAACACAAGATACTTCTCTTTTCAATATGAATAGGAATTTATTGGAAAAACCTAAGACATATAAACTAATCTAACACATAGACGCGCATTCACACATTCATACAAGTTGCAGAAAGAGAGAGAGATGAGGAAAGAATGAGTTTAGAAGAGTGAAAATGTGAAATCCCAAGTTTATAGCATAAGTATATGCAATTGCTTAGACCTGAACAACCATCAATCATTTAATTAACCCTCGCGTTGAGTTTCTTAATGAGGTTATTAAACTTTATATTAAGTGCACCAGTTCAGCTAGAATCTGGAGGTTGTACTTGCGTTGCCTTTGTGTTAAGGGGTTTCCTTTGATGACGTCGTTGCAGAAAGGGGTTCCCCAAGGTTGCTGATTGGTTGGAAGTCCGTGGTCATTGGAAGTGATGTCTTGGGCGTTGGCTGGAGGATGGAGTTGTGTACGCTGGTTGAAGTTTTGAGGCGGGCACGAAGTCTGAGACACGGCTTAGCGGCAAAACTTAACTTAGAACACGAAACTCTCAACGGAAAGAAAAGATTAAAGTAAAAGAAAGAAATGTGACGGTCTCCTCATGTTTTCACTAGAGGAGTGGCTGGCGTGCAAGCCAGGAAACGTTCAAAGAACGCAAAAAGCATGGCGAAGACCAATAGCTAAAAGCTAAAAGCAACGGCTAAAAGCATGGCTAGGAGCGATGGAAATAGCAAAAAGCCCAAACTAAAAGCAAAATTTGATGGTGTCCTGTGGTTTTAAACTCAGCTTTGGACACATCCCAAAATGGTGTCTTGACCAATTAGATGTTGTCTTAACTCGGGATATTGCTATGTTTCTCCTCCCAAAACATAAATCAGCACGTTATCTTATCAGTCACATGGTCAGAATTTTCCCGCTCTTGCAGAGTATAATTTGGCCATGATTCCTATAACATGAATACAACGCATTTGACAATGAATTGATTGGTGGAAACATTCAAAGCATGAATTTTCAAACTCATACATACCAAACATGAATATAAACCCTTAAGCTATTCAATAGTTATTAAAAAGGACATACACAACGAGTGATTAGAACATAATAGACAAATGTGTGGGTGACATACATAGTAGGGAGTTATGCAATGGTCTGATGTTCATTCATAAGTCCTTTTAAGCATCATTTTGGTGCATATTTAGGTAAAATGGACAGTCTCTGCCATTCTGTGAACTAAGGGCATGTTCCAAGGAACAAAGGAATTTAGAAGGAACTTGGTCTGGTTCTTGTCTTGGGTGGGGGAGCACCACCCAACAAAGTTTCCTCATGTGATGGTCCTGATGTGCTGCATCTTTGACCATTAATCTTGGGTTTCTCGCCCCAATATTGACAATCTCCTTCCTGAATTGGGATTATCAATAATTGTGTTCTTCTTGTTTTAATGTTGCAAGTTGTTCAAAGCTGTGAAAGTTGGTTGGTTAGGCTTACTTCTGGCTGGCTGGCGCCAGGGTTTCCTGGACAGATTTATGACGTGGTCCTGGCCCCTTTGTGGAATTTGGCTCTTTGGTTTCAACCAAATGTTCTGATCGAATCTTCTATTTGTCTGATTCGCTCTGATACCCTACAGCAGCATAAAATTTGTCTACATGACTCTTTCCGCTGTTCGCTGATGGTTCTCAAATCTCGTTTTTCGATAAGGGGAAGCACTGATGCATTGCATGGAACCACTTGTATGGTACTTTTATGATTTTTGATTTACCTTTCATGATTTTGACATCCATTGTTACTATATGGAAAGGATCTGTCTGAAGACTCTTTAGAAATTCTCCTTTTGTGCTCCGCCGTAGAACAAACATGTGGAACAACATGGAGGGTGCATAAATAATATCAGAATTGTCATTTTTGGCTGAACGATCCCTTTGAAGTAGCCCTTAACATTGAGCACTACTCGTAAGTGAGAGGACCCTACATCTTGAGAGGCTAAGCATTTACCACGGTACGTGTTTTTGTATCTGTAACTAAGAACGACTACGGAAAGGAACAAAACAGGATGACAAGTAGCGACACTGTAGTGCACTACAAAGAGCCTAAGTGAACATAAAGGGCAGTGACACACCATTTCCCAACACTTTGGAATACATTAAGAAACCTATATTTGTAAACACATTTAACATTTTTGGGATGGTGATTAAATCACCAGCGCGGTCAGTGCTTACAGTACCACTCCGAGATCTTAGCGAGTAGGGGTGTTGACCAGAGAGAAGAGTCAGTCTTGGAGTGTGTTTACACAGGCTAAAGAGCTGTAATGTTTCAGCTGAGAGGGAGCAGAAGTGCCTGCCGTCCCCCTAATGGGCCTCAGAATAATATCAGACAGAAAGGGCCTAATTATGACAGGACTACGATCCCTCAGCAACACAAGAGGAGACGAAGAGAGGCAGAGAGACGAAGTAGGACAAGATACAGGGACAAAAAAAAGAAGAAAAAAAAAAAGCTCGAAAGAAAGAACTCCTCTTACTTATTTTCTTACGTAAAACTTTGAATTATCACTTTGTGTGAAATTTGCTTTGCTATCCACTTTTTTCTGAACAGGAAAGTCTCGGGCCACTGGAACGGCGCTTTACATTTCCCATCTCTGGCGTTTCTAGTCAAACTGACGTATTTCTGAGACAATAATATAACATTAAACCTCCACACATTTTTATATTTAGTTATACTGAAAAGTTTCAATTCAGTCTATATTTTTTTTACACCGTTTTAACACGGATTTCTAAGGAGACCGGAACACGAAAGCACCTAAATGGAAGTTAGAATCCATCATGGTGATGCTCATCGGTTACTCAGGGAAAAGGTGGCTATAACAAACTTGGCTTAAAACCAAAAAGCAGTTGCCATCACTCAAATCAAAACAGAAAGACAGAAAACCGGTTAGATGTCATGTATTCAAACATTTTTCAAGTCACGATTTTGAAAAGTAAAACGGGGTAAAAGAACAGATAATAGCAATTATACACTTTGCATTGTATTGCCTGAAAAACTAATGACCTCCACTAGCAGATTTGATTTGGGGGTGTCACACCTTTCACTTTTTTTGCTGAATTGTCACTCTCTTCTTACAGGTCTGGCACATTCACCAATTAAGAATGGAGGAAGGGTGACAGACTAAACAGCTGCACTAAATTGATTTACATTTTGGCAGGAAATCAACTTGAAGCTAGCTGAAATATGCAAAAGCACATTCTGCAAATGTGAACAATAGACTAAATTAGATGCAATTCATGAGCAACTTTACAGTGTAAAACTAGGTGCTTTGTATTACAGATTTACGCAAATTTTTATGAATGTCGATTCAAATTTGTTGCGAAATGACGGCGTTTCCATTAACCAATGTTATGCGACTAAAACATATTTTTTCCCTCTCATCATAAGGCATGACGATGGATGTTGGTAGGTTTACATATATATATCACAGCCATCACACAACCCATTAATAGAGGTGTCTATTTTTACAGAAGCAGCGTGAAGGATGCCTCTGAAACGTCCTGCGGTGCGCATGGTATAAAAACAAGCATTGACTCAGCTCCGGTGGCCATGTCGGAGCCGTAATGCACCGCAGACTTGTGCCGTGTAAATAAGGGATTATCTAAGCTTTAATGGCAAGCCCCTTATTCAAGCATTGTGTAGTAAATTCTTGTAAAAGCAGACACATATGAGGTGTTTTTTGAGGTTATAGTACATTAAAAATGTTCTTACCCTCTTGTCATCCAAGATGTTCATGTCTTCCTTGTAAATATATGTTTCTTGAGGAAAGCATTTCAGGATTTTACTCCATATAGTGGACTTCAATGGTGCCTGCGAGTTTGAACTTCCAAAATGCAGTTTAAATGCAGCTTCAAAGAGCTCTACACGATCCTGGCCAATCTAGCGAAACGATCGGCTGTTTTATATCTTCAAAATCATCCTACATTGCTGCAGAAGTACCAACCCAGTGTTTACAAAGTGAAAGTGTAAAGAAGGTCAAACGTCCTTTACAAAAAAAAGGTAAAACAGCGATGTAGGACGATTTTGAAGTTGGAGGAGAAAATCAACCCTTTGCATACTACACTGTGAACAGAAACAATATGTTCTTCAGCTTTAATTAAAGGTTTCCACATTTTTTTATGAATGTTTTTACATGATTTTCCCAACCTTGGAAAGCGCAATTTTAAAATGTTCCGTTATTTTCATGCCCATGCGGGAAAAATAATCACCATCTTTGAAGGTATTAATAAATGTACAAAATCTCAAGATCATTTAGCAAGAGACATTCCATCACATCACAGATGGCCTGTCCTGTTTTAATCTCATCTTGGCATGAATCTCATGTCTAAAAGCCACTTATGTTTCTGTTTTCAAGTGAAGTAGTCAAGACATGTTTAAGGTTCCATATTTTGGAACCTCTACAAAACACTAATCCAGCCAAGAGACTTAATACTACTTAAAAATTATCACTAGGGATGTGCGCAACTATCCGACTAGTCAACTAGTCTAAAAGCAAGAAAACCAACGTATGTGCCTGTATACAATAGCCTACATTTGAAATATCTATAAATCACACTGTCAAATCCCTCAATGAATTCCGCTTGCCTCGCATTATCATCATTGAATTTTAGGCGGTCGTTAATAAAGAAACAAAAGAGCATACACTCAACGTCAGCCACTGCATAGTTTATTTATTCAAATCAGCTGGGGAAATACAGAACAATCTAAAATCAATTAATAGTCTGACAGAATTATTCATCTTCATATAACGTTAGACAACATATTAAAACGAGTCAAAAACAATAGAAACATTTATCAAGGAATAGCATTAAAACTTATGTAATGCAGGCTATGTCGTTTAAAAACAAAACAATGCAACAATACCCATTTTACTTACTTAAGACCATGTGTTTTTGTTCAGTAAGTTATCAACGTGGTCTGGTGAACTACGAAAAAAGGCGCTCAACAGGAACTGAAGTCACAGACATGCAGAGATAAACGAAAAGCAAGCCTATAGAGTTTTTAGAAAGTTTTAGAAAGTGGACATCCTGAAGTGGACACCACCACCAAAGTGGGTCTTCGTTAAGAGGAATAGATGGCGCAGACGGGATCGCAGTGGCGGCAAGTTGAAGTGAATGCCATGATTGACATTTGCTGGCTTTGGCTAGCCTTTAAGCTAACACCTACGACATGCCTGTTATGCATCGCTCCAGTAGAGTTATTGTAAGCCAATCTGATATTACACCATTTACACAAAACATTTCAGATTCCTTCTAATTTAAAATAATCCCTTAGTCTTTTGCGTGGTCATGAGGTCTTCATAAGAGCATGCGAGGTCTGAGATAAAAACATAGTTTTCGCCCAGATACACTTTTAAAAATAATGTATTATTTTTCAAATGTTTAATTTTAACTTATTTAAAATGTTATAAATGTAACGTTACAATTATGGCAGTTTCAATGATAAAATCATGTTTTTTTTTCTGTTATGTAATCGACTATTTTTTCAGTGTCGACTGGTAGGAGCTGTACCGTTTAGTCGACTAGACCCACACATCGCTAATTATCACACATTACTTCAAAGATTTACATCACAACTGTCAGCTGCAAAAATCCTTTTATATAACAATTGTGTGAACAACGTTAGTTGCAAAACAAAAACACAGCATAATAGCAAAAAATTAAAAGACCTACAGGAATTTTTAACATCTTCAGTATACTGTGTGTATTGACAGCAGTGCAGCAAAAACTACAATTTTTGGCTGAATCAGAAAACATAAGGTTCTGAAACAAATACCAAAAAGGTTTATTTTCAATTTATCATTGAATAAATAGACATCATTAAATTTTTAATATACAATCACTCCATTCATCTGTTTTTACAATAAAAAGGTTAAAACTGTTAAAATAAATGAACAGTGTACCAGCAGTTACACATGTGTCAAATACTGACTAGTAAAATCCAACTGTAATTTCAAATACAACCCCATCTGTTCCTTCCACGTATTACATACATATTACATACATCTCTGTATATAATAAAGAGCAGACAAGTGAATTGCTAAAATCTTTTCAGGAATGGGAAGCTTCTTTTTTTAATCAGCCTGTATCGAAATGGGGTATCTTTGAAAAATGCAAATGTTACTTGCAATGTATTTAAGCATTTGAAATGTCACACGTTGTGTGTGCACAATGAGGCAAAGCAAAAAATGAATTTGCAATCACATCTGAATTTTGACGACATGCTAATAGCTTGTATTCAGACTGAGTGCTTGTTGCCTGTCTGGATTTCTCTGTGTGCATCTCATCACACATATAGAGCTTTTGTTAAAGCGAGCTCTTTCTGCCAAGACATCACAAATATGATTAAACTCAATGTTAAATTTTACATACAGGTTATTTTTTTCTCGAAACTTCTGTTATCAGATATATTTTCCATTCAAGTGTTCAGCCTCCTCTCGTGTAAAACTGCTCTTTTATGGTTAAATTTAGGTGCATATTTGCTTGCTATTTAAATTGTCAAGCCTGTAAAGTAATTATCAAACTACATTGTTTGCTAATAGTTAAAAAAAAACCCTGCTTATGCACCTCATTAACATAATTTCTACCCAAGTCTATTTTGATGTGAATGACATTTCTTACTCAGATTAATGTTATGAGTATATTACTATATAATACTAATGGACTAAAGGGCTGTTTTTAATAGTAAATTTGCTTACTAATATAACATTTGAGGTGAGGTCTTTGAGTTCACTAAAACAATTATATAAAACACTTCAACACTGACCAAAACACTGGGAAATGTATATACACAGTCAAAATGTTTTCATTAGTTCGTTACAACATTTTGTGTATATTACATATGAGTAGGTTTATGTTAGCATCTCTTAAGAGTGAGTGGACCTTGACTTCAACTAACTAATTTCACAGATGAAAGAAACTTATCTAGAAAATCAAACAGTCATGTCATTTTTTTCCACTGAATTATCTCATGTTTATAGCAAATTATCTCACATTCAGTGAATGACGGCCCTTGGGGTTACATTGTTTGGGTGTGTGTGTGTGTGGTTTCATCCTGCCTTTCTGTATGAGTCACAGAGCACTTTCACTGCTGGCTCAGACTACTGAACAATGCGATTACTCCAGTTGTCATTAGATCGAGCGATTTACGCTGAACACCCAACGCATGCCTCCTGAGTCACATCCTCTATTCGAACCCGCACACATAACTCATGCCTGCTCATATCCGACACTGAGTCATACCTGCAACACACACATTTTTACATTTTTATAAGAACACACCCAGACGATCTGAACCACACACATCCAACGGTTAAAGAGTAATGCCCTACTCATACTCATACTTTTGCAGAATCATGCCAACTAATCAAATTCAGCGCACACCTGTTGTTCTTCACTCAAATCACTCATATGCTTGGATTTACAGTACTGGCTCTTTGTCTCAATTTCTATCACCACTTTTGGTGGAAAAGAGATGGTAGAAAGTCAGAGGGATATAGCGGGGTGGAGGGTGAGGGATGTGCTGCATTCTTCAGCAGGCATTCTTCAGTGGGATAATGTGCTGGTATGAGCAGTATGTGGCGATCTGCCCGAGCGGCTTCCAGTGCTGCTTTAAAGAATCATAAACTAATAATAAAAAGTCTCATACAGATAAGAACAAAGATATAGTTATACAGACACGCACAACTATCCAAACAAACACACCTACACCTAGTCTAAAAGTAAATACTGTGTGCTTTACCACTATGAATTATTATGCATTTTGTGATGACAGTAAAACGGTGCCTGGCATATAGAAGCATTACATCATGGTCATGCAAGCAGAAACATTAAAAATATAGTTGGCAGTGATGCTTAACCTGAGTGCCTCAGGAAACTTTCAGAGCCACAGGGATAGTTCACCCAAAAAATGAAAATTCTGGCATTAATTACTCACCCTCATGTTGTTCCAAACCCGTAAGATCTTTGTTCATCTTCGGAACACAAATGAAGATATTTTTGATGAAATCCGAGAGCTTTCTGATCCTGCATAGACAGCAACGCAACTGACACATTCAAGGCCCAGAAAAGTAGTAAAGGCATGGTTAAAATATTCCATGAAACATCAGTGGTTCAACCTTAATTTTATGATGCTACAAGAAAACCAAAAATAACAACTTTATTCAACAATTTCTTCTCTTCCATGTCAGGCTTCAATACATGTTCACTATTTTAATGATGTCCTTACTACCTTTCTGGGCCTTGAACGTGTCAGTTGCGATGCTGTTTATGGAGGGTCAGAAAGCTCTTAGATTTCATCAAAAATATTTTAATTTGTGTTCCGAAGATGAACGAAGGTCTTACGGGTTTGGAACAACATGACGGTGAGCAATTAATGACAGAATTTTCTTTTTTGGATGAACTATCCCTTTAAAATAATTTAATTATTTAAAATAAAAAGATAAAGAGAAATTACATACTTGTTTTTCCACTCAATATATATATATATATATATATATATATTAATTAAAGACAATACAGAATCAGAATGTTTCTTTTTAGCAAAAACTGAATTAGGAATTATATTACATAGCCAATAAAACAGGACCTTATATGTTTATTATATTTTGTTGGACAATGGGGGGGCCTTCATGTCAAAAATGTTGATTTAAGACCTTATTTGTTCCCTTAAGGTTGTAAATATGTAAACTATGAGTAGGTTATAGCTTTGCAAGCTACATTTTCAAAGTGGCATCCCAACACTGATATAATAAATCACACCGAACAAAAATAAATGTGACCACTAAACCATAAGGGGGTCAATTTTTTTTTTATCTGAGATTTACACATCTGAAATTTGAAGCTTTCCATTGATGTATGGTTTGTTAGGATACGATAATGTTTGCCCAGATACAGCTTTTTGAAAATATGGGCTCTGAGGGTGCAAAAAAAAATCTAAATATTGAGAAAATCGCCCTTAAAGTTGTCCAAATGAACATCTTAGCAATGCATATTACTAATCAAAAAGTAAGTTTTGATATGTATACGGTAAGAAATGTACAAAATATCTTCATGGACCATGATCTTTACATAATATCCTAATGATTTTTTGCAATATACCCATATATTATATGCAAAATACCCATGCTACTTATTTTGTGTCCAGGGTCACAAATAAATAAATCACATATTGATAGTTTCATTCTTAAAAATACTGCATGTCTCAGGATGCATTTTTCTGAATGCTGATAAATACTTTTATACCACTTCAATCCAAAACATCTGCTTATTCTATGATACAGACAATCCTAATGAATTCACAAAATGTTGTGGATTAACCATGGACAGATCTAGTAACTATGTTTTACAACTGAAAGTGGTAGACAAACAAAAACTGAATATCTTTGAAAAGATTTAAGATGCCATGAACCTCATAAACTTTGACTGGAAATTTTTGGATTTGGCAAAGTTCTCATAAGAACCCAGTAGCTTGTAAATATGACTTTGTTTCCTGGCAAGTCTGAAAAACCGGTGCATCATGATGGAAACTGCATGAACACAGTCAATCAAACTGGAACCTGTGATTCTACAAAAGCCTTTGCCGTGAAGATGACAGTCACGAATAGACAGTAAACAGATCTTAATAGTGTTTCATCACATGTCCATCTGGAGATCTCCTTTAACATAGACCAGTGGTTCTTTCCTGGAGGCCCCCCAGCACTGCATGTTTCCATATCTCCTTAATCAAACACACCTGATTCAGATCATCAGCTCATTGGTACAGATTCCAAGACCTAAAATGGGTGTGTCAGACAACGGAGAGATGCAAAATGTGCAGTGTTGGGGGGCCTCCAGGAGCGTGGCTGGGAACCACTGACATAGACAATATAAAGACTGCATATGTATTGCAAAGTGCAATGGAATGAGAAATGTCAATATCTCTGTCAACAGCAATAACAGAAATTCCTATTTAGGCAAGACTGGGTTTGTCAGAGGAACCCAGAGTTGGCTGAAAATAATAAAAGGTACACTGTCAAAGTACCTTTAATGGTGCAACAGCTTGTCACTGCTGTGTTAACCTCAAAGATCCACTTCTAAAAATGACACATATTAGTTCCTTAAAAGGGTCATGAACTGAGAAACCAAAATTCCCTTGATCTTTTGACATAAGAGGTCATTGTACTATAAAAACATCCTGTAAGTTTCAGAAGTCAAAACTTTCTCGTTAGAATATAAACAGCTTATATTGAAACCAATCTGACAAAACAACAGGTTTTGGAATGTACTACTTTTTAATGCAATAGTGTGGCTAAACACCGCCTTCGCAGAAAAAGATCAACACCTGCTTCTACATCACTGTCTGTTTATCCCTGCCCACCGATTCGCACATATAGTGTAAATAAAGAGAGAAGCGAACACAGGTCTACGCAAAAACCAAAGGATGCGGTGTGCAGTGCCAAGTTGTCGAAAAACTTTGAAAAGTCTTCAGATTGCCATCCTTCTGATCCCAACAACAGAAATGTGTGAATGAACTTGATTTTTAAGGAAGATATAGACCGTATCAGTAAGAACTTGGTCCTTTGTTCACTTCATTTTACTGCGGAATCGTTTACAAACAAAGCACAATTCGACGCAGGATTTTCAAAAAGATTGAGACTAAAAGACAATGCTGTGCCAGCTACATTGGATCTGACAGTAAAGTCACACCACACAAGTGTGAGTAACTGTTTTCATTACATGGTCACTATTGTTTTGCCTTTTATTACAGATCGTTTGATATGTATTGAGTTATTTATGCATTTTTGACCTAAAATCACAGCAGCGTCTATCTATGAGGAACGAGCCAATCATGTCAGTGGGCATTTACTTCTACAATCCGCCACGCCTATTCAAATGGAGCGTTCTGATGAGGGTGGGGTAAAAACCAGACAGAAAATAGCCTATTACTTCTCAGTTATGATGTTTTAAATGTAAAAATCTTGTTAACATTATAAGTGAACCTCAGAGAACAGTACAAAATAAAAAACAAAGGCAGGTCATGACCCCTTTAAGGGTGCATACTAGTAAGGTACCAATATATTTGAAAGAGTAACCTTGAGGGTTCAGCTCGAGTGACAAGCTAAATGTGCAATTATTCATCTTTAAGAATTTTTAATCAAGTTTATCTGTGAAACATCAGTTTACCTGACCTTGTTCTTTGTATAGAGTTGCACCAATGGATGTTTGTGCATTTTAAGTCTGTGTTCCTGAATGTATTCTGTGTGTGGTGTCTGAGAGGACTCTTGAGGAGATAAAACAGTTGCCAGAGAATGTGAGGAGGACAGAAAAGACGAACAGACAGAAGGATTCTGCCGTCGTGAAGCAGAATGCAAAGCATTGCAGCTGAACTCATTCAATCACCTCATCCCTTCCTCTATGGAAACAGACAGAAGGATAGATAGACTCTCAGTGTGTGTGGGAGCTCTCCTCTCTGCCCATTTCTCCATCACCTCCGCTCTGCCTGGGTCATCCGTCTATTGATGGCTGGAAAAGGATGAGCGATATGAAGCGGAGGAGTCAGTCTGCTACACTAACCAATTTCTCACTGGTGAGTGAACTTGGCGAATCTTGGCGGGAAGACGCATTGAGTGTGTCTGTCTCCTGCCCTGAGGTCCAGAAATCATAATGTGGGTGTTACTATTCAAAGAACATAGATTGTTACAAAAATTGTATGTCTGCGCACACACGTGTCTGATAAACATCTCTGTGATTGCGCGGGACAAACAGCGTTTGGGAGCGATCAATAAGTGCAGCAACAGTCGATACTCGTTGCTTCCTGTCCGACTAACAACATGTTCCTTTCTCGATTTCTATTCTTCTCCCTCATGCCAAGTCAATCCCTCCATCTTCCGTTTCCTTTGTCTTTCGCCTTGTCTCTCTCTTTTCCACCCCACACCCACCTGCTTGCTCTACTGCAGTGTGCTCTGATTGGATGAAAGCTCGTCTCGAACCACTTTAACTTTGTCCGAGTTGGTTATACCATTGGCTCAACCAGGCCTGGGCGAGAGAAAAAGGGAGGGCGGGGGGCATTCCCCTCGGTCCCGTACCCACTACGGGGAGGGCGCAGTGGGAGGACTTCGCAAGCTAGGCCCAGGCAGACTGGCGGCCTGCCTGGATAGGACTGGATAGAGCCGGACTGGCCTGTTTGGCCTGGAGGCCTTTAGAGATTAAGGCCTATTTGATCGGGCATATCCATGGACAGCTATCCCACAACAAAGATGGGCCCTAAGAGGGTGCCAGGAGACTGCTGAGTCATGTTTTCTTTCTTTCGCTTCATGCACAGATGTGCCGAATCCTGACACGATTACTGTTGTCTCAGAAAGCAAATACTTTGGCAGGTTTATTAAAATCTCAATGTTTTATATAAGCCCGTTTCCTTCTCAAAGCAAATTGAAACTTTATTCTCATAACTGCAACTTTTTATTTCAAAATGTGCCTGCAAAATTTACAACTCACTTTTTAACCCCACTCTATTGCAACATCTCACACTTGTAACTTCGTTTCTCGTAACTGCAACTTCATTTCTCCCAAATTGTGACTTCATATCTTACAGCTGCGACTTTGCATCTAGTAACTGCAACTTCATATTTCAAAATGTTACTAAATATTTTGCAAATGCAACTTTATTCTTCCGAAATTGTGACTTTGTATCAAAATATACGAAGTTGCAAGTTTGTTGCCCATAATTGCAACTTTGTATTTCAAAATATATCATTACTTCTCCCACCGGTCCCACTTTATATTAGGTGGCCTTAACTACTATGTACCTGCAAAAAATAAGTACAATATACTTCTTGTTTTCATATTGTATTGCAAATCACAAGGTTTGGGACAGGTTTGGTGGTATGAAGGTGGGTTAAGGTGTATGGGATGGGTCAACAGTGCAACAATAAATGTCCAGAAATTAATTACAGATGTAATTACATGCAGGTATTTTTTTTAAATATAAGCATGTATGTTTCCCCTATTATTAGGGGGGCCCCCGCCCACCTTGAAGGTCAAGTTAATTTTATTTAATTTTATTATCAATACAGCACCAATCACAACAGAAGTCATTAAAAGTTACCTTTCCTAAAGAAAAGGTCTATACCTTGTTCTTTTATTAAACAAACTAAATAGCCTCAAGTTATTCATCTTATTTACACGACGGCATGTCATTTCTGTCTCTACATGGACACGCGTCTACAATTTCTCCTCAGCAAAAACGCGGACGGGATCGTGGAGTCCGTTCATAAAACCAGATTTTACTCTATAGCGTAGAATACCACGGAATTCGTCATTTTGTTTAAATAAACCAAAAGTTGGTCTGTCACTTAATTCAAACTGCGCTATGCGCTAGTGTCTGTGAATACTGAAATGCAAAAAAAGGGTTTAAATATGAATCCTGCATGTTCCGTTTGCCTCTGTATGTATGAATGGCGGAGACGCGGTTTTGTTTACTACACTGAAGCACGTGTGATGCAAATGAAAAGGGTTTCATTTGATTAAAAATAAATAAATGTTTAATGCTTTAATGTCATTATCAGAAAAATTAAAACACACAAGAATTTCTGAAAAAAAAAAAAACAGAAAAAAAAGATTGTAGGGCCCTGTTGTTCAAAATTGATTTACTTTTTCACATAAATAATGTTTTCGTTATTACACAGAGAGTACCGAAAAAAGTACCATTGGGTACCGGGTACCAGTTACCACCAAAGAGACCCCAACGATGTAAACCTAAGGGAAACATGTTAATATATGCATGTATGCAATAAATGCATTGTATCAAATGATTAATTTAAATGCAAGTACATAGTAGTTAAGGCCACCTTAATGACTTTATATGTGGCAACTGCAACTTTCAACATTATATGTTGAAATGTGACTGTATCTCATAATATGACATGCTGTATGTTGCAATTCTCTTTACTGTAATTTCAGTGAAATGTGCTCTTCCAATGTGACATAATTTGATATCTCGCAATTGCGACTTTGTGGGATAAAAACTCAAGACAAAAAGAAAATTGGAGTTACAAGATACATTTTATGCTATCTTGCTATCCGACCATATCTTGTTTTAAACTTTTCAAATTTCTTTTCTTTTTTTTTTTACTCTGTTGGAAGCAAGCTTCCATAATATTTAGCTCATTTTTATGTACAGTGATTAAAGGCTTACTCCACTGAAAATGAAAATATTGTCATTAATCACTTACCCCCCATGTTGTTCCAAACCCGTAAAAGCTTTGGTCGTCTTTGGAACAAAAATGGGCGCTGTTTGCATTCAGGGGATACTCTCCAAAATGATGCTAGGGTGATGCAGAGGAGACTAAATGTTGAATAAAGCTGTTATTTCTGTTTACTTTGCGTACAAAAAGTATTGTCGTAGCTTTGTAAAATTACAGTTGAACCCCTGATGTCACATGGATTATTTTACTGATCTCCTTGCTACGTTTCTGGACGTTGATCGTGTTAATTACATTGCTGTCTATGGGAGGATCAGAGAGCTGTCAGAATGCATCAAAAACATCTTAATTTGTGTTCCAAAGACGAACTAAGCTTTTACGGGTTTAACGGGTCTAATCGGATTCAATGATCTATGCTAAGCTATGCTAAAAGTGCTACCGCCAGACCCGGAGATCAACCGAATGGATCAGAAAATGGTAAAACTCAACTTTTTACCTCTAGGGGACAATGAGCCTATTTTCAAAAAAAGTGGAGTGTTCCTTTAAAGGTGTTTTCGTGCTGTCCACATATCAACAAAAGCTTTACAGCATACATAAAATAGAAACCGTAGTATGTGAAAGGCCTTTCCAATTGTATCACACAGGACTCTCAGAAATGAACAGCCGCTGTTCTTCTACCCAAATTATGATGATGATATCTGGTTGACTCATGGATTGTGACTACAGAGGGGCGGTGCCACCAACCACTCCCTTTTATAACACTGTTCTGCTGGGTCATGTTTTGAAGACTGTTGAACAGCTCCAACAGGACGCTGGTGTGACAGTCTGCCACCTGCAGGTGCACTACAGCACTGCAACCATACATATGAATGGACATATCACATCACTCCTACCTCAGTGTGTGAAATATTCAATTCCGTGTTGAACTTGCAGATTCATCTGTAGGGGAAATACAAAAAATACCTCAGTTTAGTAAAAGAACATTACAGTCAAACCTTCAAACATCATGTCTCAGAAACAGACAACCGCAGTTCATGTTCGAACTCAATGCTCTCGGCTAACATCGGCAAGTCATCTTTACTCCACCCCCCCCCATCTCACAATCTATCGCTATCCTTTCATTTATTTCTCTGTGTACTGTGGAATTATTCTTTTCTCATGTTCTAAATCTACCTTAGTCCCTCCCCCTGCTTTCCTCCCTCCCACGTTGTCCTCAGATGCCCCGGCCTGGCGCCCTGTTTAGCTCATGTTGGTGCTTTTCCTGTCTGTCTGTCTATGTGTGTGTGTGTGTGTGTGTGTGTCTTAATGTTTCAGTGCTTCATTGTGCTTTACTGAATGACAAATATTTACATATTTTTATTGACTGAAAGAAAAAGTGGGCAAGGCAATTACTATTCAAGAATAAAACATGAAAGGAAGAAAATGATGTAATGTAACTAATATTGTCCCTACTTGTAAAACGTAGGAACAAGTCTGTCATTGTTTGCCATTTTTGCAGAATTTGTGAAAACCCCCTTTAATTATGTTGAACTTCATTTCACGTACTTCATTCAACTTGTCGCATACAGAAAAGAAATCTGGCTTCATTTCATTTCCGTTTTGTTTGCATTGTAGGCACAGTCTAACCTTTTATCTTGTAGAAGCTATGGTTTTCTCTTCCCCCCCTTTTCCCTCGCTCCTCGGTTATTCCCCGCTTCCATTTTAATTAACGTTCTATCACGCTCGCTCGCTCTCTCTCTCTCTCTTTCTGATGAAGAAGGGGGTGGGAATTGGGGTGGATATCCGCATTGGTTGCCATGGCACCAGACAGCTCCATTTCTACCAATGCACATGAGTAAAGTGTATGTGTGCGTTTGTGACTGTGAGACGCTGTGCAAATTGTGAACGTCTGTCTTAGTCTGTCATTCAGCTCTACTGTGCTAATTCATGAGCTACATTTAGTTTTTTGTTTCCTAAAACAATCAAAAGTTCAATAACAGATACAAAGAGGCAAACTGAGCCTAGCAAGTGTGCAGAAGAGGGTGGGGGTGATCTCATTTTCGTGTTACTTTCCTGAAGATGTATTTAACCTCTTTGGATTTCACTATTTTGGTTTGGTGCGTTTCGCTTCCATTAGGGGCTATAATAAGAGCACATCTGTTGCGAAGCTTTCTATTCCTCCTCAGTGTCTCTGATCTGTTGCTGGCCTCTTCTGCTTTTTTCCTTCCTCTCTCTTTCCAGAAGAGGGCAGTGTTGTTTTACACACTCCCCTCACCCAGATTTCTGAACTATGACCATGGATGTGAGGTCTTCAAGTTCAGCGATATTGATCATGTGGTTTGTGTCACTGGGAACTGAGAGTAAGTATTACAGTGAGAAATCCAAAGGGTTTGTGGTTAATGACATGTGTTTTCTAGTCCTTTGCAAGAAAACAAGCAGAAATAGTTTTTCGGTTTGTTGGGATGAAACAACAAACAATGAAAAATGGGATCCATATTTAACATAAATTTTAAAAAGGTGGTCCAAAAAACTGAGGGTAAATACATTAGTCAGGCTGTGTTTTTGTAAATTCAGGGACACCACGTTTAAAAAAAAAATGGTTTGGAAATACCAAAATGCACAAAGAAATGTACATTAAAAAATGTGCTTGCTTCAGGTAGTTAAAGTATTTTTTCAGTGAGAATATAACCACTTCAAATACGATGACAACTAGGGCTGCCATTTTTATTGCAAATATTTTAGTAATCGAGTAATCTGTTGATTATTTTGACGATTAATCGAGTAAATGTATAATTATTGTTAATGTTTCTGTTGTAATAAAAAGTGATCTAAAAGAACAATAGCCTTTAAAATTACTTCAAATACATAAAAATATCAATCAGGGAATAATTAGTTTGAATAAACTTATTTTCAAAAGCAAGTACTCGTATGGTTTTATTGAACAAAACTCTTAAAATACTTAGGCCTGGTTTCACAAAAAAAATAGTGTTTGGAAATACCAGAATGCACAAAGAAATTTAAAAAATGTGCTTGTTTCAGGTGGATAAAGTGTTTTTCAGTGAGAATATAACCACTTCAAATATGATGACAACTAGGGCTGCCACTATTATTGTAAATATTTTAGTAATCGAGTAATCGGTTGATTATTCTGGTGATTAATCGAGTAAACATATAATTACAGTTATTGTTTCTGTTGTAATAAAAAAAGAGATCTCAGTGAACAATAGCCTTTAAAATGACTTAAAATACATATAAAATATCAATCAGGGAATAATTCATTTGAATAAACTTATTTTCAAAAGCAAGTACTCGTATGATTTTATTGAACAAAACTCTTAAAATACTTAGGCCTGGTTTCACAAAAAAAAAAAAAATAGTGTTTGGAAATACCAGAAAGCACAAAGAAATTAAAAAATGTGCTTGTTTCAGGTGGATAAAGTGTTTTCAGTGAGAATATAACCACTTCAAATACGATGACAACTAGGGCTGTCACTATTATTGCGATTATTTTAGTAATCGATTAATCTGTCAATTATTTTGATGATTAATCGAGTAAACATATAATTATAGTTAATGTTTCTGTTGTAATAAAAAAAGAGATCTAAGTGAACAAGGATTAGATTAAAGCATAGGTTAATTAGGACATTTAAGTCATGTTTATAAATGTGCCTTAGAAAAAAAAACATTACTGGTGCCCATCTTGATACTAAACAAAGGCACTGATATAATTTAAGATCAGTCAGTGCAAGTTTCTTTCAGTTGCAACAGACTTACATTTTAGTCTGGGACTAGGCTTAAAGGAGAATATCACTTGCAAAAGAAAAATTTACAGATAATGTACTCACCCCCTTGTCATCCAAGATGTTCATGTCTTTCTTTCTTCAGTCGTAAAGAAATTATGTTTTTTTAAGGAAAACATTTCAGGATCTCCCTCCATATAGTGGACTTCTATAGTGCCTGTGAGTTTGAACTTCCAAAATGCAGTTTAAATACAGCTTCAAAGGGCTCTAAATGATCCCAGCTGAGAAAGAAGGATGGCAATTTATATCTTTTAACCTCAAATGCTCATCTTGTCTAGATCTGCGTGAACTCTGTGTATTCCGGTTCTCCCTATTTTCATAATTTCTTTACAACTGAAGAAAGAAAGACATGAACATCATGGATGACAAGGGGGTAAGTCAATTATCTATAACGCACATACGTAACCTACGCGCATGTAAATAATATATTAAGCGCATATATTAAACCTGCATCACATAAATAAATGGTTTAATATATCTTGCAGCTTTGGAAAACGGTCTAATAATGCCACTTCCTAGTTATCCGACAAGGGCAAATTGTAGTTGATTTTTTTAATCAAGTACTCAAATTGAATTGAGGAATCGTGACAGCCCTAAAAACACCACATTTACGAAGTAAGTCCTAGATGAGCATCACAAGTCACATGTCTTTGCCTCAACAAATTTGTGTAAATGAATATTTTGCACAGAAAACAAAAAGAAAAGATGTTTCACTGGTCATTATGAAATGTTAGAGCCAGTGCCAAACACTTCTAAGAGGCAGCAGACGATTTCCAAAGAAGTGATGATTTTGTTCTCTTGAACATGAGGATGGAAACGTCACTTTTCTTTACAAAATGTTTGTCACAATCCATTTTTTCCACCTCAATCAATTTTGCAACTTGCATATGAACAGCTAATAACTGTAATAAGTGAGCAGAGCCACTTCAACGCTTGCAGTTTCCTTGGAGCGTAGGCACTGAACAAACTTGCAAAGACCCAGCGATATTCACTCACACACACACACACACACACACACACACACACACACACTAATATAAGCACATACATTGACTCCACCACAGTATAAGTGTACAGTGCTGTTGAAGGCCTTTGCTTTGAGGATGATCCTCTTCACCAAGTTAAACAAAAGGGCCTCTCCAGCAGCCTGTAAGACAAACACTCTTCCAAGAGAAAACACTGACACAGTTACACTGTAACCCATACTGCGTAAGAGGACGCCTGCGCATGCACACACACACACAGCTGTGCAAAGGCCCCATGGAGAGGTACAACTATGCGGATATCTTGAGCCCAGAGCAAAGTAAAGACAATAGAGCCTTTGACAGTCCGACTGTTTCTATATTTCACTACAGTCAAAGTGTCTGTTTTCCTGTAGGTGCTCTTTCCGAAACTTTCATATAATTGATCTTTTATTAAAGTTATTTTTTACTCCATAATTGTTTTTTTTTGTTGTTTTTTTTTTTTTAGAAAAATAGATTTAGTTCAACTAGATTTCAGCTGTTTGAGCTCAAAAAGTTGAGAGGTTCAAAATTATTGGACAGATTTACAAATACTTGAGAATTTTATTGATCCATTTCTTTGATGCTTCTATTTTTGGCTTTACTACACAGATTTGAAAGTTTGCTACAGGCAGGTTTAAATGAATATTCTGTACTCAGTACAAGTTAAGCTCAGTCAACAGAACTTGTTGCATAATTGTCGACTGCTGAAAAAATACTTTTTCAATAGTACAGCCACAAGACAAACGATAATTCAATGATGATTTCAGTAAAAAAAAAAACTCTAAAGCTCAAATAAATATTTTTTATAAAATTAAGCATCACTTTTTGTGTTTTTAAAATCTCAAAAATGAACCCCATTCTATTTTAAGTTTCTAAATGTAAAAGTTAAGTCATTATTAAACAAACACTGATTGAGCTTAACTACTGAACCCAGGATATTCCTTTAACTGGTCAACACAAAGAACTCAAAACAGCCGCGGTTTTTTACAGAGAACGAACTTGGTTTCCACCCTGAGAGGCCTCTCTGGGTAGGTGAGTATGTTAATGTATGTTCCTCTGTATGTATGTGCATGAGCACTATAAACATACAGTGCCGCTCTGAAAACGCTGCACCCTGTGACCCTGGAAACTGCAGTGCAACAAGTTCATTCATATACATGCGTACACACATACACACGCGCAGCAGAGGCCTCTCTGGGAGGAAACACACATGCCTTCTCCATCTGACACCGCCAGCAAGCACACACACACACACACACACACACACACATATATACGTGCACATGTTCGGCTCCTTCTTTCCTTAGCGGCAGACAAATGCAGGGAAACATTGACCCCTTGCTAATTATTGTGCTAGTAAACACATAATTTCTGTCCATTAGGATGAAGCCACATGTCCATTAACACTAATCGTGCTGTACATGGACTACAAACACATAAAAAGATATAAAATCATATTGAAGCCATTCAGGAAGGGGCCTAAATGAAAACACATAAACATCCCCAGACACTGTTTGTCTGCTAAAATATTCATTTGGACAAATAAGAGACATTCTGTGGTTCTAGATGACCAGAGAATGGCAAAAAGGAATGAAGAAAAATACCTCACAACAAGTTGCTCAATGAATCTGTGTTTGGACTGTGGCCAGACGTCCTGAAGCTGTATCAACACACATGCTGCCTGTCAAGCTACATTCCAAACCTGTTCTTTCTCTTTCTGGCTTGAGAACGGACACCTCGGTCATTTAGCTTTTCAAGGGAACTCATAGCTCTTTCATTGTTACTGGCATTCTGGCTTCTCAGTTTCCACTAAAATGGATGTCATAAGGCGAGTTGGGTTTCCAGTCTTACATTTGTCTCATTCTCTGACTGAAAATAGGAAGCCTTTTAAGGTACAAGCCATTTCAAGATTTCTCTTTAACTAGATGCATTAAAGGTCTAACTATGGCCAGAATAGTATTTAAAGTCAATCAAGTTTTATTGCATGTTAACAATATATCAGCACATTTCTAAAAGAAAAAACAGTTATATTTAACCAAAACATAGAACAACTTTGTTTTATTCTAAAACAATTTTCACTTTCCGCTTATGTCACTAAGGCCTTGCGGCTAATGTTAATAAATAGCCAAGTTAGCTTAGACATTGTTTTAGCAAACTTGCATTCAATAGCAAACTTTTCACCATTCAATCAATTTCCAACAAACTAAAATTTACACTCCACATTTTTCTGGTTGAGTATTACATTGTGTCCTAACTACATGCGACACTACAAGAATCCAGCGATAAGCATTTCAAAAGCACAGAAGCACACTCCACTCCCAACGAAACTGAAAGGTTTATAATGTAATTCATAAATATTAAACCCTTTTAACATTAATAAATCTACATCCTGAGTGACTGATCCCATCTCTGTCATGGAAGACACTTGCTGGTTCGCATTGAGTTTGCAGTTTTAACGTATATGCTTGCTTAAATTTATTTTTACGATCTGAGGTAAACAGGGCGCGGACGGAATTGCGGAATCCAGTAATAAAAACTAAATTTACAGTTTAATGCGGAACGTCACGGAATTTGTCAAAGTTTGGCTGGCTGAATCTAAGGTGGGTCATTATACTTAAATCGCGATATGGACTAGCATTTGTAAATATTAAGCCACAAAAAGACTATTTAAATATGAATCTTGCATATTCTGCGTGTCTCTATGTTAATGAATAGCGTGGATGCGCGGTTTCGTTTGCTACTAAATAACTCGAAGACATTGTGGCAGAACTACATTATTGCTCAGCAGAATGTATGTAATACTACTACTAAAATTATGGTCACTGGGACCTAAACGTGTCATTTTTTGTTTAACTTTTAATAAATTGATGCTAAATTGTTTAAGTTTCATGATTTTAATTACTTAGACATGCTTATTTGATTAATACAATTAATTTGAGTCCAGAACAATTTTAAATGGAAAAAAAATGGAATCCAGAAAAATTAAAACACAAAAAACAGAATTCGGAAAAAAATATAACGGAATTTGGGAAAAAATAAAACGGATTTCATAGGCCCCTAGGTAAATAATCTATTATTGGTTTTAATATAGCTGTAAATGTCAGGCAACATGACATTCAAACTCACATTAGACACTTTTAACATTGAATGAAGCACATAATCAGTACCTGAGATTAGAACTGCCATAGTTTGTATGTTGTTGTTCCAGCCGTGACGCCAGAAATAGAAACAAAAACTCAGATTAACATAAAAAAAGACACAGTTTATTGCGTGATGCGGCTCATGTAATTAGGACACGACGTTATGTGTTTTCCTCAAAAATACACACAATACACACTGCACTGAACTGTTAAAGGGATAGTTCCACCAAAAATAAAAAATACCCCATTTACTCACCCTCAAGCCATCCTAGGTATATATGACTTACTTTCTTCTTTCAGATGAATGCAATCAGAATATCATTAAAAATGTCCTGGCTCTTCCAAGCTTTATAATGACAGTGAATGGCTGTTGAGATTTATTTTTAAGTCCAATGAAGTGCATTCATTCATCATGAAAAGTGCTCCACACGGCTCTGGGGGTTAATAAAGGCCTGCTGAAGTGAATCAATGCATTTTTGTAAGAAAAATATTCATATTTAAAACTTAAACTGTAATTCCTAGCTTCTGCTAACTATTATTAGCGTGTTCGCGAGAGAGTGGCGTTCCAGCAGATGATGCAGAACGTAGGCGTAGCATAAGCTCTGGTGAGAAGTGATGAATGCAGAAGCGCAAAGGAGAGAGTAAACCAAAACACCGTCACGAATCAGAGGTACAAAACGAGGATTTATAAAAATTTCAATATAGAGAAGAGACTGGTTTTCTTTTGCTAAACAAAGGAAACTTTGCTTCCTTTGCTCCGGTAAACAAAACTTGGTTCTCATGAGACCAGCATATTCTCACCGGAGCTTACGCTATGCCTACATCCTACGTCTTCTGCTGGAACACCACTCATGAATGCACGTGAGACAGTTATCGAAAGCTTAAAATTCAGCAGCCATTCACTGCATTATAAAGCTTGGAGGAGCCAGGACATTTTCAATATAACTCCAACTGCATTCATTTGAAAGAAGAAAGTCATATACACCTAGGACGGCTTGAGGATGAGTAAATCATGGAGTCATTTTCATTTTTGGGTAAACGATCCCTTTAAATTAAACAAGAATTCCTGTTACTTCTATAAAGAGACGTACATTATAGAAGTACATGTTGTGAACAGCACTTCATGTTGACATGAACTGTAACAGTACAGTGTGTGTTCTGTACATGATTTACCACATGCTTCTCTGGACATCTACATAAGAAAGTATAATAAACACAGTGATCACTTATAGCTTTCTTCAACCGCCCTGGCTGACTTTCATACACACAGTCTCATTCTGTCATGTGTAATGTACACAGAGAGGCACTCTCATGTTTTCCTAAGACATGCTGAAAGTCTAATGATGTGTCAGAAGACATTTCTGCTGGATAAAGTGAACAAACACAAGGTGACTGTTTCAGATCTGCAAACTAAGCCCCTTCAGCTGCATAACAAAGGGAACACGAACGACTTACATAAACAGATGTTTCTGAAAAAAATCAGACTGTGCGCTGACATTTAAGTGAGAGTTCATCAAAATTAATCTGTGAATTAACACTGGAATGCGATTTCTGTCTGTGGTTGGATTTACTACACAGAAAAACGCCTGGAACGTGTTCTGTGGCGCCTCCCTAAAGCAGTGCTGCAGGAAGCTGGAAGAAAACCGGGAGTGTGCTATTTCCAATTCGTTTTACTGCTCTCTTTTTGTGATTTTCTCATAGGAAAGATAAAAAAATAAATTAGATCTCTTTTTAATGCATGTATACAGAATAGTGTAACAACATTATATAAGAATATAATAGTTTAAGTACTGGGATTAAATTGTTTGCTTAAGTTTTCTGATTTTTCTTCTCTGAAAAGACCCTAGTAATCTGATATACATTTCAGAAAATGTCAAACACTGCAAAGATTTGTCAAAACATTAAGAGTCGGTCATTTTCATTCAATTTTCCAAGGCCTAATTATCAAATTATCAATAAATCCTCATAAGAAAAAAATATTTATTTTCCCTGGGAAATTCTAACAGAAACAGCGATTTTAACGAAACATTATCACAGATATTACAAACCAGGCCAATATGATAATAATAACAACAACGTCCATTAGTTAACTACATTAGTTAACATGAACTAAGAATGAACAATACTTCTACGGCATTTATTAATTTTTGTTCATGTTAATTTCACCATTTACTAACGCATTACTAAATCATAAGTTGTGTTTGTTAACATTAGTTAACACATTAACTAATGTTAACAAATGACACTATTGTAAAGTGTTACCAATAATCATCTTGTTATGGTCAATATTCCTGTTTTATATAAATAAATTCAAAATAAAAAAATGTAAACTACAATCAATCATTTTTAATGCTACATGTTCACTGACAAACCACAAAACTATGATGTTAAGCGTAAAAATGTATATTTTTGTTTTAAGATTTGCATTTAATAGTGTTTTTAAACACTAAAGAAAAAATATAATAGCACAGATAATCCTAATGTAAAAATAGGGGAATAAAAAATAATAATAATAATAATAATAATAATAATATACAATAACAGAGTACCAACAATTTCAGAAAAGTTTCCTGAGAACAATATCTTGAGTAAAATGTTTCTCTTAATCTTTGTATTGTTTGGTATAGAAAGAAAAATATAAAGGGAAGTGTTTTACAATATAAAATACTAATTTGCGTGACTGTCAGACTGTATTTCATATATGAGAATTTGCATCACTTATTTTTAGAATTTGCAACTTATAATGCACAACCATAAACATACACCCACGAGCTCTGATGTCATGAAGAAAGAGCAAAGCAATAGAGAGGAACTTGGTGTTCTTGTCATACCATTTGTCAAATGTCCCACAAGAATATGTGTGTACCCAGTACAAGCTGCTCTGATTGTACTCCTCCAGTCTCCATAGTCACACACACAGTCGACCCTGCCTGACCCCTGCAACCGTGGAAACCCCACTTCCTGTCATTCTTTGGACTATTCTGGGATGCATGCACTACTTCAATCTTTGGAGCACCATTAATAACTATAAACCAGAATAACTGTAGTAGGAGTGAATTTTTTGTCACCACAGCAGCACTTCTCTTAATACCCATATAGTCTAATAAAAAAAAAAAAAACATACCAAACCTATAAGAACACTGCTAGGACTCTATAGTGTCATTTACAGCACACTGCTTCTGATCTATTTCTGGATGGAGAATTGTGTCCCTGTTTTGGTCGGAGGCACAGGGAGATAAACAGTATCTTTAGTAGACGAGAGAGTGTGTGTGAGCGCATGAAGAAATAGATGGTATTTTTACACAGCTGGGTCAGACTTAGCCCTAGGCATCTCTGTCTCACTCTCTCTTTCTTCATCTACCACACGGCTAACCGTGTCAGATCTGAACTCAGAGTCTCTCTTTCTGTTTATCCGTCCTGTTTTCTTCCAAATTTTCCTCTGATCTTACAGCTGTCAGCTACTTGCGTCATTAGTGTTTCTGTTTAGCCAGTTATAATGAGGTCACAAAGTCTAGTTCTCTTCAACAGAGTAGAGAGAAATCTCCTGAAAGCTTCCATGCAATATATTTAACATTATTTTATTATGGTATATGGTGCTTAATGTGTCACTTCAGCTTTTGTTATAAAAATACTATGTTTGATTATCAGTGCTAATGTACACTATAGCATTCAAAAGTTTGGGGTCAGCAAGTTTTTTTATGGAAGAAATTTTGAACAGTTTGCGCAAAAAAAATATTAAGCATTCAACTAATTTCAATGCTGTGTTTTCAAAATGTTTTTGAATACCAAATCAGCTATTAGAATGATTTCTGAAGAATTATGTACCAGAAGACAGGAGTAATGATGCTGAGAACTCAGCTTTGCCATCACAGGAATAAACTACATTTTAAAAGATATTTAAAAAAAAGTGTCAATTTAAATTGCAATAATATTTCACAGTATTACTGCATTTCATTTGACTAACTAAATCACTTATATACTTTCAAGGTTGAACCTAAGAGTAAAAACATTTTTAAAGAAGCTTTTCTCGACCTCAACTTTTGAATGGCAGTGCTCATATGAACATTTAGAAGCTGAACACATCTGGTGATCATTCATATTGGCAATTCGAAAACCAGATACAGTCCTCGATGTATTTCCAGCATCGCTGCTGTTCTAGCCACCACGCACTATATTTAAATGCAGACTGTCAGACTTCATCTAGCTCAAGCAATCTTATATGCTCTTTTGCATATATCAACTGAGAACTGAATTTTAATGCATAGGACAGTCAACTTTACACATGCAGCTAGCCGAGCTTCAGCCGGCACATTGCTAATTATGGATCGAGCAACTTGATGCTTGTTTTTTTCTTCATAAAGCAGGGCTTTGCATTTGCGACTGAAAACTACTGCGTGCGACTATGAAAAAATATTTAGGAGCACTAGTGTGAGTGACCCGATCAGCATATTTGTGTTTGCGCTGAGGGGAGCTTCAAAGGTTTCTACATGTTTTTGCAACGCTGAGTAATGTATCACAAGACTTATCTCACGAATCCTTTCATAAACAAAGTGTAGAGAAAGTGTAAATAAGAAATTCATTGTGCAGTTTAGAGAGCTTTGGTAATTATAATGGAACTTTGTGAGATTGCGATGAACTAAGATGAGTGACAGATTTAATGATTTTTAAGCAAGTCTGTAAATGAGATATTGATTTAATACAACAGTTAAATAAACAAGAAGTTAATATTAAGTGGCTTACATTGTCTGACTATAACATCATTGTCTGATTTTGCTCTATTTCGTCGTCAAAAATAGTCTGTAACAAGTTACAACCGTTTATGAATGAACGTGCGTTTTTAAATGAATGTAGTGAGTCAATGATTCAATTTCCCATTCGTAAAGACAGTCACTTGCTTTATTCCTGAACAAATCAACCGTTCGAACGAATCAAATGAATGATTCAGTAATTAAATCAGTGACTTGCCGCCACCCACTGTCAGTTTTAGTTTAATTTTAAAGTATATTTTGAGTCATTTAAATCATTTAATATTTCTGTATTCAAAATTTTAGATTTAAAACATTAATCTCAACATGAGTTTATGGATTTGATTGCACTCACTGCACCTCCCCGCCTCATTAAACATATGAAAATAAACCTACAAGCCACTTTTGTGTTCTTCTGTACCACCTCTGTAGTACAAATTAATTTTGTTACTACTGATTTCATTTGATTAGTACCTTATTCTTATTCTACTTGTTCTTATTCGGTTGTTTTAATTAGAAATTTTAAAAAGCTTTAAAAAATTGACATAAAAGATGACATACTTTTAATAAGTTAAAAAAAATGCCATTACAAAGGTAAAAACTAAATTCCCCTGTAAATCACTTTAAGGAGTAAAATATCACCTTGTAATGGTAAGGCAAATTTTTTGATTACGGATTCGAAAGTGCTCCTGAAATTTTGACTGCGCTCCTAAATAGAAAATTAAGCATAGAGCCCTGTAAAGCCAAACAATTAGGTAGATTTACTATATAATCCACATGTGACAAAAGCAATCATAAGGAATTACCTAAATAATAATACAGCCTAATTCTATTTTTATACATATCCTGAAAGGACAAAAAAGTGAACAACATTAAATAAAGCTAACAATAACAATGTATTTTGTTTGTTTAATCAAAGCAAATACAACTGGGACACACAACATGTATCCACACAAAAGCACTTTGTCCACAGGTGCAACTCTTTTCTTCTCTTCCTAGCAGAAAAAGAGTAAGAGAATCTGAATAAGAGAGAGAGAGAGAGGTGGGAAAAGGCACTTTCGGTCAGTTCATATGAGGCATGACGGTTTTGGCAGTTGCTCTGGGCAACATGCCATTGTTTACATGTGGGAGGGATTATACCAGCTCCGAGCGACGCCATTGGCTGAGGTCAAGTTACACTCTATCAACAATGATTTTGAAATCTTGTGGTGAACCCAGCAGTACTTCCAATTCACCTCACAGAGCCTGAAATGTGAATTAAAATAACTTTACTAAACAAACACTAGTGGCATGAAATGACCAGGCTTTAATTGAGGGTTGTAAAATGGACGGGTTCACACACCCACCTCAGCAGAAGTTCATATACAAACACCGTGGTTTAAATTATTATTTTTCGCAAGGCAGAGTGTGAAAACTCCAGATATTGAGCAACAGCGCAGGAAGACAGAAGTGGAGCAAAGGCAAGAAGGGGAGGAGAGTACTTACAAAAAAATCCCACGGATGCTAACAACAAATAAAACATTTTCTGCGAACACCCATTAAAAAACATAGGACATTTTGATTATTCACAAATGCACATCTGCAAGTAATACCCTAATCTGATGGGCTCTCCAGTCATCATCCTTTTCGGTTTGCTCATTCAAACCAACATCCAACCAAGAGCACAGCCTGCCCGTAATCTGAACTTTGACCTCTGAAGGACCAAAGTCCCTCATGACCTCATCGTCTCCTTTGACACACACAATGGGAGTCATCATGACCTCCCGCTCCTCGGTTCAAGACAGCTGAGCCAGCAAAGCAAAAATGTGACACCTAATCAGATTAAAAAGAGGAGGAAAGGGAGGAGATCAGACTGAACCAGACAAAAGAAACTTTTTAATCACACATGCCTCCTTTTTGATTTTGGTCCACTTTTTTCATTTTTTCTTTGTGTGAAGGAATAAATCAAGTGCTGACCAAGTTTCGAAGTGTTGAAAGTCTACTATACCACTAGTGGTGTGCGTGAGCAAGCGGTCAGCATGAGGGGAGGATGATGACTGGATGACCTTCACATGTGCCTGTTGTTATTTTCCATAGGGGTCAGCCACTAAGAATTCACGGCATGCAAAGACCGCCTATGTCTCTTTTCCTAGTAAGCTCTTTTCTCTCACTCATTCTCAATTCAATTCCTCCCTGCTCTGCTTTCTATCTGCCATTTATCAGTTTCTCCATAACGACAAAACTTGTGATAAGAGACTGAAACCAAGTTCAAAAAGTGTGGCTATTTAAGGCGGTTTCCCCTCAGGATATCCTTTTGGACATGCTGTATATTTTCAACCTCTCATGCAGATTACCACCCAACCACTGCTGAACCTGCGTATGCTCGTGTAGAAAGTTACCCGACAACTTTTGCAGGCTGCGCACACGTCACCGACGCAGCACGAGCATAAACAATTCAAAGCCCTTCACCAAGTAACCGATGAGCGATGGTATGGATTAGAACGAATCAGAGCTTTTTTCTTGCACCGCTTGGCTTATCAATCAACCAGCGGCACACAGACAGCTGTGAGGAACCGCTTTGATGCCGTCTGAAACTGTGTCTCTGTGTGTGTGCCCCCTCAAAACACTAGGGAGAGAAAGAGAGAGAGAAAGTCTCTATTTCGGGATGCAGTAGATGTCTGGACGTCTGAACAAAGGAGACACAGACGAGACAGAGGAGAAAGACGGCAGCTGAGTCCATCATACACTGCAGCAGTGAGCAGCCCCACCGTTAGGATTAATACAAATCCACTAACAAACATGCAAACACTCCAGATGAGTATGCTGACGCACACACACACATGCATAGAGAATATTACACATCTGCAGTAACACTGTACACAGCTCATGATATTTTTCACAGATTTTACAGCAGACATAATGTCAACAATACTTTTATCAGATATGTATGTGCAAATTAAACACAACTGCCTTGTCTACACCAATATAGACAGATTCTAAGCACTCTAAAGTAGAACATTGTTACATTTTTTCTCAACATAAATGTTTAAATCGCCATGTGTTTAGATGAAGAAAAACACAGCGCTAACTTTAGACCCTCCCATTGCCATGAAGTGAAAAACTGTACTGAGAAAAACATGCTTATGGTACCCAAACTTAACCTCACAAACACACTCTCACACATACGGCACACAGCCAGACTCTAGAAATCTACTTACCCACAACTCCACAACTTCATTTGTTTGTTCCGTGCAGCGACCGTTCTTTATATTCATAGAGATATCTAAAAACATATACAACACATGCTTTGCTATGCTACACTATTTGACTTTACTTTCAAGCGTCAGTTAAATCCAGTTTCAACCTCCACCCTAAGCAACAATGAGAGCGAGAGAAAGAGAGAGAGAGTGGTAGAAGCTAGTGAACGCTCCAGACACAAACGCTCAGTGAAAAGACCACTGCCACTTTTCTGCATACTCTTCCACCCCCCACCCTCCTCTGCTCCGCTCCGCTCTCCTGCCCTCCCCTCTCGGAGACTCAGTCCTGTAGCAGAGCAGAAGCCATCTGGTACAGTCCAAAGTCCACTGCAACTCCAGCGCGTGTGCGTGCGTGAGAGAGAGGAAGAATTTAAAAGTTACTGTTTGCACTGTATTGAGTTTGCATCCCCACAGCGTGTGGACTTAAGAGTATATGGCTGTTTTTTTTTTGTTGTTGTTGAGAAGGGACCAATGGCAGTCCTAGCTTACGTGGTGCCGTAGGCAAGAAAAGACACTGGAGAAAAAGGAGAAATAAAAAACATTAATAACTTAGAAGTTCTACATATAAGTTGGTTTAGTGGTACAGCACAGTTTTCATTTAATGCGCATGGGGCTTGACACTTCTGTTAATCTTCTTATATGTAACATTACATAAATATTACGTTAATCTTCTTTTTAGGTACACCTGACAGACAGAAAAGTTCAAAAATAGCATAACACTTACCGTTCAAGCACAGCATAAGATCTGGGGAAAAAAGGAAAATCTGAGCTTTATTCAAGAAAGACAGTTTATTGGTTTATTCCACAAAGATAGATATTTTACTACGATTACAAGTGACCCTGAATCACAAAACCAGTCATCTGAAAGCTGAATAAGTATTTTCCATTGATGTATAGTTTGTTAGGATAGGAGCATATTTGGCCAAAATACAACTATTTGAAAATATGGAATGTGAGGGTGCAAAAAAATAAAAATAAATAAAAATAGAAATAAAAATATTGAAAAAAAAAATTGTCCAAATGAAGTCCTTAGCAATACATATTACTAATCAAAAATTAAGTTTTGATATATTTACAGCACAAAATTTACAAAACATGTTAATGGAACATAATCTTTACTTAATATCCATAATTTGATTTTTATCATAAAAAAGAAAATTCTATAAATTTGACCCATTCAATCGTATTGTTGGCTATTGCTACAAATATACCCATGTGACTTAAGACTGGTTTTGTTGTCCAGGATCACAAATGATACATCAGTATACAGTACATAGTAAAATATATATCTCAAAAGATCATGTTCATGAGGTGCTGCATAGTTCTAAGAACTCAGTTCTAGGAAGCAGCCTGCATGGTGGTTCCTAGAGAACCATTTTCCCCCTCTGGCCTTTTTCCTGGTTGCATTCGCACTGGCAGTAGGAACTCTGAAGAGGCCGATAGTGACATCTTTATTTGCGGCATTTACAAACGTCAACAATCGGTGAATAGAGAGCGCTGTGATCGGAGCTGTTTTAGTTGCGTGCCGTGGGTTACATGATAACAAAGACGGAATATAAACCCATAATTCACGTGATTAAAAGAGCGCGAAAATCTGATTAAATCCCCTACGACAAATTACAGTGCTACATGTTGTCGAGACTGAGAAAAGAACAACGCTGCAGACAACAGGCAACTAAATGCCGCCATTACCACTGTTTTTCATGTTCATGTTTTTAAAAAAGCCAGGTAGCCGGTGTTTCGTATGCATTTGGCTGATCAGTGTATACTTACAGTATTCCACTGGTAGATCCTATTGAACTGTTTTAGACCCTACTCTGAAGTAGGAGTTAATATAGTCAAAGATTGACTCACTATTGAGAGACAAGAGGGTCTGTATCACATTACAGTTTTAAAATCACTGAATTGTTGTGCAAGTTGTGCAAAAAAAAACAAAAAAACGCCATTTACGGATACCATAGGAATGAATGGAAGTGCCGTAAGCTGAATCACACTTGTCGCAAAAAGTCTGTGACTTCTCTTATAAAACAACATTTTTTCGGTGTGAACTCTAAAAATAGTTTAATCCAAAACTATAGTTTAGTGTAAAACATGTTAAAGATTAGCCAATAGGCTGTTGAGTCAAAAAGTGATAAGCTATTTCCTCAAAAAAGCCTTTCCTCCATTGACATCCATTAAAAAACCCGTCTGGTCTCTTTCCCTGCACTGCAGCATCAGCTTTAGCCGTTATGCTTTTTTTGTCTAAGGTTGCTGGCTTGCCTTCCAGTGGCTTTGATTTAGTTTCCCCAAACGTTAGTTCCTAGAACTAAATACGTTCCTAGTTCCAGCGGTGCGAACACACCAAAAAGTGGGAACTTCCACCTGTAGTTCTAGGAACTCTGAAAAGGTTCCTCGGTACGAAAGCGTCTATGTTCTGATCACGCTCTGATTGACAGGATTAGATTTAAACTTTCATTTAAAACTTCCCAAAACAATGCAATTTGAATCTGATGATCTGAATCTGATAAGCTCATTTTTCAACAAGGAACACAGTGCAAATAAAGTGAATTTGCCAATAAAAATGTTTGAATATTTCCTCTTGTACATTTTAGTCAATGCAGGTCACAAATGTAAATGTCACCCTTTGTGCTGCACTTTTAGATATATGTGTGTAAAAGTAAATTTGTCAAAGAATTATCAAAAAAATTCCCTTATCAAGACCCTTATATAGTCCCTTAGTTTCAAATCACTGTTTCAAAGACTCCAAAATGTTTGTAACAACATTGATAACTACAGTCAACTACATCCCATCCTCTCTGATCCAAATTATATGAGCTATGCCTAAAAAAGAAAAACAGTGCACAAACTGCTACACTCCTCACTTAGTAAGAAACGGTTAAAAGTTAGACACACATCATTAAATTTATGTTTCTTCTGATCCTTAAGAGCTTCTAAATGCTTTTATTTTTGCAGGCAAATGCAGTTTTAAGTCAGATTTAAGTTGCCCGGATTGCTCAAAACTGTAATTTCTGTCATGACAACTCTCTGAGAGTTTAGCATGGTAATGTACATAAGTGTTAATTGGCGGAATAGATCTGCTACGTTGCTGCTGCTGCAGAACAAGTACCAAGGCTTGCTACTGCCAAAACATCCACAGACATGCTGCTGTGGTCATGTAAGAAATATTGCTGCTGCACAAATAACACATGAAATAACTCCTATATATAACATACATGAAATCACCCTGTAGCAGATCTATACAGGTGGAGCTGGGGAAGATGAAGGGTTTTTGAAACACACTGCAAATGCTACAGAAAACTCAAGTTGAGTATTTGAATGTTAAGCAGCAAGCTCATTGGCTGCTGATATGAAAAGAAGCTACATCAGCTACATCAGCTACATCATGTAAATAATGATGTCATTATGTCAGACTGAGACTGCGCCATCTAGAGTTTCATGAGAGAACTTTGGATTTATGCAAATAGTGGCAATTTTTTACTCTTTACCCCGCCAAACACACAATTTTCCATTATTCATGAGATGTTTCCCTGCCAAACACAGAATTTTCTGGGTTTCTGTATTTTTACTGTTATATGCTAGGGGCGCCATTACACATCTCCTGCATGAGACTAGAATGTGTCGATCAAAAACACAGCCGAGGAATACACAGAAACGTGCAATCTTATATGTAAGCACATGCATATGAAAAATGTGATCACCAACACTATATAAATGAATATTTATATGAATCAAAACTACCTATTATTAGCAAGTGAAATGTTGACCCATAAAGTGGTTAAAGCCTGTACAAGCTTTGGGAGTGCTGATGGAAGCTATTTACCGCATCTTTTCTTGGATAATAGTGCTGAATGTGATCCAGATGCAGTATTTGATATGTAATTTTCCCAGATTTTTGCTCAAAATGTTGCTTTTTTATCAAACCTACCTATATTCAAGTGTTTATAAAAAAGTGCTTTTTTGTTTAAATTTTGGTGTATGGCATGTTCAGATATTCATATAACAAAATATTCAGAGGGCCATAAAATTTCAGTGAAAATCATCAAAAATGCTGGTGGTGGCTGGCAACTTTTTTCAAAAATGCTACATTTTCGACACTTTTTGGACACTACATCATTTCCATTCTTCGTTTGTGTTATTTCAAAGCCTTGATGACTGTATTATTATTATAAAATGTGATCATAATGTAGAGCTGATCAGAGAGCCAAACTTTCTAACTGATAGATGTAGATTACTAAATGGCACCTGCACTACTGTCAGCATCTTTACGCATATAGCAATGTAAGTCTGTTGCATATGGAGAATGAATGAGGACATTCTGAACTGTGTTCTCTGGTGTCTGTCCTAGAAATCCCTCAATCTAATATATCCCACAGCAGTGACACCAAGAGCAGATCTGTCTGCACATAATCTCCTCTTTTTTTCCCTGACCCACATTTACGCATTTACATACTGTGCGAGTCTATATATACACACATATATAGCATACAGTCTAAGTATATATGACAGCAAATAAGGCACATAGCGTCCCACAGCAAACACGGTCACATCCAGGGCTTCTGTCAAGACCATCTCTGAACACAGTGCTGCCATTCACAGTTCTTTTGATCCGACAGGGTCTTTCATCGGGCTGAATGGGTCATGTTTGCTGTATGCATAAAACATCAGCACACAAAGGAAATATTACAGCAATCTGGGGTCTAAGAATTCATGCATCCCAAGACTAGCTAGCATATCTGTATTTACAGGCCTATACGCTGCCATCATTGCTTTCACACATGAATGTATAGGAGCCATGGCTCAGTGAGTCTCACTCAGAGAGGCACAGCTGTCCCCAGAGGCAGGCCAACCTTAAAAACCTTGTATGTGTGTGTGTGTGTGGCAGAAAGAAAACTACAGAGTGCTATCTGGAAATAGCTCCAGTAATCCAGCGAGCAGACAGAACATTCTGTCTGTGTTTTGTACTATGCTCCGCTGGCTTTGCTGATTCATAGCAATGAGCAGAACACTGAGGACAGCTACATGCAGACTGCGACTAGTACAGCTGGAATGACACAGTGGCTCTATGGGTAATGCTAAAGTATAGTCTAAATAGTCTTCTGAACAAGCGGAGTGCAGTGGGATGATTTGGGTAGATATATATGATGATATGCATTTAGCTTCTATATGAACAGAACACACATTGCTGCTCAAATGTTGGGAGTCATTAAGTTGAGTTCAAGTCTCTTAATTTCATACATTATGGTGGCTCCTGCATCAGCAGCACCACACACAAACATGACACGGAAGAAAAAAAATTGTTGAATAAACTCATTATTTTTGTTTTCTTTGCACACAAAAAGTATTCTCGTAGCTTCATAAAACTACGGTTGAACCACTGATGTCATATGGACTATTTTAAAAATGTCCTTATTATCTTTCCAGGCCTTAAATGTGGTAGTTGCATTGCTGTCTTACGCAGTCAAAAAAATCTTAATTTGTGTTCTGACGATGAATCTTGGAAAAATTGGAATGACATGAAAGTGACTAATTAATGACAGAATTTAAATTTTTGGGAGAATTATCCCTTTAAAATGTTATAAATGTCTTTACTGTCACCAAAATTACTCATTTCTTAAATATAAAATAATAAAAGTTTTAAATTGGGGAAATATGAGGTTCATATAAGTACAGTGAAGGGAAAAGAAACTCTGTCACTCTGGAAAGCGCTTGCTTGGTGATGTTTGCAACCAGACAAGGTCGGATAGATCCAGGTCAGTAAGATTCTCACTTGGGGATAGTCTGTCTGCAGTGTAAACCGCAGCCCACGCACAATGTTCCAGCTCACAAAAATGTCACTTTGATTTAAATTACAGACACTTTTATTTCTTTCCCAACAAAATTTTTTCAGTTGCTGAATTGTTCAGAATCGTGTTTCACTTTCAGACAACACAGGAAAAAGAAGATTAGTGTCAATAATTCTTTCAGAGAGTTTGCTATCTGTTCTTGCAATTCCTCCAGTTCTTTGTTAGGGTTTGTGCGTGCGAATAAGAGACACGCTCAGTAGGGAACACCTCTTAGACCCCAGTGGGCACCCGACTGATACCTAAGGTCAAAGGTCATGAGAAACATACAGAACAAAAGAGCTCTTGTGCGCAGTGTGAGAGAAGCAAGTGCTCCAAGTGTGTAAGAGAGTGTGTGTGGTACTATGGAGGACTGACAGAGTGCACAGAGACATGGACCTAGACATGTTCCCTTTAGAAGAAAAGCTGAACTAATGAAGGTGGCAGAGAAGGACTAAGGTAAGGAACAGTTTTCTAAAGGTAACACTATCCGGCCTCCCTCAGGCCACTAACCCACAAAGAAATCACCATTAAATCATTTCTAACCCAAAAAGTGGCTGATGGGAAAAATTCTTGCACTGTATGAATAGAGGTGGTCCTAGAAATTGGACATTTCTGATTAAACATCATAACACATACATCATACATTTTCATAAATTTTCCATATATTTATGATTAGTGACTGACAAATTGGTCTGAATTATTTATTAGCAAATAAATCTGAATTTTAATTATTTGTAAAAAAAAAAAATATATATATATATATATATATATATATATTAGTGTTATGTTTAGAATTTTAATGATTTTTAAAAATCATTTAAATTCAAATCACTAATTAATCACACAAGCTGTGAAACAGTTCAAAATGATTTTTAAAAAATAATTTAAATACAAATCATGAATTTTAGGGCTGAAAAAACACAAATGCAGGGCTCGAAATTGCGGCCGTTTTGGTCCCATATGCTACCGGAGGGTGGTGCCACTTTCGCGAAGTACTGCACAGTATATGACTGCTGTGAGCTGATACAGTGAGCCGTTCTATCAAACATTAGCTTACATAACCAATTAAACTTCATCGTTACATTATTAGCTTTAATGCAGATTTTAGATATTAGTCGTCATTCACTCACACTGCGTTCCGTTGGAACTCGGAACAGGATGGTTTTTGCTCCAAATGTCTTCTTTCAACCAATCCCTGTTCTGGATTTGCACTGCATTGCAATTAGGGGTGTGCAATATAAACATTTTTAATTGTTGATGATTAAAATATCCCTACGATCTGCTATTATTGAGAAAATTAAGTAGGCCTATCGTGCTACAGCGCACATTCTATCAGTTGCAGTTCTGGCGCCTCCGTCTCACGCGACATACATTCACACCAAATGTTTACTCAGCAGCAGAATTCACAAGTACAATCACACAAGTACATTATTTGCATGTGTTTTAAACCTTGCCGCTTAAACATTTCATTTGTGTGCTGTTCTGACATGCGCTTATTTGAAGCGTGCACACTCAAAAAAAATAAAGAAAGAAACAAAAAGCCCGTCAAACAGCGCCTGATTACTGGAGTAAAAAAAAAAGTAAGTCATCTTTCATGTGTGGTTTGGCCCAGGTGTTTTATGTAGCATAATTTCACAAAGCTAAAGTCTGTCAGACCATTTTGTTTTTGCTTCAGATATTGAATTTATAATCTCATTTAAATCAGAAACGGCTCATGCATGCAGCACCTTTGTGTGGATTAAGTTAAAAAATGCAGTCGTTGCCTCTAATTTAAATGGCTACAGAGAGTTTGACCTGTAATAGAGAAAATAAACATCTTGTTCATGTACTCATATTTTTATTCTTTCTTGTCCTTTTCTTAAGGCAATAAATAATGATAAAAAAAGGCTTTCAAAATCAGGCCATTTGTTTGTAAAGCAAAAAAATCTGCCATTTTTTAAAAATCATTTAAATTCAGATCAATTCACTAATTAAGTATTCAAGCTGTGAATCAGTTCAAGATTATTAAAAAAAAAAATGTAATACACAATTTTTCATTGTTAGTTCCTGTTAACTAATGTAGTTAAGTAATGATAACCTTACTGTAAAGTGTTACCAACTTTACTGTTCACAAGAGCAATTAAATATTTTGGACCAAATAATAACTAAAAATGCATGTTTATTATAGAAATTTGATCATTTTCATGAAATAATTTCCATAACGTTTATAGGTCTGGAAAACACACATGTAACGTTCCCTGAAATTCTCTTATTTTGTGGAAACCCTGTGCAGCAGAACAAAGCAAATTATTAGTATTACTTGAAAGTGTTATTAGCTAATTGTTTATAATTGTAATTAAATTCATATCAAATCACTAATTAATCAATCAAGCTGTGAATCAAAATTATTTCTGAAAATAATTTAAATTCAAATCGATTTGATAATGAAATATTTGTGAATTATTTAAAAATGATTTTTAAAAATCATTTAAATTTAGACTGATTCAATTGGTGAACTTGTTCAAACTATTCACTGAAAATAAATGACTCAAAAGTCATTCAAAAATCAGACATCACAGGTGACTTGCAAGCAAAGTAAACAGTAACACTTCACAATAAGGTTCATTAGTAAATGTTAATTAATGCATTAAATAATTTTAACTAGCAATACATTTGTTACAGTATTTATTAATTTTTGTTAACAAGTATAATTGTTCATGTTAGCTCAGGTCCATTAATTAATATTAGCAGATAAAACTAGATTTCAAAAGTGTATTAGTAAATGTTAAAATGAGTATTAACCAAGATTAATAAATGCTTTACAGGTATTTTTCATTGTTAGTTCATGTTAACTAACGTAGTTAACTAATGTTAACAAATGGAACCTTATTACTAACTTTACTATACACAAGCGCAAATAAAAACTAAACTAGAAAAATCCTCATTCATTATACAAATTTGATCATTTTCATGAGCTTTTAATAATTTCCGTAACTTTTTTAGGTCTGGAAAACATTTAAAATTCCCTGACATTTCCATATTTTATGGAAACCTACAGTACATACAGTACAATGAGTGAAGAAGACCAGAAGAACACAAAATACACAGCTAAAGCATCTTCCTTTCGGTCTTATGATAACTACCACACACATTCACACAGGCTGAGAATGGAGGCGTACTCTAGAGCACTCAGTATGGCATGTGACCCTGAGATGTCTTGAGGCAGCAGGGGCCGCTTGAGCAATTAAGAGAAGTTCACCTTTGATTGGCTAAGCTACCCATAAACACAGGCAACAGTCACTGTGCCATTCAATCAGTGTTACCTCATGCGCTTACATTGTTGAGATTTGGGTCAGCCCTCTGTACCACCTCATCACCTTCCCCCAGTCTTATAAAGCTAACCATAAGTACTTTTGTCCTAAAGCTGACCTGTATTACAGAACAACTCAACTTTCTAGTACATGTACTATAATCGATCAATGAGTTGGTCCACAACAGCACAAATACACATAAACAGAGATGAACACTGACTAAAAGTAGTTCTACTAAACATCAATTTCAGCAGTACGTTGTGGTATTGAATGGCTTATATAGCTGTGTTTTTCTATATTTCTTTAGCTTTATCGATCATCTTAGATGGATTTCTTTAATGAGCTTGACTTAATGCATAGAAATAAGGAATTGAGCAGGGGGTATTTTGTAACACGGTAACTAATAAAACATTACAACAGGGCTAAATTTCCGTCTCTGACAGTCTACAGGCGCAACATGCGCAATATAATATCTAAAGAATGCTATTTGCAAACCCAGATGTCTCAGTGGCAGCTACTCAGCTGGACCATCTGCCATCTTTGCCACTCCTTTTTTTCAGCTTCTTTTTATGTGAATTAATTAGAAAGTGTCTTAAGTACTGGAAAGGTGCTATATCAAATAAACTTCACTGGAAACTGAGACTATAAATGGATACTTGTCTCATATGAATATTATATTTATTGTAAACATAATTAGTTATTTACATAATTCTTTACGTATTATATTTAAAAAATATATTATGGAGTGCAATTTTAGAAGAAAGCATCTGGTATTCTAGCACCTAATTTTAATACATTCAGGCAGCACAGAAACGGGAGTCACATCATGCCATCTAGTGGCTACTTGGGAGTATTTCATGCATCTAATGTAGTGTAGGAATAGTATATAAAATAGAAATTATCATGAAAACGTCTCTTCTTTAAAAACCTTATTTTTTGTATTTTTGTATAGCGTAAAGGTATTATAAAAGTAGTCCATAAGACCCTTGTGCTATATTTCAATTGTCCTGAACCGATGTGACAGGGGGAGAACAATAAGAGCTAATATATAATGGCTATTTAATTTTGGGTGAACTATCCCTTTCAGACACCCTTGAAGCACATCCGTCAAAATGTTGAGAAATCTGACTGACCTAATATTTCACATTCATAACAGCTTGCTTTCTTTAACCTGAAGCGGTTATACTATTATTACTTATTTTATATGTGCTTACCTTTCTAAGAACTTGATACAGCTTCATTCAAACAATGGGTTCATTATGTTTCTGTGTATACTGTAGCACATTACCTGAAAAGTAGGATTTACCTGTTTGATGGGCGAAATGAATGTTCGAATGATTTCCGTCATTCAGTCGAAGACAAACCGTAATAACTTTTCCACAACTTGCTTTAACAGAGTTATATTCGGTGTTATGGACTATAACGATGGACTCAACGTGTCCTTGTCGGGTTTCGTAGAAACTTTTACAATGCAGTAGCTGACTGACCGCGATTAACTCGATATTCCTTCCGATTACTTCGCGCCAAACCTATGACGTTTGCAGTGAACAGCCAATCGCGTGTTAGAGTCCGCGTTATTTAGTTTTCCTCTGAAAATCAAAAAATAACTAGGTAACAAAAATATGAAAAATGTAACCATATTTACATCTCAAGATAATTATTATAAAGAAAATAAAGCACGCATTAAAATGGAGGTATACAATCTGAGAGACAAAGATGTGCTTATAGCTCATTGGTCCAATGTGCAGATATTGGACCAATCAACTGTAAACAAATCATTGGCGCAAAAAGACGATCTATGATTGAAAACGTAATCTCCACAACTATGGTATGCTGATAAAATGAAAAATAAGAAACAAAATAATATGATACATTGATAAAACAATTTATTTAGGAACCTTTTGTGAGCCTGGACCACAAGGGTCATAAGGGTCAATTTATTGAAAATGAGATTTAGACATGTTTAGGGCTCAATAAATAAGCGTTCCATTGATGTGTTAGGATAGGACAATATTTGGTCGAGATACAACTTGAAAATCTGGAATCTGAGGGTGCAAAAAAAAAGAAAAAAAAAAAAAATCAAAAGACTAAGAAAATCTTCCTTAAAGTTGTCCAAATTAAGTTCTTAGCAATGCATATTACTAATCAAAAATTAGGTTTTGATATATTTACAGTAGTAAATTTACAAAATATCTTAATGGAGCATGATCCTTACTTAATATCTTAATGATCTTTGGTATAAAAGAAAAATCAACCATTTTGAGCCATAGAGTGTATTTTTGGCTATTGCTACAAATATACACATGCTACTTAAGACTGGTTTGTGGTCCAGGGTCACATTTAAGCTGTAGATTCAAAATGATCATGTCCACACAGGGTTCAACTTACCCTTAAGAACAAGGTCCCTTTAAAAACTACCTATACTTGTATGAAGACCCTTAATAATTTTAAAAGCAATAACGCAATAATTTTATTTGTTAGTATTATTTTTGTATTGACTAATGTCATTGCAGTGACCATACTGCATAATGTAAAGAATGACAAATATCAAAGAAAGAACTCTTTAAAGCAGGATGACAAAAGATTTATTTGCAAACATGCTTTACAAACATTACGCATTAAAATCAATTGTAAAATAAATGTCAACAATCATACTTAAAAAGGTAGCTTCGTGGTGGAATGTCACATATGCTTTTGGAATCTCTAATCAAAATATTGAGCACTGAAATTTTATGTAAGTTTTGTGCAGTCATTTCATGTACAACTTTTTACTGTGGAGGGGTTGCATTTGCATTTTCTTCTTGAGCATGCAAGGATATTTTTCAAGCTGCTAAAATGCCCCCAAATAAAACTTAAATATAACTTTAAATAAATTAGATGGGCTGAATGAAAGCATAAATTCGTATATAAACTAAACATGGTTCATTTCAGGGAGGACCAAACAACAATTAATGACAATAGCTAAAATAGCAATCTGTAATACATCGGTTTTATGTTTCTTACTATTTTGTATTTAGATTTTGTAGTATTATTTTCTCGGTCACTACTCAGTAAGGGTATATAAAACATCTCATGATTCTGAAGAGCATCAGGACAAAGACAAATCCTCATGGCCAAAATGGAAATTGTTGGTCAGAAGATGCTTGAAACAGGCTATACGCATTAAAAATGATTAATTCTGCTTCTGAACCAAAAAAAAAAAAATCAATGAAGCACTTTGGCTCATATTACACCCCACTTCCTTTTCAAACAATCAAGAAGTTGCACACAGCATGCTTCTTAAAACATACAGGAACAACATTACCTCTCTGTGAATCGAACACAGTTAGGATCAGTTATTGTCAAGCTGTATTCGTTCAACTCTCTGTGGTAACACAGACTGATACACACGATGGGGTGGTTGTGTGTTGCCTTATTTGGAAGAACAAGGATCTATTCACGGTAGACATGTTGTAATGGCAGACAAGGGTGATTTAATAAGGTAATTATTTTTATAGGAGAACAGCATTCATCTTCTAGCACATGAACAAACACTCAACCACACCCACACACACTTACACTGGCTTGGCTAATTAAAAATCTCCACATAAAGTCATCTGTGCTAAGATAAATGTCTTGTTTAAATTCATGAGTAGGAAGCATTTAGGTGGTTATGTTACTGTTGAGCTGGAAAAAAAAATGCCAAATGAATGAAGACAGATTTGTCTTAGACTTCCTGTAATCTGAAGTGTTTAGAAGGGATAGTTCACCCAAAACTGAAAATTCTCTCATGATTTACTAACACTAATGTTGGAACGCAAAAGCAGAAAGCAATTACAATGATTGGTGACTTGATGCACAACCACTATAAAAGTATCCTTAAATGGGCTTGTTTATTATTTCAAGTCTTCTGATGTCATATGATGGTTTTGTGTATTTCTTTCCTTTGAGTGGGCTGTTAATTATAAAATGCAGCTGGATCATTAAGTTGAGGTCATTTCTATCAGTGGTTTTCTGATTTATTAAAAATATCTCACATTTAAAAAAAAAAAGTGCTAGTAGTCAAATGCAGGCACACAAGTTCTCATTTACTCTGTGCATTGAAAAGAGTAGCCCAAGTACAGCTGAAGTCAAAAGTTTACATACACCTTCCAGAATCTGCAAAATGTTAATTTAATTTTTGAAGATCAGGGTAAATGTAATTAAATTTTGTCTTCTGGCAAACATGTAAGTATCTTCTGTAACGTCTGAAGGGCAAAATAGGAAAAATGTACACATCTTCATTCTGTTCAAAAGTTTCTAACCCCCCAGCTCTTAATGCATAATTTTTTTCCTCTGGAGCACCAGTGAACGTTTCAACCTTCTGTAATAGTTGCATATGAGTCTCTCAAGTATTCTCATTGTGAAAAGATGGATCTCAAAATCATACAGTCATTGTTGGAAACAGTTTAAATACACAAAAATCCGGAAAAACCAAGAATTTGTGGGACCTGACAGCTTTTTCTGGAAAACAGTGGTCAGTTTCACTGTTCAGGACAAATAATCACTAAACAAAACAAAACAAAAAACACAGCTATGGATCATTCAGGTAACAACACAGTATTAAGAATCAAGTATATGTAAACTTTTAAACGGGGTCATTTTTATAAATTCAACTATTATTTGGACTATATGTAAATATATTTTTGTGAAATATTAATGTTATTCAGGGCAGTAACATGCATGTTGTTTGATTTCTCTTATTTTGGTAAAATAATTAACATTTTGCAGATTCTGCAAAGGGGTATGTAAACTTTTGACTTCAACTTGAATACATAGCCTCCTCAAAATTGTGAACTATGAACGCACAACTTAACATGCCTAAACCAGCTACTATTGATGCCTGGGAATTCTTTTACTGTATCTGACTTTTTTTATTGGATCAGATGATTATTCTTGTGTATCTGTTGCTTTACTTTGACCTATTTATTCATATTGGATGTTTAATTATCCGTTTTTTTCTATGTTTGAAATGCAGTAAGCAAATCTGGTCAGAACAAAATGAGTTTGCAAAGACATTTTGAGTAAACTATCCCTTTAATAGCTCCAACATTCATCCCCTGACAGGAACCACTTAGGCAAGAGATCAAGTAAAAACAGCAACGGCAGCTCTAAAACTGATTGCGCATCATTGGCATGTTCGGTCGAGCATAACATCTACATTTATCTTGAATGCACTAGATAAGCACGCATTTAAAACTATGGCAAAAAAAAAATCCCATGAAGCCTCTTTTGCTTGTGCAGTGCATTGCACATATCATTATGCACACTTCCTTCTTATCATCATTAAATGTCAAACCATAGGTGGGCTAAAATAGTTATAAAGTTCAGGGAACACAGATGGCGTATTACAGTAATCGCAGATATGCTTATGTAAGTGCTCGGAGTGGAATGAAACACTGCATTATATAGTGATTTATATCAGCATTTGCTATGGCTTGATTTCTCTATTCCAACAACAGGAAATAACAAACAAAAAAACCTGAAGCACCAACATATTCTCTTTACAACTATCTTATGAATACATAAATAAATGCAATTATACTTTGTCCATTTAAAGGTGAAACACATCAAATGGATTTTTACTATGTTACTTAGTATATACAGACATGTTATGCATTAATGTACAATTCTTTACATTGTTGAAGCATTCTTTCCTGTTTGGTTCGATTTTTCAAGTGCTCAGAAAGTAAAGCTTGCCTTACAGCAATGCGTTCCATAACAGCTGCACAATACATTATTTAAGCTGCTGCTTAAGAAGTTGTAACCATTTGTGGCACTGCCTTTGATGACGTTCTCACTGCCTTATAATCTCCCTCTTTTAAAATCAACCCTACATGCGAAAAGTGTGACAGTATATCTTTAAATACTGTCTCCAAATAAGCCCTAGCTAACAGTCCTCCCAAAGTGTCCTATAGTTGCAAAGTGTTTAACAGTAGCAGCATGACAGCAAGGCACAGGACGAATGTGCTGTCCACCAAATACCATTTCTAAACTACTTTAAAGCTGCTTCGTCTCAGTCTATCTGATTGCCAGATTATATTCTTGTGCTTTCAGGAGGTTGGCGAGTGGGCTTGTAGCAGGTGTAATTGGGAAATCTTGATGCAATAGGTTGTGCACGTCTATTTGATTCACAGTGTAACAGGGAGAAGGCTCGTTCCCCTACAGAGTCTAGGAAAATGGAGCTTAGAAAGGGTTCGGAGTCCAGCGGCATCCATTTTGGAAGTGTTGGATGATGACTCATCAACTTTGCACACTATTTCCTCCTCACTGAGGCAGGAAACCTGAGTTTATCGCTGTGTATTACATCCTGTATATGACGTATGCCTCTCACATTTTTAGATTCGCCTGGGCTACAGTTGGAAGCGAGTGTTCTGCTGCAGCTTGTCTATAGGCCAGCAAATGGTGTTTGAGCACATTACGGAAATCTATCGTGAATATTACTGCTCTTATGCTTTATATATTAAGACAGGGTCGATGAGGTGTGCTGCAGCAGTGCAAGAACGTGGCTATGGAAGCATGAGGCTTTTATAGTGCTATAATGCAGGTTTGTGATGATGTGACTGTAAGCACGTTTCTGTTGCCTTTGGAGGAAGAGCAGTGAGGGGAAAAGTTGCAGCCTCCTCAGTCCTGCAGCAGTGTTTCTCTCCAGTTAAAGCTGTGATTGGGTCCATGGGTGAGCGGCAGGATGGGTGGATCCACAAGCTGCCAAACGCCTGTGTCACCCATCTCCTCACAAGCACAAAAGCCTAAGTAAGGTATCTGTGGAAGAGACAGGAAAAAATGGAAAGAGAGAATATTTACTGTAGTTTGTGTGTGTGTATATATATATATATATATATATATATATATATATAAACATTATGTATAAAATAAAATAAAAAATAAATATGAAAATATACAATACTATATTTGGGGTCAGTAAGATTTTTGGCTTAAAATGCCATTCTTTTTTAATATTTTTAAAACCTAATTTATTCATGTGATGGAAAAGCTGAATTTTCAGGCTCATTACTCCAGTCTTTAGTGTCACATGATCCTTCAGAAAACGTTCTAATGTGCTAATTTGCTGCTTAAGAAAAAAATCTTATCAATGTTGATACTTGACATTTTGTTAGATGTGTGTTACATTTGTCTTTGAAAAATAGAAATTTCAAAAGAACAGAATATATTTGAAATAGAAATCTTCTGTAACAACGTATTTACTGTCACATATTTTGATTCATTTAATGTCTTTGCTGAATAAAAGTAAAATGATTATTTATAAATTTCATTTATAAATATCAGTTTTAAATTTACATACACTGCTGTTCAAAAGTTTGGGATCAGTAAGATTTGTAATGTTTTCTTTTTTTTAAGTTTCTTATGCTCATCAAGGCAAAAATCCAGAAAAAAAAAAAAACTGTAATATTGTGAAACATTATTTCAATGTAAAATGTTATTTGCTGAATTTGATGCTGAATTTTTAGCATCATTACTCCAGTCTTCAGTGTCACATGATCCTTCTGAACTCATTCTAATATGCTGATTTGTTATCAATGTTGAAAACAATTGTGAATATTACTGCTCTTATGCTTTATGTATTATATATACTTAATATTTTGCTGGAACCTGTTATACTTTTTTCAGGATTCTTAAATACATAAAAAGTAAAAAATAAATAAATAAAACAGCATTTATTTAAAATAGAAATCTATTGTAACGATATAAACTATCATTTAAAATTTTGTGGTCAGTAAATTTTTAAAATTTCTTAAAAAATTTCTTTTTTGATAGAAATTAATCATTTTATTCACCAGGTATGTGTTAAATTGATAAGTGCTACCAAAGACTAAAAAAAAGATTTCTATTTTGAATAAATGCTGTTCTTTTCAACTTTTTATTCATCAGAAAAAACCTGCAAAAGGTATCACAGGTTCCAAAAAAATTTTAAGCAGCACAAATGTTGCCAACATTGGTAATAAAACTAATAAATCTGCATATTAGAATGATTTCTGAAGAATCATGAAGACACTGAAGTCTGGAGTAATAGCTGATAAAAATTCTGCATTTCATCACAGTTATAAATTATACTTTAAAATATATTAAAATAGAAAACCATTATTTTAAAGTGTAACAAGATTTCACAATATTACTGTTTTTTCTGTACTTTTGTCATAACAGAACTCTTTAAAAAAAACACTAAAAATCTTACTGATCCCAAACTTTTAAATAGCAGTGTATATGCATGCCCTTTTATAAGAATGTATATATGTACACTATGCATATAGATGTATATAGAACTAGTCAACATTCACCCAAATCCTAAATGTATTTATAAAAAAAATTAGAGAAATAAAACATTTGGAAAAAATGCACAAGAGATCTGACCTTTCTGACCACTTGCACAAAGTCTTTAGAGTTCTGTGGGGTCAGTCCCTGTATCTGCCTCGTACAAGCCTCCAGAGAGGACGCATGAGCCACAATTAGCACTGTATTTCCTGTCAGACACCACATGGAAGCATGGTAAACATAAAATATCTTAAAGCATAAATCCTTTAAATCAGTATAGATAAAAAACGCAAAAGTACCCGCACTCATGACCTACCCAGATTATTGCACTCTGACAGTATTTCACGCGTCACTTGGAAGCTGCGACTGATGTACGTTTCGTAGGACTCAGACACGGCCAGTTTACTGATGGGTATATGAGGTCTAGAGGGGAATAAGATGACTTAATAACATTTCAAGACTTCAAGACATCATTCATGACATCAAAAGGAGACATAAAACAATAAATAATGCTATCTTTCAGAAATATTACACAAAATTGTCGCAAAAAGGATGTATAGTTCACTGAACGTCTTATAAATACCTGTACGTTGTATCCACACAAAGGTTAGCAGCCGCCAGGTCTGCAGGAGGGATCCAGGCAGGTAATGAGGTTCCCGACACCCATTTAGTCCACTCAAATAAACCCGGCTCAACTCTGATCTTAGTCTTCCCATCCTTTTGAAGACCTGAAACGTGCAATTCGTAACAAAGAAAGAGGCACATGGGAAGAAATTGCATTAAGGGTGTAAATGGGCATAGCGAGTGCAGTAAAAACTGATTTGTGAATGAACAGTAGAAAGATGAAAGAGCAAAGGAAGTGCTGTTTTACCTTTGAGAATATTATAAGCTGTTTGCACGCAGCGCAGAGATGGAGAGCAGTATACAAAGTCTACAACTGTATGACTTTCCAGGAGAGCCTCCCCTGTAAAACAAATTACACATGCAGTAAACGCATGCTAGTAACAAGGGCGAAGCAGTAATGACACACTTCATATTTAAAGGATGAGTTCACTCCTGAATTAAAATGTCCTGATAATTTACTCACCCCCATGTCATCTAAAATGTTTGTCTTTCTTTCTTCAGTCAAAAAGAAATTAAAGTTTTTGATGAAAACATTTCAGGTTTTTTCTCCATATAGTGGACTTCAATGGGGATCAGTGGGTTGAAGGTCCAAATTGCATTTTCAATGCAGCTTCAAAGAGCTCTATATCGTCCCAGCCAAAGAATAAGGGTCTTATCTAGCAAAACAATCGCTAGATCAAAGTCATCTTATAAAAAAAATAAAAATCTATATACTTTTTAACCACAAATGCTCATCTCGCACTAGCTCTGCGATGCTCATGCCCGACTTCATGCATTACATAATCACATTGGAAAGGTCATGGTGGTTTTTTCTTCCTAGGCTGTGTACTCCGGTTAAAAAAGGTAGGGTAGGTTGAAGAACTTCATCTCATTTTCTCCTCCAACTTTAAAATCATCTTAACCTAAAAATCATGCTTTACCTTTTTTTGTAAAGGGCATTTGACTGTCTTTGCACGTTCACTTTGTAAACACTGGGTTTTTTTGGAAAATAACCTGGTGTCTCGCTAGATAAGACACTTAGTCCTCGGCTGGGATCATGTAGAGCTCTTTGAAGCTGCATTTAAACTGCAATTTGGACCTTCAACCCATAATTTGGAGTAGACATCACAGTTATGTCACTTGCAGCTGTGCACGCATTATGGCTGCAGAAAAACACTGGTAACAAGTGGAGGTAAACAGGTAAAATCCATGGAACATCAGAAAAAAAAACTATTTTTGTGCCTTTTGATGTCAAAATCCAAATTTTGATAGAATACTGTCGTCAAAGACGCCATTTGAAGCTAAACACGTTTAAACGTTCATACTATGTATGAAAACTGCTATAATTACTCTACTTTTAAAGCATAAATTTGATTTAAACAATAGGTCTACATAATATTCAGATATGCTGTTCGTAGGGCACGCATTGTATTAGCTCTACAGTTACAGCACGAAATATTATTTAAACCTATTACTATTAACATTTTTACATAACATTTATTTATTTTATCTCACAATTCTGGGGGTTTTTTTCTTCGCAAATGCAAGTTTCATCTCTTAAATCAGACTTAGAAATAGTGAGTTTGTCAATTTGAGGGGAAAAAAAGACAGAAGTGTGGGATATAAACTACTCTAAGCCGAGGGGAAAAAAAAAAAAGAGAATGACGAGTTGTTTTTCCTTATTAGAATTGTGAGATATAATCTCGGAATTGTAAGAATAAAGTCAGAATTTTTATTCCATGGCTCCATATACTGAAAACCGTAATTTTTTTGCCACTGTAAACGTCATCCCTGTTTCGGATCTATCCCACTCTATCCCAAGACTATCCCACTATCTAAAGTCAATTTTGTTGAATAACAGTGCTTATCACTGAGTGACAAGCTCTGGTTAGATGTGGAGAACATTTTGAAAATGACATTTAATTGATATAATCTATAATCTTTTTAAATTACCTATTTTGTACCGTATCCGTGTAATTCTCTAGCCGAAAAGGCTATCTCTCTGGGGATTTCTGCAACCATAATGCACGTGCATCCCGAATGTTTACAACCTATAATTTGTCTGTTTGCCCCCTCTGAAATCCACTATATGGACAAACTATGGAATGTTTTCCTCAAAAACCTTAATTTTTTTGACTGAAGAAAGACGTGAACATCAAGCTATCACGAAAATTTGTATTCTAGAAGTGAACTAAATCTTTAACAGTAATGAGGGACTGACCGACTAGACGAGCTTGTGTGGATCCGAACACAGTGATAGGACAGTCCTTATCATAGTCCCTGTACCCCCCACTTCTCGCTGGGAGACTCGGTGGCATATTGAGGTTTGACCGTACATACCGACCTGTTAAAGACAGAGAAAATATGCACAAATGAACACACATTAGGATATTAAACAACAACACGGTTCTCACACATTTTTGCAAATTCCCACAACTTTCTTTGATTGCTAGACACAGTTACTTTTTTTTTTTTTTATTTATAACTGATGAAATATTTTAGAGCTTAATATAAAGTTCAATTTTAAAACTTGCTGATGATTCCAGATTGGTCCCGGTCATGGGAACTACTACAAAGAGGTTAAAGAACTGATTTGGAAAGTTGAGCTCAGACCTTTGGCATCAAAGCACTGAGTGATCCAGTGTTTCCCAAACACTACATCCATTCTCTCACCATGGCGACACACAAACAACGTTCTCTTAGGCAGTCGAGACTGATTGGGTCGTAGGATCTAAAACAAATCATAAATATTTGAAACATTTTTCATAAAAAAAAGCTTTTACATTCCATCACATAAGCGCAAGATTCCCATTCTAGAGTTTTACCTGCATAGGTTGACATATAACGCTCAGATTCGGGGGATCCAACGGCATGGGGTCATCAAGGAGACGACCGTCCATGTGTTGTGGGTCAAGAAAAATCCCACCCATTGCACCCCTGATACTAGCTGGGGGGGTACCATTAAGGAAAGAGAAAGACCTAAAATAAGAGTTTAAGAGATGAAAAGATTCAAATGTTAGTTGCTTAGTTCTAACAAATCGTCAACACAGACCCATAAGACTTTAACACTACACTACCATTCAAAAGTTTATCAAAATAAGTCTATTATACTCAGCAAGGACCCATTTATTTGATCAAAAATGCATTTAAAAAAAAATCAATTACAATTTAAAATAACTGTTTTCTATTTTAATATATTTTAAAATGTAATTTATTCCTGTGATGAAAAAGCTAAATTTGCAGCAGTCATTACTCCAGTTTTCAGTGTCACATGATCCTTCAGATTTCATTTTAATATGCTGATTTGGTGCTATTAAAAACAGCTGTGCTACATAATATGTTGTGGAAACCTTGAGGATTTATATTCATGATTTTTTGCTGAATATAATTTCAAAAGAACAGAATTTATTTGAAACATAAATCTTCTGCAACATTACAAAAGTCTCTACTGTCACTTTTGAACAATTTAACGCATCCTTGCTGAGTAAAAAGTTGCTAAAAATTTGAACAGCGTATAACCATCTTTAGTTAATTCATGATCCATCTTACCCATGATAGACCCAAGTGTCACACTCATCTGCCCTGTTGACGTAGTTTTCTGGCAGTAGCCCAGATAACCCTGTGCTCATCGAGGTCCCGTAGACCCAGCCCTCACTGGCAGTGGCCTGTTCTATAGACGACATGAAGATGAAATCACTGGGCACCAGCTCCAGTTCATCATCATTCTGAGGCACGTAAGGGTACATCACCCGCAGGGTCTTAAAACAGAGAGACAGAAAGTTAAGACACCAAAGCCAAAAAAAAAAAAAAAAATCAGTATATGATAAGTGAATTCATTAGTAATCATTCAGCATTACCAAAAAGGGCACTTAAATTAAATATATTTAATAATCCACAATAGATACCATATGTTAATACTTAATACTAAGTGTATCCATCTTAATTCTGATATAGGGAACAATTCTCACTATTAACTACTTACTTATTAGAATATCTATTATTAACATATTGCCTGTTTAACTTATAAAGTACCTATTCTGCATGACCATATTCTACATCCCTAATCCTACCCAATACCTAAACTTAACAACTACCTTACTGACTATTAATAAGCAGCAAATTAGAAGTTCATTAAAGGAGAAGTCCACTTCCAAAACAAAGATTCACATATAAAATGTACTCACCCCCTTGTCATCCAAGATACTTGTGCCTTTCTTTCTTCAGTTGTAAAGAAATTATGTTTTTGAGGAAAACATTTCAGCATTTTTCAACATATAATGGACTGATATGGTGCCCCAATTTTGAACTTCCAAAATGCAGATTAAAGACAGTTAGGGTATCATTTCAAAATCATCCTACATCGCTGCAAAAGTACTGACTCAGTCTTTGCAAAGTGAACATGCAAAGAAGATTAAACACCCTTAACAAAAAAAGGTATAACAGCGATATAGCAAAATATATTTTAGATTTTGAAGTTGAGGGAGAACATGAGATGGGAGTTTTTCGACATACCCTAACTGTCATGAACTGGAAAAAAACAGTCCAGGCAGAGTAAGACAAGACAAGCTTTTGACATAAAAAATTATATAAATTGTATTATTTTTATGAAAATAACCCATCGTTTCGCTAGATAAGACCCCTCTGCTGGGATCTTTACAACCGCATTTAAACATTTTGGAGGTTCAAAATCGGGGCAGCATATCAGTTCATTATATGGAGAAAAATGCTGAAATGTTTTCCTCAAAAAACAATTTCTTTACGACTGAAGAAAGAAAGACATGAAAATCCTGAATGACAAGGGGGTGAGTACATTATACTGTATGTGAATCTTTGTTTTGGACGTTAGATATGGATGACAACAATTTGACTACCTCATGATTGGCAAATCGGATGTCCCGCGACAAGAGCACAGCTTGCCAATCACAGCCCAGGGTTATGTCTACACCTTTGGCAAGTTTTTCTAATGATGCAAGATGATTGGATTGGAAGTGGTAGGCTAGAGTTACATGAAGCTGCTTCTTATGTGGCTCCACATGAACATCTGATGAGAGAGAGAAAGATTTTTTATTTTTTTTTGATCACTGAATTAACAAATGCCTGTTTTCTCCCATGCCAGTAAAGCACAGTAAAATTGAATTGAAAGACGTAGGAAGGGAGCTGCAGAGACAGAAAATTAAGACTATTGCTCCACTGTGTCATCATCAGGTATAGGCAGGCATACCAATAACAAACACACACACACACACACACCTGCTTTGGAAGCTGCCTCAGTGGCAAAGTCTGCAGCAAAGCTCTTGATCACCTCAGCAACCTTCTCTTCCACAAAGAGGCCGATGAAGTTTGAGGATGAGTAAAACTCCAAGGGGAGCGGAGAGGGGAAACGGCCTTTCCACTGACCCACGACTGCCTGTAGAGCTTCACAGAGGGCATCTACCTTACCATCTGCACACTACAGTGACAGAGGGAGATGCAGTCTTACAGTGATGTTGTCAACAACACAGAACATACAGAAACATTCAACAATTCAACATTTCAAAAAGTTTTTTGTTTTGGAAGAAATTAATAAAGTAAATACAGCTGAAGTCAAAGGTTTACATGCACCTTGCAGAATCTGCAAGAGGTTAATTACTTTACCAAAACAAGAGGGATCAAACAAAATGCATGTTATTTTTTATTTAGTACTGACCTGAATAAAATATTTCACATAACAGATGTTTACATATAGCCCACAAGAGAAAATAGGTTACATTTATAAAAATTACCCCGTTCAAAAGTTTACATACACTGAATGATCTGCAGCTGTTTTTTTTGTTTGTTTGTTTGTTTTTTGTTTTTGTTTAGTGATAGCTGTTCATGAGTCCCTTGTTTGTCCTGAACAGTTAAACTGGCCGCTGTTCTTCAGAAAAATCCTTCAGGTCTCACAGATTCTGTGGTTTTTCAGCATTTTTGTGTATTTGAACCCTTTCCAACAATGACTGTATGATTATAAGATCATAAGGACAACTGAGGGACTCATATGCAACTATTACAGAAGGTTCAAACACTCATGAAAAACAATGCATTATGAATTTGAAGATCAGGGTAAATTTCACTTATTTTGTCTTCTGGGGAACATGTATCTTGAAACATGTATATTCTGTAGCTTCTGAAGAGCAGTACTTAATGAACAAAATACGATATTTAGCAAAATAAGAAAAATGTACACATCTTCATTCTGTTCAAAAGTTTACACCTCTGGCTCTTAATGCATTATTTTTTTCTTCTGAAGCATCAGTGAGCATTCGAACCTTCTGTAATAGTTGCATATGAGCCCCTCAGTTAGTAACAACACAGTATTAAGAATCAAGTGTATATAAACTTTTGAACAGGGTTATTTTTCTAAGTTCAATTATTTTCTCTTGTGGACTATATGTAAACATCTTTTATGTGAAATATCTTATTCAGGTCAGCACTAAATAAAAAATATTTCTGCAAGGTGCATGTAAACTTTAGACTCCAACTGTACATTCATAACAAAAGATTTCCATTACAAAAACATTACAAAAGATCTATTGAAATTAAATACTGTTCTTTTAAAATTTTCCACGATTTCCACAAAAAAAAAGGTTTTTAACATTAGAATGATTTCTAAAGAATCATGTTACACTGAAGGCTGGAATAATGGCTACAATAAATTCAGCTTTGCCATCACAGAAATAAATTACATTTTAAAATACATTAAAATAAAAACGTTATTTTAAATTGTAATATTTCAAAACGTTACTATTTTTAATAATTGATTATAAATGCAGCTTTGGTGAGCATAAGAGACCTATGCAAAAAAAACTGTCACTAAACTCTTGAATGGTAGTGTATACCATACATAACATTAAAAGGATATGGCGTTAAATGCTGGGGGAGACTAGCAATAAATAATTACTTTGGATCTCGTTGTGTCACTTAAAGAAGGTATTACATATATTTTTATAATCAAAATGGTTTGTTCTATCCTTTTGCAACAGTGTGTGCATTAACTTAATTACTGAACTAAATTAATAAAGCTGTTTATTATTTTATTTATTTATTATTCAACAGAAATGCAAAGTTATTTCCCATTTTCATTTAAATCATCTGGTGTACATTCACAGCTAATATTGTTTGCCTCAGTTATGTTATAATGTTTGTGTTCTTCCTTATTTTTAAATCACTTTGGACAAAAAGCATCTGCTAAATGTAAATTATGGAATTTTAATACAATGTAAATTACAGTATTATGTACATTTATTATTATTTATGTGGAAGTAAGCCTATGGACGAGACTTCCGGTTAATTAGCCGCTATAGGGGAAATAAAGAGAAAAATAACAACGTGCAGTAAACGTAAAACTGTTTGCACTACAAACCAGTGTGTTTGCAATATCAAGCAGAAAAACAAGCTGTTTTGTACAGCTAAAAATAGCTGGACGCAGATGAGACCGAAAGCCACACCCTTCAAATGTACAAATGGCTGCACCTACTCTTATGGGAAAAATAAGGTGGGCTAATAAAGACACATATGATTGGACATGTTGATGAAGTGCTCTGACCATGAAGAACTGGCAGAGGGTTATGTGAGGGAAGATGTTGTGGGCTTTGTTTTTGCCACATGTGATTCGGCTCTGCTGCCAGAAGTTGGAGAGCTGGTTAAGGAGGGGACCGCTGGGTTTCAGGTACAGCACATACTCCCTCGGTAAAGGATCATCCAGGAACGGGTCATCCACATGGGAGAACAACCTGTGAAATAGACATTCATGCCATGTTCGATAAGACGTTATGAATAGGTAAGCAGTATTAGTGTTTGAGAATGAAATGAAAGAACATGGCTAGTTTAATATTATTTTTTGACATAACTTCTGACTCCCTGCCAGCAGAGGGCAGCAGTGAGCCATTAAAGGTGAAATGCACATGAAGCCAAGTTTATGCTTGTATGTGAGCCCACAAGATAGTGTAATGTTTCTCTTCAGTGTGCGTGCCTGTGCACGAGTTAAAATGCAACATATTATAATTTCTAAGCTTAAAGTGTGTCTGTAGCTCACCACGGTTAAACTGAAATGAACGGCTGTCAAAAACAACATGGATCATGGCACGTGTGTGTGGGTGTGCACACTCACCAGTCACAGGCTGCTTGTACATTTCTGCCCCCAGTCGAAACTAGAGCTTTTAGCCTGTAACAGAAAGGACAGAGAGAGAGAGAGAGAGAGAGAGAGAGAGAGAGAGAGAGAGAGAGAAAGACATAAAGAGAGAGAGTGAGAGATCAGCTCAATTGCTGTACTGGTCACAAAATCAATGGCCTCCTTTCCGGAGGATGTTTATCAGTACATTAGCGCTGAGGAGTTTTCTCAGAGATCTAAATTTGATATCACAGAGATGTTCCTCTATGGTTTCTATCTCTGTATGTGAAACACATCTTTTATTGTGCATGAAATCACACGTAGGCTAAACAAACTCTGTAATAACACTCTAAAATCATTCCTGGTTCCCCAGAGCAACACTGGGGAAGCTGGATAATCACTTGTTTACTGGCATTTATTAATATTGAGGAGGCCTTAATTCTCCAGATTAGTTTAAAGAGGGTCATGTGAGTTAAAGCCACCTACAAGAAGAGCTGAAACACATGCAGTGAGGCACAAAGGACTGCACACAGAATATAAGGTTCTGCACTATTTGTAGGTCACTAATTAAATAAGCAAATTGCGTCATTTATTATGTGACTTTATCTTTGTACAAAAGGTCCAATTTCACTTGTGGAGTTCTGGAATCAAAAGCACTGCTGTCGTTAAAAATACTTTAAATATCTTTTTGTTAAAATACAAAATACAGACTCTACTTTATCCACAAACAAATAATAACGCGTGAAAGCCACAACATTCAGTCTCACACACAATAAATAATAAAATTGATATGAAGTTGACTGGAATACATGATTCTGACTGGTCAATTTTTTTTGCAAAACTGTATAAGCTGTCGTTTATGTTTTTCGTAGCACTCTGTGGTCTCCTTCTTTTGACAATACTAGACCGGGTCGGTACTTCTGCAGCGATGAAATGATTTTTGAAGTTGAGGGAGAAAATATGATTGGAGTTTTTCAACATACCCTAACTGTCTTGAGCCAGAATAAACGGAGATCAGGGAGAGCAAGACAAGACAAGCGTTTGAGATTAAAAAAGTATTTAAACAATTTTTTTTAATGAAAATAGCTGATCGTTTTGCTAGATAAGACCCTTCTTCCTTGACTGGACTCGTTAACAACCGCATTTGGGATCGTTTGAAGCCGCATTTAATCTGCATTTTGGAAAATCAAAATCGGGGCACCATATCAGTCCATTATATGGAGAAAAATCCTGTAATGTTTTTCCTCAAAAAACAATTTCTTTACGACTGAAGAAAGAAAGACATGAACATCTTGGATGACAAGGGGGTGAGTACATTATATGTGAATCTTTGTTTTGGAAGTGGACTTCTCCTTTAAATATTTTTTAATAATTCGTCGCCTTAGAATTATAAGGTTCTATCTGACATTTTTGTCAAAATTGAGATATTCACATATTCTTATTCGGTGAAAACTTATTTACATTATGTGATGTTTATTTTGTATATTTTTTAGAAAACAAAAATGGTTCTATCTACAGAAGTCTATGGAACGCAAAAAATTTGAAGCTCAATATCTCAAAAGTGCTCAGAATGCAGATAGAACCTTATAATTCTAAGGCAACGATTTATTTATTTATTTAAAAAGTAGTCCTATAAATTGATCACAAGTGACAGTAAAGTCTAACATTGTTATACATCTATTTTTTTTAAACTTTCTATTCAGATCCTGAAAAATATTAGGCAGCACAATTGTTTTCAACACTGATAATAATAAGAAATATTTCTTAGGATATTAGAATGATTTCTGAAGGATCGTGTGAAACTAAAGACTAATAAATTCAGCTTTGCCAACACAGAAATTACTTATATTTACAAATACATTAAAATTTTGTGATCAAATGCATACAACCCTAGAAAGACATTTTAAACAAAAACTTAAAAAAAAAAAAAAAAAAATTTACAGGCCACAAACTTAAACGGCAGTATACATTCTTAAAGAATATATTTCACATGAGTAAAAAGCAACCCCTCAATTTATCAACACAATAAGCATCTCACAAATGCTCACCCTTTCTGACTCATTTAGCAGGTGTCTGCCTTTAAAAGATCATAGTGGAAAAATAATATCACTTGGTCTGTGGTTTAAACAACTGTGATGAAAAAGGAAATGTGTGCTATCTCTCTCAGTTCATAAAACACTCGCCGCAGCCTCTTCTCTGTCTCTACTTCTCTTTTATTCTCGCTTTTTATCATATAGAACTAAAAGGTGCAATTATAAGCTATCATACACTTGGTATAATAATTTAGGGTCACAGACCCACTTATTTGCATGAGGCAGTTTCTAATACACGCACACACATTCACACTTAGTGGAAGTACATTACTTGGTACAGATAATTGCACGTAAACTTCTCATGTGTAGGATGATATTATTTTCTCAGCTCGCATCTATACAGTAAAACGACATAATCCAATGTAAGGTCACGCTAAACTCACTATGTCATTTCCTCATGTGTCAGCTGACATCTCAAAGGCTTTTTCCCCCAAGCCGATTAAATTATCTTCTAAATCTAATTAGTGTCTTTTTATAAAAGCTCTAAAAAATCACACACTCTGACTAACTCTCAGGGGAAATGGAGTGTTGTGCAGCGTGGATCTGTTTGAAACCTCACAGTAAAACTGAAAATGCAGCCTGAGGTTTGAAGAAAGCAGAAAGAAAAACTGACTAAAAGACAACAGAAGGGGCTGGTCTGCTGATCAGCGATGAGCAGTCGGTGGAAATATGATTACTCTTGCAAAACATTCAATCTCACATGACCACAGACACTCAATTTCCATTAACTTAGAATCTGTAAAAGTTATTCATCGACCAATCGAAGACACAATATGAATGAACAAGAGTAACATTTCACTACAAGTGTATAGATGTGTTTCCCTTACACCTCACAAGAAAAACCATGACAAGACACAAGAACAGAGAAGTCACGCGTCAGAGATGAGGGAAATTATGCAAATTATGCAGACTGTTCAAAGTACAGGAAGCCTTTGGTGATGGGCGCTCCACAATGCGTATCTCCACACGTGTATCAGTGCATTATAAGCAAACTAACAACAAACAATTACATTTATGTTCATTCCAGATGCGGCAATATGATGTTTAATAGATATTCCTCCAACATTTATGAAGTATGAAGTAAAAACAATAATATTGTGAAATTTTAATGTTTTATATTTGAATACATTATAAAATAAATGTATTCATCTGATGGCAAAATAGAATTTTTAGCAGTCAATAATGGTAATTGCGACATTTTATCTCTCAATTCTGAATTTTTTTTCCTCGCAGTTGTGAGTTTACATCTCGTATTTCTGAATTTATTTTAGAATTGTCAGATATAAACTTGCAGTTCTGAGATATAAAGCCAGAACTGCGAGACATAAACTCACAATTCTGTTTATATCTCACAATTTTGACTTTTTTCTTGCAGTTGTGAGTTTACATTTTACATTTCTTATTTGTTTTTTAACTGAGATATAAACTTGCGATTCTGAGAAATGAAATCAAAATTACGTGATATAAACTCACAGTTGCGAGTTAAAAGTCAGAATTGTGAGATATCTGTATCTCACAATTCTGACTTTTTTTCTTTCAGTTGTGAGTTTACATCTTACATTTCTGATTTGTTTTTGAATTGTGAGAACTTGCAACTTGCAATTCTAAGAAATAAAGTCAGAATTGCAATATAATCTCTCAATTCTGACTTTTTTAGAATTGGAAGAAAAAAGTCTGAATTGCGAGATATAAACAAGCATTTGCAAGAAAAAAGTTGGGTGTTATCTCGCAATTCTGACTTTATTTCTCGCAATTTTGAGTTTATATCATGCAGTTCTACGGCGAGAAAAAAATCATAATTGTGAGTTTATCTCTCACAATTCTGACTTTTTTTTCTGTGAGTTTACATATTGCATTTCTGATTTTTTTTTTTTTTTAGAATTGTGAGATATAAACTAGTAATTCTGAGAAATAAAGTCAGAATTGCAAGATATAAACACGCAATTCTGACTTTTTTCTCAGAATCGCGTGATATAAACTCACAATTGAGTTATAAAAGTTATAAAACTTATAAAACTCAGTTATAAAACTGACAATTCTGAGATATAAACTCAATTCTGAGAAATAAAGTCAGAATTGCAAGATATAAATTCACAATTATGATTTTCTCAAAATTGCGTGATAAACAATTGCGAGTCATAAAGTCAGAATTCTGAAAAGTAAACTAGTAATTCTGAGAAATAAAGTCAGAATTGCGAGATAAACTCACAATTCTGACTTTTTTTCTTCAGAATTGCGAGTTTATCCCAGTCAAAATTTGCGAGAAAAAAGTCAGAATTGTGGGATAAAAACACTTTTTTTTTACACCTTATTTCTCACAATTTTGAGTTTATATCACACAGTTCTGAGAAAAATAGTCAGAAATTGCTCACAATTTCATGCAACTGTGAGTTTGTATCATGCAATTCTGAGAAAATATCAGAATTAAAAAATGGTTTTTGGTTTTGTTTTGTTTGTTTTTTTTATTCAGTGGCGGAAAGATGCTTCCATTGTGTTTAGTATCATATGATCCTTCAGAAATCATTCTAAAATGTTAACGTGTGCTCAAGAAACACTTCTCCTTATTAATCAATGTTAAAAATGTTGATGAATAGATTATTTGATGAATAGACACAAGCATTTATTTCTAATAGACAACTTTAGTGACAATATAAATGTAGTTCATAAAAATAATTAATACATAACTTTAAAAAACACAAAATGCTTACACACAAGAAGTGTTAATTTGTTAATTGGTTTGTTTATTTTATGTATTTTCTTCAGTTACATTTAAATTTAAAGATTACTGTAAAAGTCAATAGTATGTGCATGTTTGTGTGTGGTAATCCAGTTCACAGTCTATACACAGCACTCAATTACTCTATATTTAGTTGGCTTCCCAAAGAAATCGTCATCATGCCAACTCACCCTCAGGGCCCAAAGCCACAGTGCATGCTGGGATGGGGAAACCCATGATGCACGGCCATATGTCCATGAGTATATAAACATACATCCACAATTACCTCCCCAAAACATTGCAAAGATGTATACATGCATGCATTCCCTAGCTAAACACACAGTGCCAAACTATGTTCAAAGTGTGTATAATCACACACACACACACAAACAAACTCCGGACACGACACACTCACCATATGGCATGGTTTATGACATCCAAGCATGGTGAGACAAATATTCAGACTTTCATACATGCATGATCAAGTTCAGATGCCTATGCAGTCATGCGTACACAAATGTGTCATTCTCAGTGAGCTATTATGTTATGAATGAGAATAAAACAAAGATGGTCCCATAAAAAAAAAAAAACTCCAAGGTTGAAAAAAAAACCTGCAGTTAATCACAAAAGCCCTGTTGTATAAAAACGTACAAGTGGGTGTCACAGTACAAGGTGTTTATTGTTGGAGCATAAAAATCCCTATCCGATTGCAGAAGCACCACAAGGAAACATCAACCATCTGGTTTGTTTTGAAGTTAATATGTAAAGGACTATAACAGAGGCTTTTGTAGAGAAAATATTTTCCCAAGCCGCTCAACGCTGAAGTTGATGAATAGGATGAACCAGCAGTTACATATAAACCTGCATTATACAAAAGAATTTAAAGAAGCATTTGAACAAACACCACAGTTGCACTTTTAAGACTTCATCACACCCCAAACCTAACACTTCACCCACGCGCTCAAACTTTCATCACACATACATCCACAAAAACACACAAGTGAGGCCGCACACTCACACACTGGCTCTTATAGAGCCCATATGCTACACAGCAGGGATATTTATTCTACCTAATGCACATACGAAATCAGAAGTGAAAATCATTCTGCATCCGGGATCACACGCACATGCTCAAACGCACTTTACTTGTTTGATTATCCATCAGCCTCTATATATGTGCGTGTCTGTATTGTGTTACAGGCCATCTCCTCCTCCCTTCCCCTCTGGTCAGTGCTCCAGGCAGGAACTCAATGATTTATTTATAACCTGTATTTCCTGTGCAGCGTTTGAGAGGGATGAAGAGGCTGGTCCAGGGAGTAGTTTTGTCTGGGTGTGCTTTTGTGTGTGGGTTTGGCTGAATATGACTATTCATACATGAAAAATATGCACTCTTACCTAGATTTTTTTTTTTTTATCTTTCAGCCTGATACTAATCAGCCCTCTCAACGTTTTCTTGAGAGGTGGAGTTCAAAATGTATAACAGATGCACTGAGAGTCAGTGTCTGTGCATATTTGCGCCATCTTTCTCGCTGTTTTGGCCCAATCTCCAAACTCTATGGGGAAATAGTCACTTCCTGTTTACAGAGGAGTAAGTTAGCATGTATTCCCATTCAGCACAACACAGCGCAACACCCACCCACACACACACACAAAAGCACATACAGATAAAAAGGATGTCCTCAGTACAAATTAGCATGTGAAACTTCAGAGATATTAATAATGAGGGGGTTTCATCAGACAATGAAGCCCTTTTGAGTTCCTCGACACACTTGATTCAAGTTTTGTCGAGATGAAGTTGTTAAGAAGATGTGAAAACTCAAACACTTAAGCCAATCCACTTCAGGCCTTTTTTTGGAAGAAAATTTAACTTGTGTTAAAAAAATAAAAAATAAAAATAAAATAAATATAGCATACGTTCTATAGAATCAAATAAATTTTTATCTTGTGGATCCAAGATTTAAGTTAGAGTAAAATTAGTGATGTAAGCTTTATTTTGTTATTTAGTTACACATATACACCAAACAGGGTTCATACAGATAACACAAACTGAAAGTCCAGGACTTTCAAGGACTTCTCAAGCAATATTTTTTGATTTTCAAGGACTTCAAACAGAGATCTCACTTATCAAACAATGTCTTCTCTTTCAAATTCTAAAAAAGATAAACAGATAAATAAAAATATACTAATAAAAGCTTGAGTATTACAATGTATACTACACTTCTACTTTAGTAAAACCATGGTTAGGGATTTGTATTTGTGCATAATTTCTATCTTTTTTTTTTTTTATTTGTTTTTATAACTGTATCGCCTTAATGATTTGATGTTTTCCACTGTTTAAGAAAAAAAAAAAAAATCAGAAAAAAAGATCTGCGAAATCACTCCGAAATCCTGATCTGAATCAAATGATTTGCAATCCGGGCTCGGAAGTTCCGATCTAAAGCAAAAGATTCACAAACCCACTCAGAAATTCCGATCTAAATCAAATGATTCGTGACACACGCTCTGAAGTGATGATTCGCAAAACTATCATAACAGATCAAGACTCTGAGCGCGGAGTGCAAATCATTTGACTTAGATCGGTACTTTGCGTATCGCAAATTATTTGATTTAGATCGGTACTTCAATCATGAAATGATTCACGAACCCGTTCAGATCTAAATCAAATGATTAACTGAAATAAGCGAAAAGGGTGTGATGTTTTTTTGAATTTTGCTCGAAAAGATATGTGCTTGCTTATATAAAATTTAAACACTTATTTCATGGATACATTGTCTTGCAATAATTCTTCAGGAATATTGCTATTTTCAAGGGTTTTTCAGGCATTTAATTTTAAAAAGTCAAATTCAAGTACTTCAAGCACTTTAAGCACCTGATTTGAATCACTGAATTCGTGAAATGATTCACGAACCCATTCCGATCGAAATCAAATGATTTGCGATACACAAAATTCTGATCTAAATCAAATGATTTTCTATACGCAAAATTCAGATCTAAATCAAATGATTTGCGATATGCGATTTGAAGTCCCGATCTAAATCAAATGATTCACAATACGCAAGATGAAGTCCCAATCTAAATCAAATGATTCGAAACAGTGAATGGTTTAAATGATTCTGACTTTCAAAAAGCTCAGTTTCACCCATAACTATACATACTTTTTAAAATCATTACAAGCAATGTCGAAATTGGAAAATTAATGGCTCTTTAATTTAATCTGTTTTTTGCTAGTCAATCGCTTGAAATGAATAATCAAAAGTCAAAAGTTTAAATCAATTGGAGCCATTCCAGTGTAAATGACTCATTTTGATTCAGTTCATCTGTTCCTCTTTTCATGTCTTCAGCCATGTTTACGCAACAATAAGTATGTTTATATGAACAGCAATATTCTGATTTTAACACGATTAAGACAATACTCTGATTAAGAATCTACCGTGTAAACAGAGATTTTTGATTACCTTAATCTGACTACAGTCATACTCGAAGTAAACACAAATCGAATTAAGACTTGTGGTGCATTCCTATTTTAGTTGCATTGTCCAAGTGCAGTATAGACATGTACACACCTTAAATCACATTATTACCTTTGTGTAGGACTTTTTCAACGCATTTTGCAACAGGATACACACACGGCAGTGGTCAAATGTTTGACGGCAAACAAAAGAGCACGGCTTCAACAACGCCGTTGTCTGTTTGCATGTATAAAATTACAAATAATTAACTTGCACTTGCACTTAAAGCTTTCGTAACATTAAAAATGAAACACCTTAAACTGTATATGGCACCATAACGGAGATAAACTGTATGTTGATACATGAAATTCTGGAGGGGACATCAGATGCCTTAATGTGGGGACGTAATTACGAGTCCCATTAATCGATCTATGTACTATAACATGTAAAACATGAAAGGAATATTCTAAAAGGAACTTAATCATAATATTGTCTTATTCAGAATAAAGTAAATAGATTAAGGATGTCCATGTAAACATAGTCATTGTCAGTACTGGTTTAGCTCGCTAGTGTTATGACATTAACTGAAATAAGCTACAAAGGGTATAAAAAAGGTATTTCTGAATTGTTGAATTTTGCTTGAAAAGATATGTGCTTATTGAAAAAAATAAACACTTATTTTATAGATACATTGTCTTTCAATAATTCGTCAGGAAAATTGCTATTTTTAAGGGTTTTCCAGGACTTCAAAAAGTCAAATTCAAGTACTTCAAGCACTTTAAGCACCTTGCATGAACCCTGACCAAAACAAGTTGCTTATACTCAATAAAATGAAATAAACTTCACAGATGAACACTGATCACCCGAGCAGTGACTCGAGACATAACTTTTACAACAAAATATCATTTTTATCATGATAAGCTGCCACAAATTATTCAAGCACAACATCAAATCATGTTAGTCAGTCACCAATAAACTTAAAATTGTAAGTTCTTGCTGTTAAACTTGTTTAAGCTGCTCATACTAAATGGCCTTCATCTCAATGTTTTCTACATTCGATTTAAACAGAGTTTGTCTGACTAAATGGAAGTTATTTTTGGTAGGGAGTTTGAAGTATAAAAACCTCTTGTAAATTTTCCACTGAGGTAAAAGCTACACGCATCACGCGCATCAGTGAGGGTCAGACGATGATTTCGATTTAAACCATGTATTTTATTGCGGTTCCCAATAAGTTAGCGGCCAACTGGCGAGCAACTCCGTTGCACTTGCCAGAAGCAATTTGTACTCGCATTTGGCGCTTGAAGGGTGTTAATTTTGGATCTTACTATCACACAATCTCTCTTTCTCTTCTATTCTTTTTATTTCTTCTCCATCCCACTCAGAGAAAATGAGAGGAAAGAATAACAAATGCAGCGTGTGATGTCTCTGATTGTTCTGCTTTCTCCCTCCGTGCACATATCCTCATGCACAATTGTTATCCTCTGACAATAAGCCCTTCTGCCTCTGTAAGTAGCAGGGCTGGCTGGCCGTGAAGATCTTTTCACGCTCGTCTCGTGTTCTCAGCCCCGATAGTTAACAGCTTATTATGTTAAAACTACAGGGAAGACACTCACAGCTTTTGTGAGTGTTCTCTCGCTTAGCTAGGGTGCATGAGACTGGGCAGATGGTGACACTGTTCATGTAGACAGACACGAAAAGGACCAACAGGGCATAAAAGAAGGCAGAATCAAAAGAATTATAAAGAAATTTGAGAATTGTTCATGTAACTCAGGCAGCATGACAGAAAGAAAACAAAACACAGCTTTTTACATCAGTGAATTCACCGAAGCCTATAAAACTGTAGATGAGTTAGACATTTTTTGAGATAAGGAGTGTGTGTCTGTCTGTGGTGTTTAGGTGTGACCATGGGGTTTGAACATGCATGTGCATGACTAAAACATGATTCATTGTGACTGAACAATTAACAACAATTTCTGCCATTTAGAAATGTCACAATAGAAAAAACGAGACAAGGTCTAGATTCCACAGGCGCAATCAGAATCACATTGCTGCTTCTTTCATTACAGCTCATCATTCGGAAACTTTGAGCTTGATTCTGTAGTGTTTCGGTCACGTATTCTCACATTCAGTGTTCGGTTCGGTTCATATATAATCAGCACAAGGGTTTTACCAGAAGAGATGCAACTATAACTGTAACAACAATTCAAAGTGCTTGTCTGTACAGTATGTAGTGTGAAGGAAGTGTACCAACACACTGAACACTGACAAAAGAAATGGTTTATGTACTCCGGTAAGGCCATGGTATTAAAATACCATTCAAATTCTGTGGCACATTTTGTGTCAAGTAATATGAAATGCATCAGAGTATCATGGTATTCCTATTTATATCACAACTCTTCGATGGAACTTCCACAGTAGTACACTGTAAAAAAACAAAAAAAAACAAAAAGGTAAATTGCTCAACTGCAAGTTACCTTACCATATATGGTGATAAACCGTAATTTTTTTTAATTGCATTATACATAATTTACCACAAAATGTTTTTGGCAATAAAAACTAGAAATTCCTGAAAAAGGCTGTGAAGCCGAAACGCGCAGATCTACACTTTTAATTGTTTTAATGATTTAGCCCAGTTAATTAAAGGCTTTTTTACTATATGACTGCCTTGGAGTATTTCATCTTTTCAGCTGATATTCACCTCCAAATATCCAAAGAGCACCGCTGACTACCTAAAGAGACCAGTGCAGCATTCTTGGCCTTTGTTGTTTTGTTAAAAACTAGAAATTACCATATAATCTGCAGTGAAAAGTAAAAAGGACATTCCCAGAAGTCCCAGCTTGATGCATCACATACATATTTTACTTAAACTGTTTTGTTCCTTCTTATTTTTACTATGAGTAATGCACATTATGTTGTTTTCTGTTACATTTTCTGCTAAATAGTTCATGTTTAGTGCATTATTTTAGAGTCATGTGCAAAATATAAGTTTGCTAAATATTTGCAGTAAGTATAACCGGGTATTTTTTGCAACATAGTTACGGTCATCTATTTAGCTGGAGTTACAAAACGCACTTCCGGTATTTATGCAAAATGTACAAAATTAACTACAGCTAATGCAAAATTTACATGTAGGTATGGCAACTCTGGTTTCTGCCAAGTACCACAATTACCACAACTGTTGTTTCTATAACAGAACTGAATAAATACAGACAGCTTTAGAAGCTACAGTTCATTAGGTCCCAAACATTGATTATTCAAAATGATTTATTCATTTCTGCTCTATGATTTATTCAGCATTAGTTTATTCATAGTCAGACGAGACAGGGTAAATGAGAAGAGAAACATCTTTTCACAGAACTATAAAAAATTTATTGGTTTATTCATTTCTAAACAAACGGCCTTTCACGTCATTACACAACACCAGTTGGCTAACACTTACCAACAGCTCCTGTAGTTTCCACCAAAAAACACCAGTTACAAAAAAAGAAAAGGTCACTCAATAAGAAGTCATAAAAGACGTTAAAACAAAAGAAAACGAACTGAAAGCATATTGTTTGAGCATCCAAATGAACTGAAAATAATTACAATGCTTCTGGTAACACTTTAGGGTTAGGGTTTAAAGGTTTTACAGTTAACATGAACTAATAAAGAAAAATAGTTCTGAATCTTAGTTAATGTTAATTTTAACATTCACTAATACATCATTATAATCAAAAGTAGTAACTGTTTATTTAACTTAATTTAATTAAATTGACCTGAGCTCACATGAACTAATAATAAACATTCAAATTTTTAACTGTTGTTAACAAATGTATAAACACTGTTACAAATATATCGCTCATTGTTGATGTTAGTTAATGCGTCAACTAATGGAATCATATTGTCAAGTTTTATCTGTAGCAACTATGATTTGATAGAAACTACAGTTAGTATGGTAAATTTAAAGATCTACTGCAGAATAATTGTGAGAACACAATATCAGAATATGCATTTTTGCCTGTTTGTTCTCTTTCAGTGCGCTGATTTTCCAACGCAGTACACCTGACACTACGCACTTCAGATCAGTATATGGTTATACAAATTTCGGTTCATATTTACTGCCACTACAAGGTAGGCTGTGTGCATGTATCTCTTTTGATTCAGTTTCTGTGAACATTTGCCATGGTTTTATAGATTATGCACATATGTCTATGCATGTACATTTGAAGTTGAGCGTGCATGTGTCTTTCCACCCCCACGTCTCTGTGTCTCAGCACATATGGGTTCCTTTATGTCCCAGCAGCCACGGCGCTCTCTAAAGGTCACAAACCACTTCCTGAAATGGGGCACTTCCTCTTAGCGGACAAACTTTGCGCTGAGAGTTTACAAGGAGTCTGCAAGCATAGGAGCACTGTTCATAAACATAAAATTGTAGTACTGAAGACATCCTTTAAGTGGAAAATTAATTCAATTGTTTAAAATACAACTTTATAAACTTTACTTACAGTGAGCGTTTCATCAATATGAACTAAATAGTACCAAAGTAAGTCTGTTTAACTTAATCAATAACAAAGTAACCTTGGTAACCCTTTCTCAAATCTGTGCTGAGCAAAGAGAGATCTGGAGCTGTGATTTCATGCATTTGCATTCTTATGTAAAAATAACCAAAGGTGATAGACTGACACAAAACACACAGTAGGAGACAATTTCACTAGTGGAAAATATTACTTCTCAGCGGTTGCTCTTGAATAGCTCAGGAGTCTTACTGAAGTTTGTCTTAAGTAACCACTTGTTCGAAATTCTGTTCCTAAAAAGAACTAAGAGAAATAAACAGAAAACCGAAATATGTACACAACCATTCAGATTTGGTATCATTAGGATTTTTTATTATTTTTAAAAAAAAAGTTTCTTATGAATATCAAGGCTGTTTATTTAAGATATATATATATATATATATTACTTTTGTATTACCCAAATTGTTTAACAAATTGATTTAAATAGGATAATCTTGTACTATAATGACATAAAAGCACAAAAAATAAGAAAATATATTACATTTGTTGTTATTAGCAACATGAACTGCATTACATCTAGGTTTTCCAAACTGGTATTTGTGAAGGAACTGCAGGTGGTTTATAAGTTTAATGAAAAGCTAATAATTAATTAAATCATTAAACAAATTTAAAATTAAAATTAACATTTTAAACCAATCAAAATAAAAAAAAAACTTGAAAAAAATTAAATATTTTATTTGTTTATCTGCATGTCATGTGACCATAACCAATGTCAGAGAACCAGTGAACATGCAAATGTGAAAATTATTAAAATATTTGAAGACTTCTTTTGCAAAAACAGATAACTCTGTTTTAAACAATTTTTAAAAATCATGTTTTTTCATTGTGCATTCCAATTAATCTCAATCAAACTGCAGTTGGGTTATGTTGTTTGGTAAAAAAAAAAAAATATATATATAATATGCATAATATTTTTCTAGAACCATGATAAATTTTTTCAATATTTTTGTAATTTTATTTCTCATTTTTAAAACCATTAATTAAAACCTCTTTCTGTCACTTTTAAGCAATTTAATCCTTGCTAATAACAGTATATATTGTACAGAATAGTGCGCGCGTGTATAAAAATATATAGAAACAGAGAGAAAGAGAGAGCAGCTGATATAGATACAGATATAGATAAAGATTGAGATATACAAAAGACAAATACCACAGCGAAGCTAAAATACACACCCACACACATAAACGTATACATAGACACAAGCACACATACATACATAAGTGTGATAAGCAAAAGACTTCAGAAAAAGGCTGCATTTGCTCTTCGTTTAATCTTACTGGTGTATAGGAAAAACAAATGTGAGCAATGTTGCTTGTGTTTTTCCATTGTACAGTCAAGCACAAATATTAGCATACATGTAAAAAAAAAGTCTGTACGATTACAGACATCTTCATTCGGTTTCGGAGATAAACAGACTGCATTTTCAAGCCGAATCAACTGAAACATTTGAAAACATTTTTCTTTTTTGGTTAACCAGCTGTTGTTTGCAATCATTTGGTGGGACAGTAAGGGTTGACCGTTTTCTGTTGAACTCAAGCCTCTAGATACTGCACTGTCATGGCCTTCCTACTTCCCATATTTCCTCTGTGAGAAGCTCATCATGTGATGACTCCTCACACACAAAGCAGAGGCTTTGTTGTCATTAAGAGACTTTGAGTCATAGATTATTACTGAATATCCGAGAATGGACAAATACGATCACGTACTGGAATATAATAAAGAACAGATAACTTTGCTGAGTGACTGAAAAGCCATTATTCATTATTAGGAGCTCCATACCAGGTAACAGGAGTCAAGGCAACAGAATCAAAAAATGAGAACAGATACAAATCCACACACCCCACAGGTGATGGACAGCCAGAACACATGACTCATATACAAATACGTGCACACCAACACATGGCCAAACCCAGAACACATAAACAGTTTGGCTTTTATTCTTACAAACGCTGAGTACACGTTTCGCACACAAACCATTCGAACATATCCAGACGTATAAAAAAATACATATTGTTTTACAGAAGTTTTACTGCAATCGTTTAAACGTGTTTGTTTTTGTACTTAAGGTCATCGTTATGAAGTGACAATTCACCCAAAAAATTTCAGTTGTGACATCATTTACTCAAATTCTTTTAAACCCGAATGACTTACATTCTTCCACTGAACACAAAATGAGAAATTCTTTCTTCCTCATGCATGTACAAAGAAATAGCGATAACACTTTTAAACTACCAGTCAAAAATTTTTGGACAGTAAGATTTTTCATGTTTTTTTTTAACTTCTCACTCTGCTCACCAAGCCTGCATTTATTTGAAACATAGTACAGCAAGAACAGTACAATTTTGAAACTTTTTTGAAATATTTAAAACAACATTTTTCTATCTGAATATATTTTAAAATGTAATTTATTCCTGTGATTTCAAAGCTGAATTTTTAGCATCATTACTCCAGTCAAATGATCCTTCAGAAATCATACTAATATTCCGATTTGCTGCTCAAATAACCTTTATTATTATTATTATTATTATTATTACGCTGAAAACAGCTGAGTAGAATTTTTTCAGGTTTCTTTGATGAATAGAAAGTTCAGAAGAACAGCATTTATCTGAAATAATAGTAATAGTAATTGTAATTGTAATATTAGAAATGTCTTTATCATCTTTTGATCAATTTAAAGCATCAGTGCTAAATAAAAGTACTAATTTCTATAATTTCCCCATATCTTTGGATCTTTCTATTCATCAAAAAAAATCCAGAAAAAAAAAAATTTACTTAACTGTTTTAAATACTGATAATAATAACAACAACAACAACAATAATAATACTAATAATAAATTATGTTTCTTGAACAGCAAACCAGCATATTAGAATGATTTCTGAAGGATCGTGTGACACTGAAGACTGGAGTAATGATGCTGAAAATTTAGCTTTGATCACAGGAATAAATTACATTTTAAAATATATTCAGATAGTAAGCAGTTGTTTTAAATCATAAAAATATTGTACAATATTACGGTTTTTGCTGTATTTTGGATTAAATAAATGCAGACTTGGTGAGCAGAAGAGACTTCTTTAAAAAAACATAAAAAATTAAAAATCCTCTAATTTATTTTTTTAAAAAGTTTGAATCCCAGCTCATGGTCCTTTGCCGATCCCACCCCCCTCTCTCGTCACCCAATGCTTTCCTGCTTACTCTAGACTGTTCTGTCCAAAAAAGGCATTAAAAAGCCCATAAATAAAAAAGCCCTTTTAAAAAAAAAAAATGAAAAATCCTACTGTAGTGTACGATAGTGTACTCTCCAAAAAAAATGGTCTATATGACTTGTGTGCATTCTTCCAAATCTTCTAAAGCCATATGATAGTTTTGTTTGAGATACATAATCTATATTGTTATTTATAAACATTTTCTAAATCTAGACTAGCTATTAAGTTCATGAGAGAAGTAGTGACGTTTGATTTGTAAAATGATTATTCTTTTTAATCAGACCTTTTCAATGAATCGGTTGATTTGTTTTAACAAAAATGTCAAATGATTTGTTTGAGAATTTGACTCATTTGCCTCTTGAATTCAACTCACGGTGATTTTGTCACAGAGGCTCTTTATCTTCAATATCGCCAATATTCAATACCACCATCTACTGTAAAACCCTTGACTGACACACTAACTGAAGTTTTTCAAACACAAAGCAGCTTTGAATTCTGTCAAAATGCTGTGTTCTTTGAACTGAATGTTTCCACCTCAAGAAAGACTCACACTCTCCTTTAAAAACTCATTGCATACCCCCTCTCTATACTCCTCCTGCCTTTCTCTAGCGGAAAATTTGTGCAACTCCTGCCTCATCAGGCGAAACTGGAAAGAGTCCCTAAGCAGCCGGGACACAGAAACATCAGTGTTTCCACCCAATGTATGAGAGCTTCCCACTCTAACTGACCTTAACACACACACACACACACACACACACACACACACACACACACACACACACACAAACACACACAAACACACACACACACTGACAGCCTGCTGATAAGTTTGGCCTTCACAGACTTAAACAGAAACCTCCAAAAAAAGAGCAGTGTCTCAAACTGTACTCAAAAATGTACACATTTGACTACAACACAGTTGTAGCAAAAGACAAAAAGGCTTCACTAGATACAAATCTGTATCATTTTAACAGGAAACTGTAAATTTCTGACTTTTATTTCCGACAGAAAACTGTATATTTCTGACAGAAATTACATACAGTCTAAATGTTTTAGATCACACTGAAAATGTGGGATGCTTTGGAAACAGAAAGAAAATTACATACATATAAGTGAACAACTATTTTCTGTTTATTACAAATAATGTATGAACTTTACAATATTACATGGAATTTAATAATTTATTAAATGGATTTTTTAAATGGAACAGTGCTATTCATTTTTATTTAACAATTTATTGTTTAAAGTTTAACTTTTATAAATATTAAACAGGAAATGATGATGGACAATTACTATCTGATATAAATTCAATTTGTGTATGTGTGCGTGTGTGCGTGTATACTTTGAACCCCACTGCATATGTGGATGAAATGTTAGATTCATTTATCACATTGTTAAGTGTAGAAATGTAACTGAGATGTAACTGGCTCTAACTAAAGGTCAAACCAGTCACTCACAGAAACTTAACTTACTTTTAATGCTATAAAGAGGGTGAGAGGTGAGTGAGATTTCTTATTGTGTCTCAGCGTTTTAATATCCGTGCTGGTGTCTTAACACATCACTTCATTTCACAGAAACTTCCAGCCCTTTGGTTGCACATCACTGGGCACTAAGCATCAATGTCACATTCAAGTCGCTTGCGCAGAACAAATACTAAAATAAAGAGCTATAGTGCTTGTAAAAACAATCCTTAACTGAGGGCTCTTAAAGTAGTAGACTTCAAAAAGCACACTGCAGTATAATCTGCGGCCTGACAGATTTTTCATATGATGTAAAATACGAAATACTCTCAGTGTTGAAACAGATAAGTCAAACATCACGTCAAGGTAAAACTAAACTTATTTCGATTAAACAAACTTAACAGCCACAGAACGAAAACGTTTAAATAAAACAGCTATTCATTGAAACATTTCACTTATCTCCCCACTGAAAACAAAGTCTTCCGCCCATCTATCTCAATGACAATTCCAGCTGGTCTACTTATGTCCAGCAAGACCGATGAGGTCTCCTGGCATGTGTAGCCATGTTTAGGCTATTACGTATCAGAACAGGGGAAGTCTGATGAAAATGTCAAATATCTGAATTCTCAGTTTGGCCTTTTAAGACCCTTTAATGCCGTCATATTCAACCTACTCAAAATAAGCAGAACATGTTGATCGAGTTCCATTGAAAGACAAACTTAGTAATCGTTATATCACTATCTTAACTAGATTACTGTTAATGCGTCCGAAAAGGGTATTTCTTAAGAATGTGGGTTATAATTACATGTTAATTATAACAATAATGTTAATTATAATAATACATGTTAATTATAACAGTTATAATGTATGGCAGAAGATGCATAAAAATGTAAAAAGGTCACAATTCCTGAAATAAATATAACACTAGCAAACGTATTCATTTTTTGGTCAACAGCAATCAAATCTTGTTTATCAAATCCTGGTAATATTAATTGCTGTTAACATTTTTGTTTACATTTTTCTAGATTCCTTTTTCTAGAACTTTTCTAGACTCTGTTTTAATGGTTACATTTAAAAACCATTAATCCAAAAGCATGTCTGATCAGTTAAAATCATGAAACTTACACAACTGAACAGCAATTTAGTAAAGTAAATATTTAAGACCATAGGAAATGTGTTTTGTTTTTTTCTCAAATTCAATATTCCAATTTCTGTGTTTTCCATGAATTTCCTGCAATCCTTTTTTAATGGTTTCATTAAATTTTAATAATCAAAAGCATGTGTAATTAATTGATTTTATTAATTTAAGATTTTTTTTTTCAGAAATACTGTGTTGCGCTTTTTTTGTGTGTGTGTGTGAATACATTCTAAATATTTTTTTCCAAATATTTCAGGTAAATATTATTTAAAAATAATGTTGTAATAATAATTTTAATAGTAGTATTTCATTACATTTAGTTAGTAATATAATAATATAGTAATATATTTCTGTCATCGTTTTTTCAAGTTAAACCAAACTTTTATTTTGACGGGCTGCTGTAAAGACCTTTAAGTTTCAGTTTGTATATGATATGATGATAGTTTCTCTTAAAAAAAAAACACCTCAAAAGAGTTTCAGAGCAGTTCTAGAGATTGTTTATATGTTCATGTGCTCACATATTGAAGCGGCAGAGGCTGAAACCACTGCTAGCATCATGCGTGTTTCAGCATGTGTGAAGTAAACGAAACCGTGTGTCTGTGCCATTCATTCCCACAGGGACACACAGAACATGCAGGTTTCCATTTAAATATTTTTGGGGCTTATATTCACAGACACTAGTCTATTTCGCATTTTGATTCAAGTGTACTGACCTATTTTTGATTTATTCATCCAAAATTTGACAAATTCCGTGACATACAGTCAGTTCCATTTTTATGACCGCGATTCAGTCCATGTGTTCTGTGTAGCAGTTAGTTAAACTGTTAACTAAATATCAACAAACTACACTTTAAAGCTCCTTTTTCACTTGATCATGACATAATTTTTAAATCACATTTAAATCTCCACAAATTTTTCAGATGTATTGCTTGATTAAAAGGCACAATATGTAAGATTTTTGATTAAAATATCCAAAAAACACTAGAACAGTGTTATACAATTTTCTGACTTCTGACATCATCCCAAATGTTTCGAATAATGTTTAAATCCAGAGAAATAAGCAATTTGAACTAGTGTAACAGACTGTATCATTGCGTCGCCTGCCCTCAATTTTCTGGTTTTATTTTGTAGAAAACATAGAAACCCCAAAGACGCTTTAATGTGTTATGCATTTTATTTGACTGGTGACAAACGGACAGAGTAGCATTATAACACACTCAAATGTATCTAGTATGATAAAACAGCACTGCTTTTTCCTACATACGCATGACTGCATGCGGTCGACTGTAGCATAATCAAAGCTCCGCTGCTTTCAAGCCACGTATCGCGCTCGTCCGTCATTAGCAAATGCTCCAGTGGCCTCGATTCGCTTTCACGACTTTCAGCGCCAGCCTGCTTCATACTACAGTGACGTTAGTAAGTCTTTATTATGTTAGCTCATCAACAAACATGATTTCTGCCCGAAACCCATTGGATTGCATTGGCTGTGAGGATGCAGACAACAAAACCCATGATTCCACACTCAATCACGGCGTCATTAAACTACTTTGTTTGTTTTGAATATGCGCCCTCTAGCGGCAAAAGCTTACATATCGTGCCTTTAAAGTACTACCATATATTGTATCATAAAATTTACAGGACGTACACCTGCACATAAATAATACAAATTTTCTTCTCTTTATTTACATTCTCCTTCTCGTCCTAAAGACACGGTCAATTGCTTTCCATCTGTCCAAATCTATACACTATGGTATAATTTTTACCAATATAAACACAAGGCCAATCACAATCTTTTAATCTATATATAAAGAGTTTATTTGCAAAAACAGATAACTATGTTTATTATGGTATCATGTTTTTATTGTGTATTATTGCATTGTGCTGTATTTTTTTGTTATTTTTACTTAATCAAAATAAACCAACTGCAGTTTGAGATTATCTGGAATGCACAATGAAAAAACATGCTTTTTAAAAATGATTAAAAACGGAGTTATCTGTTTTTGCAAATGAACTCTTCATATCATTCATCACATTTAAAAGCATGTTATGCCAACCACCCATATGCATACTACTTATCTAACATATCTAACACTTCAGCAAACTCTTGTTGTCAGAAGCAGACGGACTAACCATAGAAGGCTAAAAGTAGCATACCACTGCTTCCGATGTCAGCAAATGACAAATATTTGGCCAAATGTTTAGAATTCTCATGTCAAGTGCAATGACCATCTTAATCCACTGACCGCATACATTCACAAACAAGATGAACGGTATTCACAGGGACAAAGCCTTGAGATTGAATTCATCTACAACACACAATAAAGACATCTTGTCCCATTCGCCTTATTCACTCTCCTTGGATTAAACATGAACGGCAACATTTGGCCTTTACAATCCCAATCTCGACACAAAACCGTAATAACACAGAGGCAAGGAGGATTCCACACAGATTATGGAAACTGCAGGATTAAGCCCAAGCTAAAAGTAAATACATGAGTCGAGGACCGAAAGAGAAAATGCGTGTGGTTAAAAGAGGCAGAGATGATATAATTTTGATGAATGAGAATCGAGCTCCTCACTGACAGCAACCTAATGCAGCCTTCATGGTTGGTTGGAGATACCTTACTCCAGCCGTCCTCCTCAATGCAGCACAGTGATGGAAAGCACAGATGTTCAGCTTTGGCAACTTCTAAATCAAGACACTCGCTGTATTGAAAAGAAGTATGGTGCTACATGACATCACTTTTTGTAAAGAGCTGAATTGTATTAATCGTATTGATCCCTTTCAGAACCAGTTCCATTAAAAAAATAATACTGGAGCACGATGACTTGCACACTGTGCATTCTTACGGCAATAGTGTGCTGAAACAACGAGAAAGTGTTTCCTGCTTCGCTATTCTGCAGCTCTGCAATGCCTACCATATCAACACCGCACAACAAGCGCAGCACTTTTCCAGAATGAACGACTGGTTCTTTTTACATTCGAGTATGAATCATTCAGGGTGGTTACACTGAACCATGAACCGTTACTATTACGCTGTGTTCAACAGTTCATTCAGTGAATTTTTGTTTACGTGCAGGCAGCTCGTTCTTGAGCAGTTGCTCAAAGTGCTATAAATGCAAGTAGGCCTATATTACTATTATTTCCATTAGCAAGAGTCAACTGTCAACTACATGACAAGGCTGGTCATGTAATGTAATGTAATAGCGGCAACCACTAGCGAGCAACCCACTCCATGTACAATAAAAGTGCTTTTCAAGAAGACTGATGTCTATTCTTCATTTTATGTGAGTCAGTAAATCATTTTAATATTTCTGAACAGTTCCATTTTTTTATTAGCCAAATAAAAAAAAAAAAAACACTGCACCTTTAAGGCTTTTAGTTTATGAAATAAATGAACAAGCAAATAAATAAATGTAGCTAGTAACACAACGGTTTACTTAAGGCCCAGTTACATTTGTTAACATTGGTTAATTATATTAGTTAACATGAACAAACAATGAAAAATAGTTCTAATGCACTTATCAAACTTTTTCTTTTTTTATTCGCCTACTGCGATTATTTTATAATTATTTTACTTCCTTTTTATGTAAAGCACTTTGAATTATGTTAGTGTATGAAATGTGCTACATGTTTAATGTTTACACTACACTAAAAGTTTTTGAACAGTAAGATTTTTAATGTTTTTTTTAAAGTCTCTTCTGCTCACCAAGCCTGCATTTATTTGATCCAATGTATATTTGAAATATTTCTACTATATAAAAAAAATGTTTTATATTTGAATATATTTTCGAATGTAATTTATTCCTGTCATCAAAGCGAAATTTTCAGCATCATTACTCCAGTCTTCAGTGTCACATGATCCTTCAGAAATCATTCTAATATGCTAAATTTGCTGTTTAAGAAACATTTAGAATTATTATCAATATTTAAAACAGTTGAGTACATTTTTTTAGGTTTCTCTGATTAACAGGAAAATCCAGAGATCAGCATTTATCTGAAATAAAAAGCTTTTGTATCATTATACACTATACCACTCAAAAGCTTGGAGTCAATACTCAACTACTCACCTGTTTTTAACATAATAATAATAATAACAATAATAATAATGTTTTTTGAGCAGCAAATCATAATATTAGAATTATTTCTGAAGCATCATGTGACTGGAGTAATGATGCTAAAAATTCAGCTTTGAAACCACAGGAATAAATTATATTTTAAAAATATGTTCAAATAGAAAACAGTTAGTTTATATAGTAAAAATATTTAATAATATTGCTGCTTTTCCTGTACTTTGGATCAAATAAATGCAGGCTCTGTGAGCAGAAGAGACTTCTTTAAAAACATTAAAAATCCTACTATTCAAAAACGTTTGACTGGTAGTGTATGTATATAAAAGTTCAATGTATATAACATTATTTAATGTACCTGAACTACCAATCAACATTTGTACTTTATTAACTAACGTTAATAAAGATTAATAAATACTTTAACCAAAAAAAAATTGTTCATTGTTAGTTAACTGTAGTTAATGTGATGACTAACGTTAACAAATGTGACTTTAATGTTAAGTGTTACCATATGTTATTTTAAGTTTTGCTTGTTCAGCAATGTTATATAACAGTTAGGACCAATTATTAGATCGGGTGTATGCCAAACAACAGCTCTGTGAAAAGCAATTAAAAGTCCGTGCAAACGCACCATCTGCTAGAACTGCACTACATTTATTTCCGATTTGCTAGAGGGGCTGTGAAACCGTTCATAAATTGTTGGATTCATTACGATTCTCAGTCCGGTGCACGTTCAAGTGCCATGATGCCAGGAAAATAACTGTAAAAAATAACAGGCAGCAGTTATGGATGCGCTGACACAACGCCAATATGATGGCCAGCGGTGATCTGACCTCCCAGCGGTGCCAACCTCATCCGCTCAAGGAAGCGCTGGTAGCAGGAACATGTCCTGTCTGGACAGATACAGCCCAGAACATGTAAGACGAGTTTGTAAGAAGGGCTAAATGAGGCAACAGGGAAAAAAACAACTTTATACTCAGTAACCCATTGGCGACTGAGCTCATTTCGTTAATCAATAACACAACCAGACCGACGCCATTACAAAAGCAAGTTGCACTACGTGTTTTTAAATACCTGCCTTGTTTCCAAAGGGCTTTAGGCAGTGCTCTTGTCACATGTGTTTGTGTTCTTAACGTTTACAGCTGTGATTGCAGCTGCGTGATGCTTGAGATCTAGGAGAGATGAAACTCTGGTACTTACGCCCTGGTTTTAGGGAAGCCCATTGACAGCAAAACATCCAGACTATTTCCATGTTTGACAGTTCCCGGCCGGTTCTGCCTCTGCATCCGTGGAGCGACTTTGGCATATAGGTCCTCTTTTGCTGCCATGGTTCAGCTTTCCATTTGGCTTCAAAACTGCGATTTGCTTACTTTTGATGCGTCCAAATGGACGGACACGACACACGTTTAAAACATCGAGTCAAGCGCTACAGTATCTGCGTTAAAGGCTGGTTCAAAAACGCCCCATTATTCCCCACAGTCGGAAAGACAGAAGTCTTGGCGGACGCGCTACAGTGTTTCTAAACAAAATGATTTGAGCTTCCTGCTGGAGCGCTCATGTCATTACAGTTTGAGAAAGGGGTCACCAGTCGGAAGCCAATCTCATTCGCTCCGCGTATCGACAGCCAGCCTTGTCGCTGTCCGCCACGGAAAGAAATATAATTCGTCGGAGCCACTCGCGGCTCGGTGTATAGTTAGAGATGTTGTAGCAGGCGCGTCGCGAGCGAAATCTATCAATACTTGTTACATCAGTTCCTCCTAGACATGACTTATTTATGAATGGGGCTTGACTGAAAGCGCAAGCAGCCTATCAGCAGACGGGTCCCGCCCGGCCCCGCCCCCTCGCTCTTAAAGTCGCAGTTTTGAAAGGTGACGTTGAGCAGATGCGCTCGAATGGCAGGCACCGCTGCAGTTCAGTGAGAAGCATCATCGTCATTGACGTTTGCTCACATTCATTCGAACGTTCTTATGTAACTGTGCGCAGGTAGAACGCAGAACGCATCATGTGGAAGATAAGCACTATTTTGTAAAAATGTGAAGGGGCTGTATGCGGCGAGCCCCCAGAAAAGAGAGCGAAGTCGAATCTTGAAAAAGCATACATTTTGAAAATCGTTGAATGAACTGTAAACAAAGCTGCATTGTGCAAATAATGCTTGAAGTATAGCTGACATGCTCTTTATGTTAGTTACTGGTTTATTTTATTATATTAAAGATTTTATGTGAGCCTTTTTGTTATAATGCTAATATCCTTTTTCAAATTAATCCTGAAAAAATAAACAAAGTAGTAATTTTGATTTTTGGGTAGCACTTTGTCTGACCATAGAGTGGAAAGGCGGTCTAAAATGAATTATTTTTGCTGACACTAGTGGCACTGAAATTACCAGTGTTGGGGAAAGATTTTTTTTTAAAGTAATGCATTACAATATTGAGTTACTTCCTAAAAAGTAACAAGTTACATTAGTTACTTTTTAAGGAAAGTAATGTGTTACGTTACTTTTGCATTACTTTTTAAATCAGGACAGGGCTTGCTTGTTTGTTTTTAATATAAAAAGTTCTATTTTTGGCAAATGTAAAAATTGAATTGAATCATCAAAGGTCAGCAGCAAAGACATTAGTTCATAAAATGGGAAATACATAAAGAATATTTGTGTTATTTAACATTTAATTATTGCAGGTTTGCGTCATATTCTGAGTTGCATTTCACTGTTTTTATTCATTTTGAGGAATACGGAATCATGCATGTTCACATTTATTCTGGCACTACAGTAACATCCTCCTGATTTCCCTCAACATGGGCATAGGAGAGCTCTCAATCAGTAAATGGGTAGCTGTGTTACTTATTTGAAAAAGTAACTCAGATATTTTCTTGTAAATTAAAAAGTAATGCGTTACTTAACTAGCTGCTTGGAAAAAAGTAAGCTGATTACGTAACTCGCGTTAGCTACTTGTAATGCGTTACCCCCCAACACTGGAAATTGCATACCTCAAATTTAAATATCTAAATAATTTCTTGAAGAAAAACCAGCCTATTAAAATCAATACAATCAAAACAACTTATTTTATTTTATGTTACAGATCCATGACAATTTCAACTGTTCAAAGCTGTGCAAAATTTGTTATTGTCCTACACTGCCTCCTAGCGGACATATTCAGATGACATCAGATTTTTTTTAGACATGTTTAGAAATAATGTGATAAAAACACTCATTCCTAATGTCATCCTATGTGATAGTATAGTGATATTTCCCAGAATCAGAGTCATATTGTTGAACTGAGGCAACCACAGCATTTACAAGTGGTTTTCTGCATAAAAGACAGAAAGCCAGAGGAATGTCAACATCTTATATTGCTTAAGTCATATTCAGTAAATTTCATTTATTGTAAGAATGGGATCAACACATTAAAATTTCAAGCAAATAAAAGGAAAAATTAAAGTTTTGTAATTTGTTCCCAGATGAATAATTCAATGAAGCATAATTTTAAACCCTTAAAAATCAAATAAAAAGACAGAAAGATCTATTTACATTTCATGAAGTATAAAACACATAAAAACACACACAAAGTACGCTATCATAAAAATGTCAGTGAAGTTAACAAACAACATATCTATGACTACAATGTACAGCAAATGTTTATATAAAGCAGAGGGGATATTATTTCCTGAATGGAGAGCATTCAAAGTACCTTCTCTTCCCCAAAAAGTTTCTCATAGTGCAGAGTCATGTAAAAATAGCACTGGACATCTCAGTCCATACATAACTAAACAACTGCTTATAATCAGAGCAAATTCTATTTCCACTCATAGATCACTCATAGTTTAATAAATTACATTTCTGTTCATTTCTACAAAACAGAGACGAAGGATTTAAATTCCTTAAACTAAACCTGCACTTTCACACATTTACAATGGTTGCTTTATAGCTTTTGAATATGTCTATGATCAACTAGAGTGGTAAGCTGGACAGGGAGGCCCATCTCATCACATACACACTCATCCTGATTTGCATGAACTTAAACAGAAAAAAAATTGATCTAGGCACAGAATCTTGACGTTTCATCCAAAGTAGCACAGACTACACAACAAAAGATGATTTCTGTCTGAATTCTCCCTGAAAAAGACACACAAAACAGCGTAAATATAATTATTTTCTCAGTACCACTACTACGTAGAAAAGGATACAGTTAGAAAAAGATATTCAAAATCAACTATTGCAAAGAGAATTCAGGCTTAAGATCATATGCACAGCTGAGCAAGATGTGTGGTACTTACATCCCCATCATCCATATCATCCATTCTAGGCTGTGTGTAAACAGCTTGTTGTTTTGGCTTGCTGCAAGAGATCACGTAAATATATTTATTACATTTTTGAACATTTTTCATAGCATCATATGTCAGATATAAAGTTGTGTGTGCCATAGATAAGAAAATAAAGTCTTACCTCACTGTCTTTTCTGTGGAAGAAAAAAAAAAAGTAAATAAGTCAAATTATTTTGAATTATATAGTTATTATTATAGTTAACTTCTTTCTCTCTCAAACACACACACACTTAAACAGTTAGAACTTACTTGGCAGATATCCCTTTTTACTGGCATACCAGAGACCAAAGAGGAGCAATGCCACTGCCAGCAAAGCCACAATAACTCCAGCAACAATGCCACCAACATTCAGATCATCTATAACAAAGAAAAACAACAAATTGAAGTCAATCAAAACATCTGCTAAAGAAGAGAATACTAGAAGTATATATATATATATATATATATAGGGGTTGGACAATGAAACTGAAACACTGGCCAATATAGTGTTGGAGGTTTCATGGCTATATTTATGCAGCCTGGTGGCCAGTCTTTACTGATCGCACATTCCACCAATAAGAGCAGAGTGTGAAGGTTGACTTTGTGCACCCAATAGCTCAAACATTGTACCCTGAAGGTGGTGCCGTGTATTAGGATGATAATGCACCAATACACACAGCAAGACTGGTGACAAGAGTGATTTGATGAACATGAAAGTAAAGTTAAACATCTCCCATGGCCTGCACAGTCACCAGATCTGAATATTATTGAGCCACTTTGGGGTGTTTTGGAGGAGCGAGTCAGGAAATGTTTTCATACACCAACATCACATAGCGACCTGGCCACTGTTCTGCGAAAGGAATGGCTCAAAATCCTTCTGGCTACTGTGCAGGACTTGTATTTGTCATTCCCAAGATGAAATAATGCTGTATTGGCTGCAAAAGGAGGCCAAACGGCATACTAATTGTGGTCTAAACCCAGGTGTTTCAGTTTCACTGTCCAACCCCTGTATATATATATATATATATATATATAAATAAACAATCATACTTAGTTCTCCCTCTTTAGAAGTCAAAATGTTGCGTTTGGAATAAATTGTGAATTTTAAAGCCACAGCAAACAGTGGGACTTAAGGCTTGTCTACACAAAAAATAATAAGTCTAAAGATTACAACAGCATACACACAAACGTACGATAATGTTTATTATAAGTACGCACTGCGGTTACGTCATCTGTTGCTTTAAATGTTTAAACACATTAGTCAAGTGGATTCTTACTGGCCGTCAATGATCTTATTACTCAGCTGAAAAAAAAATAATTCTGAAAGGCAGTTCAATAATATCGTTCCACTGTGTCAATACTGTGATCAGTGTCTTGTAGATTTTCATAGAATTAGAACGATTATTAAAACTTTACAGTTTTCAACCTCTCCTGCAGAATTTTTAAAATCCAATTTTAGGCTCGCACAAATAAAATGAATACCGTATGAGCAGGGTAGGGCACTAGCCATGGTAACATATTAAACTGTAAAAATTACTCTAAAAACATGATTTAAAGCTCAAATACAGGTTTTCATAAAAACAAAATGTTTTATAAAATGGTATCAATTATTATATTTAAAACACGTAAATATATCTTATTGTGTTAATTGTTTAGATTTTTAGAAGGGATATTAGCTTGTTATCGATCCACCCGTTCACATTTACAATGCCTTGACTGGAGTAAAAATATGGGTCAATTTTCAGATTGGTCTGAACAAAACAGCAAATGGGCTTTTTTGAAAATGCTAATTCGTTCCCTTCCAATAGGTGGCACTTTGGAACACAGAAATAAAGCATTTTCTTCTGTAAGTACACTGCAGTCATTTTTTTTTTTTCATCCAGTGATCTGCCAAGACCTTGCTCGCTAATCTAAGGTACAGTATTCTCCAAAGAATGGCTACACTTGCAATCAGAGGTCGAAAATGCAAAGTATGATATTTGTGATAAGCTAAACGTGTTGCAATAGAGGTGTCACCAACAATATGACAAAGCATTTTAATTTAACAGATTGTTAAAGATCACAAACACGATTTAAATACTAACATGATTCTATTCCTAAATTCCAATGATTCATCTGTTTGATTCCTCAACCTTTCGTCCAAGCAGCACACGATCATACTAGTGTGATTTGAACATTCAAATCTGCGTTTGTGCTGCCGCTGACCTAAAGAGAGCCATTGTCATGTAGGCTATATGAATGATGTATATAAACAGTTTCACAGTCTTTCCAACCACACAGTTCATTATTTCTGTTACAAACATTTAAAAAAAAAAAACACAGAAGTACTGGGATAAAAGTTCATAGGCCGGATATAAACTCTGATATGTATGGTAGAGATTAAAATAGAGTAAATCATCCTTTTGAAAGTTAATTTGGCATTTCAAATAATGTAAAAGATGTATTGATTACGTTGTTATGCCAGTTGATGGCGAAAGGGGGCTGTTAATAATGTATTTGTCTTAGATCATTCATTCAAAAACACTGATGTTTTTGTACATGTGATTTTGTTTAGTTGTCTAATGTTTTTTTTTTCTTCAGAATCGTAAGATTCTGTCACACCCACATTCAATGGTTTCAAAGCCCATGCCTTTCAGGCATTACAGGCAAGATCAACTGAAAATGCCATGGACACTTTTTTGAAGACAGTCGGTTCCCTTCATCCATCCATATTGTGATTGTCTTTGCGTCCCCAAATTTAAGACTTAAAATTATGATTAAGACTTCTATTGTACCATTTAAGGCATTTAAGACTTTTTATGGCCTTAAATTTGACACAATTAAATTTAAAGACCCACGGAAACCCTAGAATAGGCCTTTTTAGCACTCTACTAACCTATAAGTTATGATTTATAAAAAAGAAAGTACTTGAGACCAAATCTACAGCATCAAGAATTATTCATTTAGTTTCTTGTATGTTGTCTGACAGATGTCTGCTGTATTGCGACTACAATATCTGCCTTTATGGTGAAAAGTGAAGATCACTGCACTGTGTGACCCCTTAGATCTTCTCAAAGTTTCCTTTTACATGTGCCAAAGTCTCACCAAGGGAGATGGTAGCACCATGGAATAGCCTCCCTCTGTTATGAAATCCTGTGACTCCATCAAGTGTTTTAAATCTATGTTGAAGACTCATCTATTCTCTGCTGCTTTTAACTGTTCTTAGCTTCATGGGGTTTGTTTAGTGTTATGTTGTATTTTATGGTGTGTGTGTGTGTGTGCATGTGTATGGTTGAAATTCTGGGCTTTTAAAGCACTTTGGTCAAATTGTGTTGCTTTTAAACGTGCTATAGAAATAACTGATCGATTGATTGATTGTTTAATTTTTTTCCAACAAATATAGTAGCAAACTTCAAGGACTCCCCAAAACACTAGGGTGTTCCCCTATGTAAATGTATGTAAAGAATTTTGCTATTTTAAAAATGTGAGTAGGTACACCTGATCAACTGTTAAAACGTGGAAGTCTTGTAAAGTTTTATAGTGCAGTAGAAGCAATGACAATGTTACGTACCAGGGAAAAACATTTTCCATTTGAAAACTCCTGACTTTTCCAGACCCAAATTTCCAAACTTCTCTGTAGATATTACAGACCATATTTCATAATGAAAAACAAATGAAGGGTTTAACAATTAAAGGTTCATTTCTCAATACTGAATTCACAATTTGATACTACCACAATACTAGAAACTAGTGTTGTCACAGTAGCTACATTTCTGTAGTCTGTACGATATTGAGCAGATTCTCTCTAAACTACACGTACGATTGGCCATTGTGTTCACACACTCAACAGACATGTCTGTGACTACTTCCAATGCTCAATGTTTCGAAAACATGTTGTAAACTGAAGCTGTCGATGCTCTTAACAGAACACTACCTTTCTTAAATTTTGTATTTAAGAAAACATAGTAGGGGCAATAGTCTGGAAACACAAACATTCTTCCATACTCTGTTTTCATTTTTCCACACTTATCCAGATCCTTCAAAACAAACTGCATACTGTGCAAGAACCCTGACTTACGGACTTCCATGCGCACTTCATCTCCACGCTGAGGGACGCCTTCTCCATTACTGGCCTCACAGAAATATGAACCGGTGTCCAGCTTGGACACACTTGGGAACTCCTAATCCCACAAATAAACAAATTTTACAAAAATTAAACAAGCATCCGTAATTTATACAGACATTAATTATATAAGCTATTATGTATTTCGTATTATTATAGATGAACACTCACCAGGTTACCATTGAAAACGTTCATCTTGTAGGTGAGGTTCTTAAAATTGGGGAACTTGCTTGGATCATCAGGGAGGGGAGTGCCATCTTTGTACCACTTATAAGTGGATGGAGGAGAGCCATCTGCATCGAAACAGGTCAGGCGGACGTTACTGCTTGTTGTCACCGATGTAGGAATTCTGGATACGGGCTTAGAAGGAGGCACTGTAGTGGAGGGAATTACAGTGGGAATGACAAGGCTGATTCATGTGTTACGTCATTTCTTCAAAGCTATATTCTGTGCTACCCATCGTTAAATATAAGCAACACCAAACTTTCATACTATGTATCAGTGACAGCTCTCAGGTTATAAGTTTTCTTCTATATAATACTATATAATTTACCAAGGACTGTGACTTTGATGCTATTCTCGCCATATCCACTATTGCCAGACACCTCACAGTCATAGTCTCCAGTGTCTGCTCGTGTCAACTTGTTAAATCTCAGTCCTCCCTCATACACAGTGATACGACCTTCATATTTACCTGCAGAAAGAAATAAAAGAACCTAATTAAGGAAAAAATATTGCACAACACTATATATTTTCATCCATTTAACAAACAATAAGATAATGCTACTGCAAGGTTATGTCAATAAACTGGATGACAACAGTAAAGATTTTATCCATACCAGTTGGTTTGTTATCAAAGTAGATTAATGTTTGAGAGCCCTTGAGATCCTTAAACTTCCATTCTACTCTGGGTGTTGGTCCAAAGTCAGCAGTGTAGGAACATTTCAAGTCAACTCCTGAAAAAAAGTAGCACTTTGTGCATAAATGTTTTTCACATCAAAAACTGAATGCTTAAACGATTTCGTTTTGATTACTATTCAATTTAATATTCAAAGCCTACGACACTACATTACATTTTCTTTATTATTTATATCCGGCTGCTCGCTGACACATAGAAACAGTTATAATTGAAAGACTAACAAACAGAAAAAGCAAAACAAAACTTACCGTCATTTTCTTTCACTTTTGCTGCAGGACTAACAGTAACCGTAAAAGCGGCATGAAGGCCTGTAGATAGGAATATTCATTCTTAAAAATCACATTAAACACATAAATTGCATTAACAGTTGTGACTGACGTGAAATGATGTTCAGACATCATCTTCGTCTAAGCCGACCACTTTTTTTTTTTTTATTTAATAGAAACATCAGAACAAAAACAATCTAACCCTAGAACCATGTTCATTCAGACATCACAGAAAAATAAATGTAATTCCTGAAACCATCCAAATGCTGAATATTTCAGCATATAAGGAAACCTATTACTTTTTAACCATTTTAAAAAACAAACGTGAATTATTCATAGGTTTACACACAACCCATGTAATCTTCTATGTAATGTGTTCTATAGACAATTGGACACCCTAGAAAGGTTTGGACAACTGTAAATGTTTCAGATTGATATTAAATGTGTTTTAGACAGAAATCTTTTCATAGAAATGTACAGTTTTTACGAACATGTCAACAAGAGATATGTTTGCACTGTTGGGTTACTATCAAAAACAGAAAAAATAGGTCTATTTAAAGAACTCATCAAACGTGCTATAAAAATCACAACGTCAGTGTAACGTGGGAGGCTTTATCAAAAAGTTGACCCATTTTTTTTCTACCACAGAAATTAAAACGTTATGGCAGTTACAACTGCTTTTCAACTGCTATTCTGAAAGAATAAATAAACAACATGATGCATGAGTTATAAAATGTGAATTCGTATAGCATATTCACAGACATTTGCTTGTCGCTCTAAAAATTCCTTCAATCGTCATTATTAAGTTTTCCAGGCTATTTACCGTTCTAAAACGGTGTTTCCCATGTGAACCTGTGGGTAACCGGTATAAACAAACACGATACTCAAATATTCTGAATTCATGAAGACACAGTTTCTCTGTCTGCTCAACAAGATGTTGTTTGTGTGTGAGCGAAGTTGATGCTATCAACAATTAGATGTGTCCGCGTTACTGGTTGACCATGATCAATAATAAAAAAAATATATAAATAACACTTTTACGTTACTAAAATACTGTGCTTTACTGTTAAATGGTTTTATTTGGTCACGCGTTCTGGATTGCGTTTCAGCTGTCATAATTTCCTGGTAGGTAAGATCGGGTTTCGGATGGGGGATGGGCAAGGTGGAATAACAGGTTCTCCAGGTGATACCGTCGAGCCGTGAAAGGCCTTCTTTTACATTTAAACAGCAATACAACGATATTTAAAATGCCAGTGTCTATTCGACCTAAACACAAAACTTAAGTTACGATAATTAGGTACCGTAAACAAGCTACGCATGAATCGCTTTATCGAATCATATTTCGAACTGCTCTTAGTTGACTCGGTTCACTGATTCATTTGAGTCATTGCTTAAGAATGTGAATATGGTCAAATACTTCAACCAGTTCATTTTTAAGTGCTTACTCGGAAACGTTCTCAGCAAGAACCGATTCAAAATAACGATTCGTTACGAATTGTTTAAATAAGGCCACATTTGAGAGTACAGTTTTCTCTTCTTGCAAACCTATACTGAATAAACTAAATTAAACGCTAAATGCGCAAATTATAATGCATTTTTAATTTAATAAAAGTGAGAAAACACTGATGAAATGTTTTAGCAATAATGTTTGTAAACATTAAAAGCTTTTATATTAACAGATTATATTAAATAATAATTTACTAAATAATATACATCAGTCAATGACAGGACGTAATAAACAACAAAAAATGTAAACATGATGAAACACTGAAAACAATGGACTCTTACCTGTGACTGAGATAGAGAGGCACACAAAGACGAAGGTCAACATATCCACTTTAAAATGCTACAAACAGTGCTTCCAAAATATTCCTCTTCTTTTGTTTTGAAAAAAATTCCTGGTTTTAGATTACGTTACGAGAACTTTTATGAAGTTGTGTATTTGCTAGGCCCTCGCAAAGCTGATTCAAGATAAGCTGAAAGGTTGAAACTAAACGCCCTTCCGAGTGATACTGTTTTTTACCGGTACCGCGCACGATTGGTTGCATACATAATGACACTCCCGCTGCGTGACGTCATAAAAGTAAACGCAGGTTCAATGAAGACACATTGCTTCTCAGAAGAAACCCGGCTTGGGAGTTCAAACCGTAGCTTACAGATCCTTCCTTTGAATTCTATATGCATACTTAGTAGGTCACCCACATGATAAGATCATAAGGAACAAACTTGTCAGGGGAGAGTGAAGAGTTCAGACGGGTCGTGTCATATAAGACTTTGGATATTTTGTATTTAAATTCATGTGTAAAATCATTTAATATTCAAAACACAATACACTTAGTTAAAATGATGTCCAGCATTTTAAAGGTCACATTTCAATTTAAACAAATATCTTGTTCTTGCATTAATAAGAACAATGTAGCTGGAACTCATAAAGAACTCATAGCCTAGACTATCATGATTTCAAAGGAGCAGGAAGTTGATAAGTTGTCACTAGAATGAAAAATTCACAGGTGCTGGAAAATGAAACAAAAGTGGTTGATATGTTTAATATGGTTGTTGTTTTTTTACAGACACTTACAGAAAAGCTACAAAAAAATCATGTTTAGCTGTGGAGCAGAAAACATGACACTAGTAGCACGCTTCTCCCTGACTCACCACAGTATGTAAATGTGGTTTAGCATTTCTGGTAGGGATGGGCAGAGATATTATCAAATCAGCTGTGTGAAGACTGGTTACCATAGTACCAGCAGTTGTGTCTGTGTAAGTAACAACATAATAGTGTCAGGCTTCAGATGTTTTTTCAATGACATTTCTGACTTTCTTTACTTGTTTAAAGGATAGCCTAATATAGAAATGGAGTCCATTTTTAAACTCAATTTATTAGTTCACTGAAACATTTATGCAGTCTACCATGTGTTATAGGAGGAACATTCCCCACAACTCATTGTTAGTTATATTTCATCAAAACTGATAATAGCTTCAGGTGTTTAAGAATAATAGTTTCTGTCTTACTTCCTCCTTCCTCATGTATATGTGGGTGTTAAATATGTTTGATTTTCTGATGACAGCACTGTAAAAATGTACGGTAAAAACCTGGCAGCTGTGGTTGCCAGAATTTTTACGGTAAAAATAGCAATATAGTCCTGAAAATAGTCCTGTAGCAACATTTTAGGTTTTACAGATTTAAATACATTTAAATACCGTAATTTCCTTAACTGATGTAATGACAATATACCAACCTACAGAAGTGCTGAAAACTGTTTAGTACCTTTGCAGGACACTGATAACCACCAAAAGCAGGTGGTGATGGAAAGTCACATAATGAACCAAAACCCACCACAAGCAGCTTTTAAATACTAACTTATATAGAAGGTGCACAGCGTAATTCACACAAACACTAAACACCATCATGGTAAGACACATGAAATTGAAATAATCCAATAAACATTACTTTAACAACATTAGATGTTACATACAACACTAATGTACACAACTGAGAAGAAATAAACTGAGAAGAAACATAGTTATTTTAATGAAAAAACAATGTGAAATGCAGTGCAGGAAATTCTGGAAATGTCAATTTACGGTTATTCACTGTAAATTATACATTTTATTTCCACTTTCAAAAATGGTATATTAATGTAAAATTACATGTAATGTAATGTCCAATACAGTTTTTCACTTATTGTTAACCAATCATTAGGTTTTTTACTGTAGCATTTTTAGTCTTTTACTGTTAAAATAACAATAATTTTTACTATTTTAGAACGAGCTATGGTTGCAGCTTAGTTTGTTTTTTAGCCTAGTTTGACCTGGAATATTCTTTTAATAATTTTTTATTGCCCTACTGTAGGTCAGCTGAGGAGGGAGCTCTTTTTGCTGTGAACTGCATGCTACACATTTGAATATTCTTAACCAGCATATTTCAACATTGCCAGACACCTCACAGCCATAATCTCTAGTGTCTGCTTGCATCACCTTGGTAAATCCTAGTCCTCTATTACACATTGTTATGGCATTCATATTGAGCTGATGAAAAAAAAACAAAAAAAACAAAGGATGAACAAGTGCTTGAAGAACCAGCTTTAGTGTTTAAAAGCAGGTGATGATAATTGATCTGGATGTTTAGTTTGACAAAAGAAATGTAGTTGAACAATTTGAACATACTAAAAATGCTAGATCATTCTATATAATCACTTACTATATATACAATTCAATTGGTGAAAATAAAAACATCTGAAATCATGACATGAAATAAAAGTCAATATTGAATGTCCACATTTTTGCAGCTCCAATCTTAACTTGGTTATTTCTAACAGTAGTTTTTGTATCTCTAGATTTAGTTTTATTTTATTTTTATTTAACCTTTATTTGACCCTCTCTGAGATTAAAAATCTCTTTCACAGGAGTGTCCTGGCCAAAATGGGCAGCAATACAGTCAGTTTCAGCACAGATATACACAACACAAGCAGACTAGTTTCACTTAAAACAATCACATATCGTTCGGTCATCTTCCGGATAACAGATTTAAAATGATCCAGAGACAGCAAATTTTGTAATTTCAGTTTCAGCAGAAGAAAATTCCAATCAGATGGAGCTGCATACATAAAAGCGTTCTTATCTAGTTCAGTTTTAACAAAAGAAACAGAAAGAGTATAACAATTTTGTGAATGAAGGAAGTATTTCTCAACAACTTTCTGTTGTATAAAACAACAGAGATAAGGCAACATCCCCAATATGGCTTTATAAATAATTAGGTACCAGTGCATTTTTCTTCTAGTAGACAGAGAAGGCCAACCTACTCTATTATACAAAATACAGTGATGAGTTGAGGATTTATAATCTGTTACAAACCTTAAGGCATCATGATAAACAGCATCTAAAGAAGAAAGAAGATACACTGATACGAACTGATACACTATGTCACCATAGTCAAGTAAAGATAAAAAGTTGGCAGAAACTAATTTCTTTCTTTTTACCTCTTGCAATGTGAATACACCGGTTTGTTTTTCCAGCATGTGGTTCATGTCACTGGGAAATGCTGGGTCTCCGTGCTCAAACTGCCTCTTGGCTGCTGTCCACATCAACTAACAAAAATTAGTTAGACAATATAAACAGTGATGACTTTCTAACTAGTAGCAATCAAATGGCTTTTAAAAGCAAAAAAAAAACAACCTGCTGCCCACAGGAGGGAAACAGAGCTTGGAAAATGTCAATAGGAAGTAATGTTTCTTCTTTTGTGTGCACTGTAAAAAACAATTTGTTGAGTCAACTTAAAATAATTTGTAACCTGGCTGCCTTAAAATTTTAAGTTCAGTCAACTCAAAAAAAGTTCAACTTGAAATGTTATATTATACTAAGTGACAACTTAGATATTTGAGTTGAATCAACTTAATTTTAAGGCAGCTGGGTTACTTACAAATCCGTTAAGTTTAGCAAACACAAATATCTAAGTTGTTACTTAGTACAACTTAACATTTCAAGTTGACTAAACTTATTTTAGTTGACTGAACTTAGTTATAAAGTTATTTTAAGATGACTCAACAAATTGTGTTTTTTTTATTTTTTACAGTGTGTAAATGTGCAGCTGTTATTTGAAAGCCATGACAATGTTACTTATGGACTTCCATGTGCACTGTATGTACGGTGAACGCGATTTCACCAAGTACAACATGTTCCTGGATCAACATCCTTGTTGATCCTGAAACAACATTTCAATCAACCAATCAGAATTGAAGGATAACTTTTCAGGAAATGTCAGTTTTAGGTTTATGATCAGAGTCAGATTCTTTTACAACCTTGTTAATCAGCTATCATTTTCCTCTGATATTAGGAATACATTTCGGTTAGGGTTAGGTTTAGGGGTTGGGATTGGGTTAAGTCTATGTTTTTGGACAGTAATGTTGATCCAGGATCAATAAAACATGTTGATCCAGGAACATGTCTTACTTGGCAAAATCACGGTGACCCTGTATGTACATTACTGGCCTCACATGAAATATGAATTTTTTTTTTTTTTTTTTTACACATTTAAATTACATTACATTACAACACAATGGTACATTTAGTCAGTACTGATACACACGTTTATGCTATTTTGTATTTAGTAGTATCGTCAACAATCACTCACCAGGTTACCATTAGAAGCATTTACCTTGTAGACGAGGCTCTTCAAATTGGGAAACTTGCTTGAATCCTCAGGGAGGGGAGTGTTGTCTTTGTACCACCTATAGGTGGATGGAGGGGAGCCATCTGCGTCAAAACAGGTCGGGTGGACTTTACTGCCTGTTGTGACCAATGAAGGAATTCTGGATATGGGCTTGGAAGGAGGCACTGTAGTGGAGGAATTACAGTGGTTTATATATTAACACATTTTATTTAAATCAACGTGATAAAAGAGTTTGGTCAAAAGTAATCTAAAAGTAATCAAAAAGTAGGCCAATTATATTACCTAAAATGTATAATTGTCACGTTTCAGGCAGGAACAGACGAACAACGACGTAGTGAAACGAACAGTCTTTAATAATCCACAAGTGAACACGGAAAACACAGGAACACAGGGTGGTAACATCAAGGTCTGACAAGGCAATATGGAAAACACACGCTATATATACACAGACTGATTACAAACACAGGTGCAGACAATGAGGGAGAAACCAAAACACACAGAGCTGCAGGGGGAAAATGGGAGAAACCAACTAAAAAGTCCAGGGGTGTGACAGTAATGTAATGGATTCCATGGACTAAATTTTTTTTCATGTCATTTGGAATCAGTAACAGACTACAGTTTTTAACTAATGCATTGTAGGGGTGAGTGGGGCACAAACTAATGCTGGGTTAGTTGTAACACACAGTTTAAACATTTACACACATAGCATAACAAACCTAGGGTATTTACTAGTTGCCATATTACAGGTTTTCTGCAGTGATGCCATAGAAGAACCAATTTTGGTTCCCCAAAGAACCTTTCAGTAAACAGTTCTTAAAAGAACCTTTTTGAAGAACATTTTAAAAATCTAAAGAAGCTTTTTTGACTATAAAGAACCTTTTCTGCATTTAAAAGTTTCTATGGATGTTCAAGGTTCTTCATGAAACCATCAATGCCAATAAAGAACCTTTATTTTTTAAGTGCAGAGAAAAAATTGTGGCAAAATTCCAAAATCTTCTGAAGATATTGCAGAACATTTGCCATAGCAAAGTAATTTTTTTGTGTGTTTTTAATCTGCTATTATTTTAATCCCCAATTAGTATCAGTATAGCAGTACATATTGCATTTATAGCAGAAGTCACTAACCAGTTTTAAATTCCATATGGAAACATTATAAGACTGCGTTACAATGTGCTGTGCTATTATTAAAACTATGCTATTCTATGACATTAGATTATGATGCAATTTACATGAATTACTTTAATGAATTTTATTGAGAAACCATGAATAGAGAAAATGTTCAATAAGAGAATGAGAGTCAACGTTTAATGTTCAGAAATTATTATTTCAAGAAATGTAAAGTATTTTGGCTCATCTCTTTGTCTCCTGCTCTGTGAGGGCTGTGTGTGGAGGGAGGGGAGTGTTGTGTTCATCTTTTTGCTCACATTGCACTCTTAAAAATAAAGGTTCTTTATTGGCATCGGTGGTTCTATCAAGAACCTTGAACATCCATGGAACCTTTCAAATGTAGAAAAGGATCTTTAGACTTTTATAATGTTCTTCAAAATGGTTATTTTAGGAGGTGTTCACTGAAAGGTTATTTGGGGAACCAAAAATAGTTCTTCTATCACTGCAAAAGCACTCTTTTGGAACCTTTATTTTTAAGAGTATGTTTTGAATTATGCTGTACAGCTGTGTGTTGCAATCAGGACCCTCCCAAGGATGGTGTCCTGGTTGCAAAGAGTTTATTTCCAAACTCCAAAATTAGTTTATTTTTAATTCTGATGCCATTAGTTTATATGAAAAAGTCAATCATTTTATTTTATTGACAAAATATTTTAGTTAATCTTGTATATTTTTTAATAGATCAGACACGATCATGTTACAACATGCCCCTCAGATGTTATATTGTGCTCCACCGATGGGGCATGTTGTCACATTTCACTTCCATTCTTTTGGGGTAAATAAAGAAAAAAGTATACACTGTATTTGTGAAACAAAACCACATATGTGACCCTGGACAACAAAACCAGTCAAAAGGGAGAATTTTTTAAAATTGAGATTTATACATCACCTGAGATAAATAAGCTTTCCATTTTTGTATGGTTTGTTATGATAGGACAATATTTGGCTGAGATACAAATATTTGAAAATCTGGAATCTGAAAGTGCAAAAAATTCAAAATATTGAGAAAAATGGCTTTAAAGTTGTCCAAATGAAGTTCTTAGCAAAGCATATTAATAATCAAAAATTAAGTTTTGATATATTTACAGTAGGAAATTTACAAAATATCTTCATAGAACATGATCTTTACTTAATATCCTAATGATTTTTGGCATAAAAGAAAAATGGATAATTTTGAACCATACAATGTATTGTTGGCTATTGCTACAAATACTCATGCTACTTTAGACTGGTTTTGTTGTCCAGGGGCACATATTTGTACTAGACAAGTGTGAAGTTAATGCGGAATAAAAATTACATTCTCAAAGCCCCATGTGGATTTACATAAACTGAGAAAGTCAAAAAGTGTGAAGTTGCGCCCCACTCTCCCCTATTAATGTACGTATGTCATGTATGGTCAGTCAAAACCAAAATAATCAACTTACAGAAGGCTGGATTCAAAACCACCTTCAAAAACAAAGTAAAAAAAAATGGAAATTACAGGCTGACCCAACTTTAATGAATTTCATCAAAGCAACTCAATCAGGTCTGCATTAACAATAGGGCTTGGCAGTAGCTACATGATCCAAGTCATAGCTTTCTGAAGATTCCCAGCTTACAAGGTGTAATTACAAGTTCTATGAGCATGTGAGCACATAATAGATCCAAGTAAATTGTCATGCCTAATTTATGGTAATTATGACATGGCGTGAACACAGCTTGTTGTGTCTGGAGAACAACTTTGTTCTCCAGTGTACCTGTTGTCACTTTCATTTGCACCAAAGCAGGTGAAACTGATTCAGATTGTTACCTTATTTTTATATATACACTGCTCAAATATTTCACTACCATGTATATCATGAACAAAATGATTAAAAAAAAATTTTTCTACTCAAATTTACCAAGCACCCTAAGCCTGATGGTATTCTTGTCAAATCCACCATTGCCAGAAACCTCACAGATATAGTCACCAGCGTCTGCTCGCGTCACCTTGTTCAATCTCAATCTTCCATCAAACGCAGTGATACGACCTTCATATTTACCTGCAGAAAGAAAAAAGAGCCATAATGTTACATCTTTTCTTTATTTTAATTTCAATACACATCAACACACATTAAGGAAATGCTACTGCAAGGTTACAATTAAGACACTGGATGACAACAGTAAAGATTTGATCCATACCAGTTGGCTTGTTATTAAAGTAGATTAATGTTTGAGAGCCCTTGAGATTCTTCCAGGTGTAGGACTTTTCAAGTCAGCTCCTGAAAAAAAGTAATATACTTTGTACATAAATGTTTTCACATCAAAAACTGTTTTTTTTTTTTTTTTCGAGCTATTACTATTTTATAGTGCAAAACCTATTCAGACACAGGTGCCACATTAAATTTCTCCAATATTTCTATTTAATTGCTTACTGACACACAGAAATGATTAGGCTATAATTAAAAGACAAAGGAACTTACCTTCATTCTCTTTCACATTTATTAAGGGGATTATCAATGCTAACCTCAAAAGTATGAATGCCTGTAGACAGAAAGAGAGTTTTTCGTCGTAATTAACATCAGTAAGAAAGAATTCTTTGAAACACGTTAAATGCATTACAAAACAAATCACATTAACAGTCATATCCAGAGTGCAGTGATAGTTAGACATTATATTTAACTAGGCCACTTATTTTTGTTTAATAAACCCTGTTTATTTGAATATTTAAGGAACTTGAATTATTCTTCAACAGTATCAAAACAGTTTTTAAACAGCATTTAATCTGCTAATTTATTCTGAATACTTAATACACACCTTAGCTGGTTACTGGCAAAAACAAAATAATGATTGGTTATCGAATTAGTTTCTATGAAACTAGGCTCCATTTGAGACAAATGCACAGTGATGATATGTATTTTCATTCAAATAAACTCAAAATAAAGCAATAAATTGTACTATATGAATTAGTCATGTATTATTAATTCAATAATTAATAGAGAGATCCTGATATTTACCCACAAGCCGTTTTTTTTTTTTTAGCCTGTTTTGCATTTTGAGTTGCTGGATATGATCTCCAACTTACTAACCTTGACTACTTGCTCTCTTGATGCTATTCCAACTACATTGCTCAGTAACATGCTTGATTCTGTTGTGTTTAATATTCTCTCTGTTAACAGTTCTTTACAAGTTCTTTTTTCCATCTTGTTTCAAACATGCAGTAGTTCATCCATTGCTTAAAAAGATCTTGATCCATCTTGATCCATCTGATTATAACAATTACAGACCCCTAACTGCCTTTTTTTATCAAAATGATTGGAAATGATAGAATCATTTATCCCCTTACTTAAAGGGGTCATTGGATGCCCAAGTTGATATGATTCTTTAGGGTCTTAATGAAAAGTCTATAATATACTTTGGTTAAAAATTCTCAATGGTAGTTGAAACCTTTTTACCTCGCCAAAATCAGCTCTGCAAAATTGTCCTATTCTGGTCAAGGCTGCTTTAAATTCAAATGAGCTCTGCTCGCCCCGCCCCTCTCTTCTCTCTGTGGAGTGACGAGCATGTTTACTTCAGCTGCGTTGAGTCGCTAAACTTGCTACCTAGCACATTATTAGGAAAGGCAATCGCAAAGATTCATAAAAAACCCTTATACTCACTTCTGCTGTAAGTGAAGCTGGATCACGAATGATTTGCGCGAATATAGATGCATTTATCTAGATCGGGAGGCACATTCCCTTCACAAACAAACGTAATCCACTGCATCTTCAGCGGCTCAGATGTCGGGAGTAAATGATGACCACTATGTTCATTATTACATCCAGCAACACAACACCTTAATCGCTCAATTCTTGTCTAACATCCCTGCTCCAGCATCAAAACAATGGAGGTGGGACTGTTGCAGCTGATCTAAAGGTAAGACGCTCATGTCAGTCAACTATCGTGGGAGCGGCCTCTGTGGGTGTGACAGCCATCTGAGAACAGCTTGATTTGAAAAAGGTTATTAAAAATATTATTTTTACAGATTACTTAAAAAACTACTGCATGGATTTTTATCATTATAGGGTAGATTTGTACATACACTGCCAACACACATTAATGTTCAAACAACATGAAAAAGTGGACTTAGCATCTGATGACCCCTTTAATTCTTTTCAGTCTGGCTTCAGAGCAAAGTATAGCACCTTGTTGGATGATGACATTTTTCTTCAGTCAAATGACAACAAAACTGAAGTCATCTTATTTGGCCCCCCTCTATTTTTTAACAGTTTTAGTTTTGATTTAAGACTGTTGCAAGCTAATATCTGGACTCATGTAAAGAACTTTGATCCAGGGTTAAACTTTGACAAGTAAACAAATTCTTTGGTTAAAGACAGCTCTTTCCAACTTAGCTGACTTACCTTTTCTCTCAGGCCTACTGATAACTCGGCTATGTTAGCTTACCTCAGGGCATGTTTTATTGGTTAATTTCATTTGCCACTGTGGGTTTTAATTTAAAATGTTATTGTTCACTTGCCTTAGATATTTACATGTTTTAATCAAATTTTAAATGATTGTATCTGTATGATTGTATGTTATCCTTATTTTATTGTCTACTGTGAAAATTATCTTGACCGTGACTAAAGAAAAGAGATAAAACTGTATCAACAAAACATCTCATTTTCAAAATTTCAAAAATTTTGGCTAAAAGTTTAGGCTGAATAATTCACAGCAGACAGAACACAGCAGTCAGTGATATGACATAACAAAAAAAGATTACGCAAACAAATGGACACGTAAACATGGACTCCTACCTGTAACTGAGATAGAGAGACACACAAAGACAAAGGTCAACATATCCACTCTGAAATTATACAAAATATTCCTCTTTTTTTTAACAAATTACTGTTTTTATATTGTATTACTGGAACTTTTATGGAGTTGTGTATTTGCTAGGAAAATCATAGGGCCCTATGTATATATTAAGGTGTACATGTATACATTAAAATATGTTAGATTTAATTTAAATAATACACAAGTGTTAATGTATTGTATACAAGTACATACAATACATTCAAATATTTTATATACATATATGTGTGTATTTATATATATATGTACACATATAGTATGTAAACATAAACTTTTATTTTGAATCGATTAATCGTGACTGATCGTTTTGCAGCTCTACTTCACATACAGTATGCATGTTGTTTACATATCAAAAGTCAATGCTGCTGAAAAGCTATAATGATAAACTTGAAGACAACAGAATTAGTAACAACAGCATAGTTGTAATCCATACTAGTTTAAGAAAAACATTTATTTACGGCACGCCATATCAAATGTTACTGAAAGGTGTTTTGGAGACAGGTTGTGCAACATAATCTGTCATTTTCATTTCTATTCTCCAAATACTCAAATTTAAATTCTTTAAGGTAAAGTTTTCCACTTTCAAACCCGGGGAGGACCAAGTGCTTGAAGAAACAGCAGAAGAAGAAAATAGATCTACATTTTATTTCTGACAAATGATGGAAAACAACAACGTAAATGCAAAATGCAGTTGAAAATATTGAACATAGTACTAAAAATGCTAAACCCTAGATTCTAGTTAATCACTTTCAGTATATACAATTAAGAATAAAAACATCTGAAATCATGACATGAAATAAAGTCTTGGATTCAGAGCAGAGATGTTGAATGGTATTTAAGGTTCTTGTCCAAGTTTTTGCAGCTCCAGCTTTAACTTGGTTATTTCTAATTCTAGTTTTTGTATCTCTAGTTTTAGTTTCACCTCTTGCAACATGTATACACCATACTGTTTTTCCACCATGCGGTTAATGGTGTTCTTGCTTAGGACATTCTGGGTCTCCATGCTCAAGCTGCCCTTCACAGCTGACGCTTGGCTGTTGTCCTCATCATCTGTATAACAAAACCAAAATTAGCCAAACAGTAGCTATGTTACAGAGAGATTAAAACACATAGTTTGTTGAGTTATAGACAATCCAAACAGTGATGATTATCTAAATCAAAGGTACTAAAACAGCTTTCTTGGCTACCGATCAGTTAGGAAAACAACACTCACAAGATTTTCCAAGTAGAGCTGGGATAATGGCAATCAGAAGTGATGTTTCTTCTGGCCTGCTCTCACTGACTCCAGTGATTCCCTAAAACATGTAAGATTCCTCTCCATACACTTCTATAACTTTCTATTGTCTTTTTATGTATAATGTTTGGTTGTCCTCCTGTTACTGTATTGTTTCTTTTAAATATCTCTTTCTTTCTGAACATATGTAACAAGGTATTCCTTAAAAAGTATGTTTTTTTTAACATTATATTCTGCTGAAACGCAATTAGGTTAATGGCTAGCATTGTATTAAAATAAATGAGGCGGAATATCTAATCAAACATGACAATGTGGAAATAGCTATGTAAAGCCTTGTAGAGCAGTGACAACTGAAGTGAACTGACTAGTATGAAAAATAACAATTTATTTGATAATATGTTGATAATACATTGAGAGTGCATCCTCTGGTGACTCTGGGAGACCTGTAGCTGCCACTTAGTGTGTAAATGTGCAGTTATTATTTGAAAGCAATGACAATGTTACTTACAGACTTCCATGTGCACTGCATCACCAGGCTGTGGGGCGCCTTCTCCATTACTGGCCTCGCAGAAATATGAACCAGTATCCACTTTAGACACACTTGGGAACTCCTGATCACACAAAGAATCCAATTTTACAAATATAATTTATCTTTCAATACAATGACAAGGTATAAGCCTAGAATTATACTATCATTTAAATGATAGCAATACAAAGTACTGAATATGTTTTGACAATTGATTTTCAATCATTTGCTGTGTCAGCATAACTTTACGACCACCTTCCTAATATTGCGTTGGTCTCCCTTTTGCTGCCAAAACAACCCTGACCTGTCGAAGCATGGACTCCACTAGACCCCTGAAGGTGTGCTGTGGTATCAGGCACCAAGATTTTAGCAGCAGATCCTTTAAGTCCTGTAAGTTGCGAAGTGGGGCCTCCATGGATTGGACTTGTTTTTTCAGCACATCTCACAGATGCTTGATTATATTGAGATCTGAGGAATTTGGAGGCCAAGTCAACACCTCAAACTCATTGTTGTGCTCCTCAAACCATTTCCGAACTAATTTTGCTTTGTGGCAGGGCGCATCCTTTGAAAGAGGCCACAACCACCAGGGAATACCATTGAAAGGGTGTACATGGTCTGCAATAAATGCTTAGGTAGGTGGTACGTGTCAAAGTAACATCCACGTGGATGGCAGGACCCAAGGTTTCCCAGCAGAACATTGCCCAAAGCATCACACTGCCCCCGCCGGCTTGCCTTCTTCCCATAGTGCATCCGGGTGCCATGTGTTCCCCAGGTAAGTGACACACACACCCCGCCATCCATGTGATGCAAAAGCAAATGTGATTTATCAGACCAGGTCCCCTTCTTTCATTGCTCCGTGGTCCAGTTCTGATGCTCACGTGCCCACTGCTGCTGCTTTCGGCGGTGAACAGGGGTCAGCGTGAGCACCCTGACTGGTCTGCGGCTATGCAGCCCCATATGCAACAAACCATGATGCACTGTGCATTCTGACACCTTTCAGAACAAGCATTAACTTCTTGAGCGATTTGAGCTACAGTAGCTCATCTGTTCCTTTTTTGGACAACTTTTGATAGATACTGACCACTGCAGACTGGGAACACCCCACAAGAGCTACAGTTTTGGAGATGCCCTGACCCAGTCGTCTAGCCATCACAATTTGGCCATTGTCAAACTTGCTCAAATCCTTATACTTGCCCATTTTCCCTGCTTCTAACACATAAACTTTGAGGACAAAATCTTCACTTGCTGCATAATATATCCCACCCACTAACAGGTGTCGTGATGAAGATATAATCAGTGTTATTACTTCACCTATCAGTGGTCATGATGTTATGCTTGATATATATATGTGTGTGCAGATCACTCACCAGGGTACCATTAAAAATGTTCATCTTGTAGGTGAGGTTCTTAAAATTGGGGAAATTGCTTGGATCCTCAGGGAGTGGAGTGTTGTCTTTGTACCACCTATAGGTGGATGGAGGGGAGCCATCTGCGTCAAAACAGGTCAGGCTGACATTACTGCCTTTTGTGACAGATGAAGGAATTCTGGATACAGGCTTGGAAGGAGGCACTGTAGTTGAAGGAATGACAGTGGGAATGACAAGGTTTGGCATATTACATTATTTTATCAAAGCAGTAATCTTTGCAAAATAAGGGTTTTTTACAACTCAAATTTACCGATGACCGTAAGCTTGATGGTCTGTTCGTCATATCCACCATTGCCAGAAACCTCACAGTCATAGTCTCCACTGTCTGCCTGTGTCACCTTTTTAATTAGAAGTCCTCCATTATACACAGCGACACGGCCTTCAAATTCAGCTACAAAAAGAAGAAGGATGAGCAGTGCTATATCTTTTCTTTATGTTCATTTCAATTAGACACATCAACACACAATAAGGAAATTTTATCCATTTTATCCATACCAGTTATCTTTCTATTAAAGTAGATAAAAAACACATAGCCCTTGAGATCCTTGAACTTCCATTCTATTCTGGGATTTACTCCAAAGTCTTCAGTGTAGGAACATTTCAAGTCAGCTCCTGAAAAATCACATCAAAAACTGAATCCTTTAGTAATCCAAAACAGTTTTTACTATTCTCTAGTGCAAAACCTATAGATACATCAATTTTTTTTCAGTATTTTTATTTAGCTGATTACTGTCATACAGAAACAAGCAGGCTATAACTAAAAGACAAGTACAAACAGAAAAAAGGAGATGAAACTTACCCTCATTCTCTTTCGCTTTTACTAAGGGACTACCAACAGTAACCGTAAAAGCGGCATTCAGGCCTGTAGACAGAAAGAGAGCTTTTTAAGCCTTAATTACATCAGAAAGAAATCTTTGAAATGCATTAAATGGATTAGAAATCACATTAACATTCATATCCAGACTGGAATGATGTTCAGACTTTATCTTCATCAAGGCCGGCCACTTATTTTTCCATTTAATAGAAACATCAGGGGAAGAAAATTAACATGTGAGTTCAAAACCTGTTAAGCAGACTCATAAAAATATAATATATTATTGCTGAAACAATGTAAATGAGTACTTCAACATTCAAGGAAACATATTACTCTTCAAAAGTATTAAAACAGTATGTTATTTTACTATTTACTATAATAGTATTTGATCAGTTAGTGTAATTATGCCACATTTGTGAAAGGTGCACAGTGATGATTTTCACGTTTTCTGTTATTGTACTTATAGCATCCAAATAAACTAATTAAAACAATAAATTCTACTATACGGATCAGTAAATTATTATGAATTCAGTAGAAAACACTGATTGAAGCTGTATTAACAAAATATTTTCAACATTCAAAGTTTAGGCTGAATTATTCACAGACAGAAGACAGCAGTCCATAATTCGACGCGATAAAAAAAATACATATTGTGTAAACAAATACTGAAAACATGGAGTAGCCCACCTGTAACTGAGATAAAGAGGCACACAAAGACGAAGGTCAACATATCCAGTCTGAAACGATACAAAATCTTCTAGAATATTTATCTTATTAAAATGATAACTGCTTTGAGATTATTTTAACAGAACTTTACTGCAGTTGTTTATTTGTTAGGTCTCTATAAACTTTGACAAGATAAGCTTGAAAGGCTACTAGGTTACTGTGTTACCTGTACCGCGTGTGTGATTGGTTGGAAACGCTACACTGTGACGTTCCAGCTGCATGACGCGATGAAAGTAAACAGATTCAAGGGTAGTCAAATAATTGGAAATCGTTCTCAGAATGAACCCTGTTTAGGAGTCCAGACTGTTCTATATGGGTCTTTGTGTTCTATATATACTGTACATACTTGGTAGGTTACCCACATGATAAGATGTACAGGAACAAACATGTCAAGGGTGAGCAAACAAGCTAGAGATTAAGATGAAGTGAAAAATCATTTATTATTTCATATTAGGTGTGAAATCATTTAATAATAAAAAATTAAGACTTTGAAACAACTCTTTCTGAATTGAAACTAAATTAAAATTGAAATATTGCTTGTCATATCTTAAGACAAAGCTGAAAAAAACAATAGAACCTTCACAGAAAATTCTAATGGTTTCCACTACAAATATCATTACAATCATGAATCCTGAATGCTGACTAGTGTGTAAAAACAAAAGAAAAGTGTATGGAATTTTTGATATCGTTGTTTTTTAGTTTTTTTTTCATTGTCCCTCTTCACCACTACCATTATTAACAAATAATGTAAATAAAAATAAAAATAAAAGTAATGTAAAAAAACATTTTTTAATGACTAGCTGTGGAGCAGAATATATATATATATATATATATATAGTAGTCAACATTTGAAGTGGATCAAAAAAAGGCCATTAAAGTTGTCCTAAGACAAGAATAGGTATTGTTTTGGTTTTAGGACAGCTTTGATGACAGGTTTTGATCCACTTCAAATGTTGACTACTGCATATATACTAAAATATGACATTAACTTAAAATTAAAGTTACAATTAAAATACGACATTAACTTGCAACATTTCCAAATGGCGCTGTTTAACTTGTACTTTTAGTTAAAAATTTGTTTTCATTATATAAGCCTTTGTATTTAACCTGAAATATTTTTTACTTGCATTATTGAAATAAAAAATTACATAATAATTTACAGTAGTGGCCAAAATGATTAGAACACTAGTATTTTCACCAGCTAAATTTTTTTTTACATCAGTTATTTCTCTTTTGCTGTAGTTTGTCAGTAGGAGTGTACATTTCCAAACATTTTGGCATTAATTGTAAGAATCCAGATTTTTGTTTGTACAAGTAGTCTGACAACAGCCAGTCTGGAATGACATGAGGAAACTGAACAAACAGACTAAATCCAAAAGAACTGTGGTAACGTCTCCAAGACGCTTCAAGAAACCTACCTGCAAAGCTTCAGTACTGGTTTAGGCACTTGTGTAAAAATGCTGTAAAATGAGAATGCTTTAAAAATAACGTCATAAATAAATTTTCTTTATCAATTAACTTCTATTAAGTAAATTAAATCAAAATTGTGACCACTCTTTGCATTTAAAGCAGCTTTTGTCCTAGGTGCGCATAGTTATTCATGTATCGTAGGTAGGTTTTTTGAAACATCGTGGAGACGTTGCCACAGATCTTCTGGATTTAGTCTCTGTTTGTTCTGTTTCTTCATGTCATTCCAGACAGACTAGATCATGATGAGATCAGATCTCCTTGTGGAGCACTGGCTGTTGTCAGACTCCTTGTGCAAACAAAAATCTCACTGGATTATTACAATTAATGGTGAAATGAATGTATGAATGTACCACAGCTCTTGTTAACAGTATATGTGAAGCTACTGTACCAACAGATAAAATCTGAAGTTTAAATTAGTACAACAGCTTCTTTATTAATACTTCGTAATTATTTTTGATATTCAGTATTTGAAATCATGTCTTAGTTCTACTAAATCTGTGTACTTGTGCTTATTCACCAAACATATGAGATTAGGAAACCAAGAAACCTACCAGTGTTTCCATTTACAATGTCGTCAAATAGAGATGAACATTTATATAAGTTCAATAAAGATTTGTTCAAACAATGTTATATAAAGTCACTGTGTCTACATTTCATAATTGCAATAGAAATTACCAAACTTTTATAGCTGGTGCTCTGGCCCAGATTGATTGTCAAGGCATTGTGTAAGAAATGGTTTCAGCAACAACTTATGATGGAATAGATATACATAACACAATAAAATGTTGCTTAAAGAACACAACGAAGGTCACCAAGTTGTAAACACATTTCAATTAAAAACCCTGAAACATCACAGTAGTCCTAAAAAGGGTATGATGATTCTTTAGACACAGATCTACAAATATACAGATCTGACAATTATACACAATTTCAGTGCAGTTAAAATACCAGATCACTCTGGAAATAATCTGAAACAATCAAAGGCTTTGTGAAGTGAACAGTGAAGGAGACAAAAAGAAACAGTGTGATCACCCACAGTAAGAATGACTTCTTACATTTCATTTTAAAGCTGGATAAACAGAATGAATGACAAGAAAACAGCAGGAGAAGCTTATAGTTGATCTGCAGTTCTTCACTGAGAGTCCATTGATGCTGCCACTATGCCATGCTGTCTTAACTGTGCTCTGATCATCTGATTCTTTGATTTCCACTCTTCCATCTGTGTGTGTAGGTGGAGGCGAGGCACAAGAGAGAGAAAGACTGAATGTATAAGCAAATGAAAGAGCAACAAAGTGCAGACATCTGACTTCAGAAGTACTATTAGCAGCAGTTGTGCTTATAGTGGAAATACCTCTTGTTTGAGAAGCTGATTGTCCATCCTCAGTCTATCCACACTATTGAGTTCCTCCTCCAGTCGTGCGTTGCTCTGACGAAGCTCTTGGATATAGTCACATGCCTTGGACAAGATGCCACCTTTACTCTACACAGAAGAACAGAACAGAATATGGGCATGTAGATTTCTTCAGGTCAGGAGTCTTATCAAACATGTGAAGTTTGGGGCAGATCGGACATTGTACACCTGAGTTATAACAAATTTCCGTTTCATGGCGAAACATCAAAATTTGTCAGGCCGCCACGGACACGCCCTTCAACGAAAACTCAAGATCTTCGCAATTTAACATCGCAAAAGGCTTTAGATTACACTCACCAAATCTGGTGTTGATCTGCTTAAATCTCTAGGACAGGGGTGTCAAACTCCGATCCTGGAGGGCCGCAGCCCTGCAGAGTTTAGATGCAACCCTAATTAAACACACCTGATCCAGCTAATCAAGTGCTTCAGGCTTAATTGAAAACTGCATAGTATGTGTGTTGGAGCAGGGTTGGAACAAAACTCTGCAGGGCTGCGGCCCTCCAGGAACGGAGTTTGACACCCCTGCTCTAGGAGGAGTTGGTTTAAATACAACACCTGAAAATGCCAAAAACGGCATAAAACTTGCAGAGAAAATTCTAAATAAGAGACTTTCTGTTGGGGTTTGGACTTCGTACTGGGGGACTTTTTTGTAGGTATTGGTGTGTCACATGCATCTACCGAATTTCGTACATGTATGAGCAACATATCTCGAGAGGCACTTCGTTGAAATTTTATAGGTGGCGCTATCGAGTCATTTTGTCACAGCCACTTTTGAAACCCATATCAGATGTAAATTAATTTCACCACTTTTGAAGTGTGTGCAAAGTTTTATTAGTTTTTGAGTTTCAGCCCTCAAAAATGTGTTTCATTTTGGAGAACCATTGGTCCTCAGGTCCTAATTACTAAAACTAAAACAAAACAAAAATGAATTTAAAAACTAAAAAAAATAATAATAATAATAATAATAAAATAAAATAAAACAAATTCAGAATATGAATAAAAATGTAAAGTATTCTCATTATAATATACACTGCTACAATAACACTGTAAATTATACTTTTGAATAAAATATTCAAACTGGACACTGCTCGTTGCTTGTGCTAACTAAGCTTACTTGACCATTCTTGGTTGCATCCACATTGCAGTCAGGGATTGTTTTGGAAAGCTGGACAATCCAGTTGTTGATCTTGTCCCTGCGTCTGCGTTCCACTGAGGGGAAAAAAAAGTTTACACTCAGACAGAACTCCACAACACTTTTAAAGATGAATCTTTTCCAGTCTATTATGAAATAGTGCAGCAGGGACAGAGTAATAATGTATAGCTGCTAATTTCAAACAAAAAACACAGAATAACCTTCATTGTGTTGAGCTCTCCGCTTGTCATCCCTGGAACCACGCGGTGTTCCGGACTTACTGTGAAGAATATAGGATTCATTGAAGATGTTTGGAAGAAACAGATTACTGTGATTGGACATGTGGCTTTATGTATGTGATATAAGAGAACAACCTCTGCGGTGTTGTGGTGAGAACGTCCTGAGGCGACATCATTACATAGAGCTGACCTGCAGGAAAAGAAAGAAAGCCAACTGAATCTAAAAACTATACACTAATGATATAATTAATAGGAATAAAAATGGGTAACTTACAACTTTTAGCTAGCTATATTTAATAACGATACATTTGGCAAATTGAACAATTTTCATAGAGGAAATGCATCACTATTACACTTTTCAGAAGAACCAGAAACCACATTAAAGTGATAGTTCGCCCAAAAATGAAAATTCTGTCATTAATTACTCACCCTCATGTCGTTCCAAACTCGTAGGACCTTCGTTCATCTTCAGAACACAAATTAAGATATTTTGGTGAAATCTTAAAGCTTTCTGACCCTGCATAGACAGCAACGCAACTGACACATTCAAGAGCCAGAAAGGTAGTAAGAACATCATTAAAATAGTTGATGTGACTTCAGTGGTTCAACTGTAATGTTACGAAGCTACAAAAACACTTTTTGTGTGCAAAGAAAACAAAAATAATGACTTGATTCAACAATTTCTTCAAAGTTGTCCTTTGTTTCAAAATCTACAGATATGTTTCCACGCGTTCACAAGAGCACCATGATGCATATGTGACACTAGGTCTGTAAGATTCCGAACATTTTGGAATCGAGTCCATTTTCGAATTCTGAATCCTGGTGGATTCTGAAATCGATGGAATTCAATTCCAAGAATCGATTCCTCACTGTTGGTTTCGATTCTTTTTCAGTTCTTGTTTTTTTTTTTAGATTGGAGGAACCTAATTCACCATGACTGTAGGATATAAAGGTCTTATAAAGAAGCCTTATCATAATATGAAGCATTTCTGTATTTAAATTGTAATTTTATCTGCATTGCCCATAAAATTAGTCATAGCCCACAGTGGATATGCGTTTACTGCATGAATGGAACAAGACATGTGCACAGTTCAGCTAAATGATGTTTACTTCAACGGTATACACTGAAACAAAATAACCAGAACATTAACAACAACACTGATGAGCTTGTGGTTTTTCCGTCAATCAGATGCACTCTCGGCCACTGATCTGTGCTCTCAGCGTTTTATTTCAGAATTATCATTGGCTGATAGAAAGGTTAAAAACATAGCATTTTATTTAAGATGGAAATAGGAGACCCTCGATCACATCATGATCTTTTCTGTCATGCAGTGCTCAAAATTGTGGACAATATAAGCCAGTTCCACCATAAATAACTTCTGAACCTGGTTGAACTGGTTTATTAAAACGTTCCATCCGAAAGAAGCTTTTTGTGGAAACGAATCAGACTTCTAATCGCTATTAGCGAGCAAGCGGCAAATTAATGGGTGCTTAACGGAAGGCTGCATCCTCAAACTGAGACGAGCTCAGTACTGTCTCTTTCCATTCAGTTTATTTTCGTGTATCGACATTCAGCTACGTTTGATGACAGCAGCCGAGATGCAGCCTTAATATGATTCAGCCTTTTGTTTGGATAAGCTTTGTTGAACTGAAATCGGCTCTGAATGGGGAGTCGATTCCCCTTGATAGCATCGACTCCAACCTTTGGAATCGACTCTCGATTCCCAACGCCTCGGAATCGATTCCCATCCCTAGCTGACGCAGGAGCTGCGTTTTGACGTAAATCACAGATACACTTTGTCTTGTTTACAAGCAGAAGAAGATGCACAGTGTACATAAAACAGTCTTCGTAAACATGTCTGAAGATTTCTGAAGATGTCTGGCTGACATGGAAGAGAAGAAATTGTTGAGAGAAGTCATTGTTTTTTTGTTTTCTATGCACGCAAAAAGCATTCTCGTAGCTTCATAAAATTAAAGTTGAACCACTGATGTCATATGGACTATATTAACGACGTCCTTACTACCTTTCTGGGCCTTGAATGTGTCAGTTGCATTGCTGCCTATGCAGGGTCAGAAAGTCTCAGATTTCATAAAAAATATCTTAATTTGTGTTCCGAAGATGAACGAAGGTCTTATGGGTTTGGAACAGCATGAGGTTGAGTAATTAATGACAGAATTTTAATTTTACGGTAAATGTAGTTTGGAATTACCTGCAGGGGTTGGCTGAGATAGATCAGCTGTGTGGAGATTGGTTACCATGGTGCCTGCAGTTGTGTCAGAGATGGTGGCAGGATAGTAGTATTGAGTTTCAGACGTCTCTCCCTCTAGACTCTCAGACTGAGCGATAACAGCCTATAAATACATGCACAACCACCTTTTTGATATAGAAAGGTTTCAACAACAAGCTTGAATTTTAATTGCCGTTAAAAACAAGTAATACCTGGGTTACAGCTGGCGCTGCTGCCTGTGTTACTGTGGGAAACCCAGTCACCACACTGACTGCTGCAGCCCCATCTGCCTGTCCTTCTACCTGCCCATCAGCCACGTGGATCACGCGGTAGGTTACCTGAACCATGGAAGTCAAGTGTTTAATCATCATATTTCATGATCTACATTACTATGCATACATGCGTCACACATACCTGACCCCCTGTTCCTTCCGTCTTTACAAGATGATACTTAATTTGCTGATCTGAAGAAAATGTGGTAGCTGACTGGATGGCTGTGATAGCCAGTGGGTCATCTACTGTTTCAGAAACACCTGGTAAAGTAGCACACACAGGTTATTTTTGAGTAACTCCTAAAAGAATGGGATATAGATTTATCATGTCAATTTCAACATGAAGTTATCTGATTTCTAAGCAGCCTAAAATGTCATGGTTTGCGCTTTTTTTGGTCATAACTCTCACAAAGTTTGAAAACAATAGTGTTTTTTCATGACGCGTCATCAACCAGCCATATTGGTGGCGCTGAACCAAACAAAACTCATTTTGCTGATTATTGCTGCTGAAAATGATAAATTATTGTCATTGTTTGGGCTGTACTAATACCAGGAAAATTAGGTGTACTATAGACTGCCAAAAGTTTTAACAAATAAAAAGAGAGAAGTGCAAACCCTCTATAGGAAAACAAAGTCAAAACCCATGCATTTTAGGCAACTAAGAAAAGAGGATGTATGGTCATGTACTGAACCTACTGATAGGTTTGTTCTTGCTAAAGAAAATTTGAAGTTTGTTTCTTGATGTGCAGGCACATGTACTGTATATATTTTGTTTAGCACTAGATGGTGCTATGCAGGCGGTAAGCTCTCACAACTAAACTGAAACTAAAGACAGACTGTCAACAAAGCATTTTTATGTTGTTCATTTCCTTAAACACACTACGACCCAGAATAACAAAGGAACTTAGGGACAGTTCAATATAAGCATCTCACCGTCATGCAGTATGGGAGAATCTTCAGAATCAGGACTGGACTGTTCTCTAAAAAAAAAAAGGAAACAAAACGCATATTTATGCTACACAGCTGTATCTAGTTAAATGTTTATATTACAATATATTAAAGCATAAGCCTTTAAAATAAACATTACAAAAATCAGATTTACATTACCCCTCTGTCTTTTCAGAGAATATAAAATCACTTCAGATAACATTGCAGGAGTGAGGATTTTAACAGAATGATGAAGCTAAGGTGTGACTCAAGTATAATAGTGAAGGTGAAACTCACTTCATATTTTAAGCAAACTGGAGTCTGGGCTTCAGCTCTGTGGTCCTCAAACGTAACATTCACTACAAAATAACAAATAGCAAGCAACGACAGAAACGCATTTGATACCCAATCCTTATACAAGCGGACTTGGCGTATATCCTGCTCTTAAAATGTCCAACAACTCAAAGCAGGTGTGACGTCGGCGTGGTTTGTATTTTACGCCGCTGCGTTAAAAGTCCCATCACACCAATGTGTTGAGAAACCGCCTGCAAAGCTATAGATAGCTCACTTTATGAACTGATCATTCGTTTTTACATATAACTATGATATTATATCACTGGCATTAGAATTACTTCGACTAACTTGGCAAGAAGCAAAACAAAAGTCGGCACAAAGCAGCATTAGCATTTGAGCTAAGCTAAGACAGATGAGTGAAAACCACCCCGCCAAAAAGTTTGTATGTATGACTAATAATAATCCATATGATCGTTTCCCCAAAAACATTTCTTAGTTACATTTAATAGAGAGTTACCTGTTTATCTTTAGCAGCTAACGTGTAAGCAACATATCCTTTCTGCGCCTGTGCAGCAGTCTTTCTAAATTTTAATGTTAGCGTTAGTCCCGAGAGGGCGCCATACACAATAACGTCATCATTTTACGTTTATGTGTATTGAAAGAAGTTTATTAGGGCATGTTTATAACAAAGGAACATGCTAAAACATTACATCTTTCATCACATCAACATATGATCCCAATCCAAACACGACCTTAATTTTATTTTAGAATTCACACTTGAAAATAATGCCAAACAGTGGATTTACTTTACTTTATAAAACAATCCCACATCCAAGGTACATAATTTCACATGGTATTTAAGGGACATGCATCACAGGACAGTGTTTTTGACATCAACATCATTTAAACCAGTGCATAAATGTGTTACAATTGAAAGCTGAAAGCTGAAGTCTGAAGTCGGCCTGTCTGTTCATCTCTCATCATTTCTGAGGGTAGAAACACAGATTTCATTAACTGTTATTTTTGATGTAGCTAGATGATTTATAATTTGGTTTAGGGAAGTGGTGTTGTACCAAGAGAATCATTGTACATTTAGAGAAGCTCAAACAATAGTGGGAGAGTCAGGAAAGCTAGCAGGAGCGCCACTCCACTGTGCTGCATGACACACCAGGCAGAGCAGGTCTGAAGCTTACCTGGAAACAAAAAAAAAGAAACAATATAGCAGGCTGATCAACATCTGTCTGTCACAGATTCATTACAATAGGTCACAAAAACAACTAAAAACCAAGACTATCATGTTACAATTACATTGATAATTATAACACAGTGAAGTTGCCAAATCAAAGGCAAGATGTAATAAATGTTAAAGTTTTATGGTCTTACTCTTGTCCACAACTTCAGTGACTGACAGTGGTTCAGCATGTTGTTTAATGAAGCAGCTGTAGCTTTTGGGTTGGTCATCTGAGAATCCTTTCAAAAGAAGTTTACACGTGTTTTCCTCAATGGAAACGGTGGCACGGTTTTTGAAGGTGCTGTCTGGGACTGGGGTGCTGTTAGTAGAGCCAACCACCTTACTCTCTGTCATGTAGTAGCAATTCTTCGAGAACTTGGGATCTGAATCTGGAGTGAACTTGCAGAACATCTCCAGGTTTTGCTCCTTATTCACACAGGATGTAAGCCGAAGGTCAGACTGGGCAGAAGCAACACCTAAAAAAAAAAAAATGATAACGCCAATTTAGCCTCAAGCTTGTTGAACCATTTAAACTGGTAAAAAAAACGTTTTAGATGAGTTCTAAGATATTCATAAAGTACAAAAGGAAGAAAATAAGGAACAATGAAAGTTCTTTTCTTCTCTTTTCTATAAACGCGTAATGAAAACTATGAGAACAAAATTTACCTAACAGGAAGAAGGTTGCAACGGCAGCACAGTACATCATCTTGACCAGAGTAAATTGCATATATATGTGCACACAGTAGAACCTGGAAAACAAACACAAGGCGAGTCACTCATAACACAATATATTAATACTGATCACCTCAGTAGTGTATACTATTTGTATCATGCCTAAAACAAGAGCATTTGGTTTGTTAGGACAATATTTGACAAATTCTGGAATTTGAGGGTGCAAAAGAAAAACAAAATATTGAGAAAAATCACCTTTAAAGTTGTCCAAATTAAGTTCTTAGCAATGCATATTACTAATCAAACATTACGTTTGATATATTTGCAGTAGGAAGTTTACTAAATATCTTCATGGAACATGATCTTTACTTAAGATCCTAATGATTTGGCATAAAAGAAAAATGTATAATTTTGACCCACACAATGTATTGTTTGCAACAAATATACCCTTTCTAGTTATAACTGGCTTTGTGGTCCAGGGTCACTTTTCAGGACTTTAAATAAGTGTCCACCTGCATGCATACTAATAAATTTATACGCATGAGGTTTGAAATAAAAAAAACGATACATTCCTGGCAATGTTTACTGACTATAAACACGCGCTTTCATATTGCCACTGCAGCAGATTTCTCAATATGGGTGGGGTCATGGCATATCTGAGCACATACAAACAAACAAACAAACAAACGTAAAAAGTATTATTGTAACAAAAGCACACGGATACATGAACCTCACCTAAACCACACACAGCGTTCGGTCAGAAACCCCTTGGAGACTCGTAAAAACTAGACTGGCAGGCTGTCAATAACTCCCTACACGGCCCCGTACATCTCTTTTATCTGAGGCAAGACTGAACTCGTTAAGATTCTTTTAAAAATGACATGTCCCATGGGACATTCTTTGGCAAAAATTCAGTTCGGGCTTCAGCAATAAAAATAGCTAAACTCTTTAAAAATGTTAAAGTGAAAAATCATTTATTGGCACAGCATGTTTTATTTCAACTTAATTCCACTTTAACGCGTCGTGAACAGAAGTCAAGGTAGCCAATTCATTTTTAGGGTGGGTGGCGTTGTGACTAACGAGGACCAGACCTCTGAGCGCTCGAGTTAAGCATCCAGTGGCGTAGTTGGTTTTATATCGCTATATAGACGTTCAGGCGGGATGCAAATGAGTTTGTTGAGGTTCTTACCTTTTCTTTTCTGCTTTCGGATGCTGGAGCTGTTGGTCCGTTATTCAGGCAAGTCCCCCAGTGATCACTTCAGAAGAGAAGGCAGAGTGATGATGAGATTAAGTAAGGAGAGATACACGCCCATATACATCACGCTGTGTCATTGGAATAGAACTACTAACTGCCCATTACCAAAAGCTCAAACGTGTGTGTACAAGTTGTTGTTCAAAAAAAAAATTAACAAGATATCCCTAGTTAAATTAATATAGATCTATATAGTAAATAAAGTTGGCAATATTGTAAAAAGGCAAAGATTACTGCACAAACATCTGAGGTTGCCACACCCTTTAAAGGTACCTCAGATATTTTATTGTGCACCCAAATGTAGCTTTTCCCTTGACACCGGGCTACTTCAGGAGTCTTCAGAGTTCAGTAAGACTCGGAAAGTTATGGGCTCCATCTTGTAAGTCCAGAGAACTGCCCTTTTTGAAAAGGTGCCTAGTTTCCAGAGGGTTCTGCCAGTGTGTCTAAGCTGCTGCCTCAAGAATCTGTTCATGTTTACAGTAGAAAGTCCTACTGCAACCTAGGTAAAATCCAAAACGAAGTAACGATGTTTTAAACTACACCACTTAAAGACAAAACGTCACCAGTCTGACATTACTAAAATGTAATTGTAACAAGCATTAACGTATATGCACGTATGAGTAATTTATTGCTGGATCATTAGGTTTTACTGGATATTGCATTGAATCTTATAAAAGGATGTTTGTAAATGTAAACTGAGATATTTTTATATTTTTATTAGTGGGTGCAGGACACTATAGTTCATTTATGTAAGTGAGGATAGCAAAAAAGTAAACTATGACATACCCAAAAAATCTTAATACAGTGGACTACCAGTAAATCTGATACACATTTGGGACCAAAAATTATTCAGACACTTTGACCTGACCATTTGCTTAAGTATTTTTCCTTTTTGCACCACGACTGAACAAAATTAAGCATTGCTTGGTGATATTATTGATAGTTGTGTAAATATTGTCATACTAAAAGTTGTATGAATTTTTTATTGATTGTAATCCGTTACATACCTTTCTATCAATGTTATCTGACATTTTCAAGATGAATTTGTTCTGACTCAGTTTAACTGAGTTCTTGTCATATTTTATCATCATTTTCTAAACTAGAATAAGCTGTGATAATGTGAGACACGTTGAAGGTGTCTGAATACATTTTGGTTTGGCTGCATATATACAATATTGGAAACATATTTTTAAAATCATGCTATATTTTCAGGAAGGTCATCCCTCTGAATGGGATCATCATATTTTTGAAGTCCTCTGTTTTAAAACTCCCTCTCTAAAATGGGTTTCTGGCATATAGAATCTCTGTTTACAATAAAATGCAATGTTGTTAAATCTCTGATGAAGCTAACTAACAACTGTAATCATTTATAACAAATAACAGCACTTTTATATTGTCAAATGTGTGTTGATGAGTCAAAAGATCTGCACAGGTTACACTCTACATTCCTTTATTGTTTTCTGTGACATTTCTCCATATAGATCCTTCAAAAAATAAGACGAAGCAATGGGAAGACAAAGGTTTTCCTCACAAATATAAGTGCGTGGAATGTGCATGTTGGTGCTTGAATATATTGCTGTGCAGTACTTGTGAGTCAAAATTAAACAGACAAAAGCACTACATTTCTAAAGCTCAGATTATACCTTAAGTCAACCTAAGGGACTTAAGGTTAGTGCAAGAAAGCATGTGTGAAAAGCAGTTAAGGTGTGGAAGCGCACAGTGCAATTAAGCATGTGCATACAGCAACATGCGAGCGCAATGGAAGACATAGAAATACATGTAAGAGTATATTTACTTAATACTTAATAGTCTCACTCTTATGCACTTGTGCTCTGTTCCAGGCCTGTATCATTCTTTCCCTCGAACAAAAAGTCCTTGAATTGTTGTATACAGAATATTTAGTTGCATCATGTGTGAGTGTTGCAATATAATATGTCAGCAGTGGTGATGTCCTTCAGACAGAGCTGTCCTTATTGAGGTGATGAACAGAAGCGCCAAGACAATGATAAACTAGTATAATGCATTTTTGCACGGGACAAATTGCAAGGATCGATAAACCAGCCAATTGATCAATGAGATTACAGATTACTCTTACAAAGATTTCACTCAATTATTTCTAAAAATATTACAAAAATGTCAGCAATAAAAATTATATCTTTTTGAGCTACTATGACTTGATTTGAGGGAAGCGCATAAGTGATACTGTATAAAGGTCCTATGCCTTATATCAAAACAATAATATATATATATTTCTTATAATAGATAATACATTTTAGATGCCTGTTCATCTCAAGCTTCGGCATATGGTTTTTGGTGCCATCCTTCATCTGAGTTTAATGCAACTGACAAGCATGCTGCATTCAATAATACTAATCTTACTGTACATGATCATTTCATAGATTGTGTTAAACAGCTGCATTATTTGCTGTTATAAAATTCTTGGCTGTAAATGTTTAGATCGAAATATTTAAATCAACGTACACTACTGTTCAAATGTTTGGGGTCAGTAGGAGTTTTTTTTTTTGTCTCTTATGCTCACCAAGGTGGCATTTATTTGATTAAAAATACAGTAAAAAGTTATATTGTAAAATAGTGTTATAACTTAAAATTGCTTTTTGAATATATTTTAAAATTATTTATTCTTGTGATGGCAAAGCTGGATTTTCATTACTTCAGTCTTCAGTGTCATGATCCTTTACAAATCAGTCTAATATGCAGACTTGGTGCTCAAGTATCATGTCTTATTATTATCAATGTTGAAAACAGTGTGCTGCTTAATATTTGTATTTCTTTGGTTTTTAGCATTTATGTGTATTTGAATGCTTCCCAACGATGAATGTATGATTTTAAGATCCATCTTTTCACCCTGAGGACAACTGAGGGACTCATATACAACTATTACAGAAGGTTCAAGTGATCACTGATGATCCAGAAGGAAAAAATGATGCATTAAGGGCCAGGTGTGTAAACTTTTGTTTCCTTCTGAAGCATCAGTGAGCATCTGAAACTTTTGTAATAGTTGTATATGAGTCTCTCAGTTGTCCTCAGTGTGAAAAGATGGACCTCAAAGTCATACAGTCATTGTTGGGTTGATTTTCAGGAGTTCAAAGACACAAAAATGCTGAAAAAACAAAGAATTTGTGGGATCTGAAAGATTTATCTGAAGAACAGCGGGCAGTTTAGCTGTTTAGGACAAACAAGGGACTAATAAACAACTATCATTTAAAAAAAAAAAAAAAACAGGTTGGATCATTCAGGGAACAACACAGTATTAAGAATCAAGTGTATGTAAACTTTGAACGGTGTCATTTTTATAAATTCAACTATTATTTTCTCTTGTGGGCTAGATGTAAATGTCTCAGGTCAGTGCTAAATAAAAAATAACAATGCATTTTGTATGATCCCTCTTATTTTTTGTAAAATAATTAACATTTTGTAGATTCTGCAAGGTGTATGTAAACTTTTGACCTCAACTATATGTCTTTACTGTCACTTTTGATCAATTTAATGCATCCTTTCTGAATAAAAGTGTTTTTTTAGCAAAACTCTTACTGATCTCAAATTTTTTAACAGTAGTGTAGTAAAATGGTAGTAGTTTGCAACTTCACTACCTTCAAATGGCTTTTAGTTAGAAGTCTTTAGGTGATAAGAACATGTTCACCACCCTAGTTTGCATTGGAATACTAATGTTCTTTTTGTTTAATTGCATTTTGGGCATATATACTTGAATGGGTCATATGCATCATGTTTTTTTTTTCACTGTGATTCCTGAGGATGTAATGATGATGATCTCCACAGAAACTTTAGGGGCTGTAAAAAAGAAAAATTAACACAAAAGTCAACATAACCATGTAAGATGGAAAAAAAATAAATAAATACAAATGTAAATTAAAATGTGGAAGGCAGTTGAATGTGAGAATGGCTTTGAGTTTTAGCCTGCTCGATGTACTGTAGGTCTGGTCATGCTGACAGAAGCCCAAGAGAAACAGGAAGTGAAATAACGACTGCGAGCATCCAAGGTCCAGAGTGAAAGAATACACTTAATGCAGAGCACACCAGAAGATTTCCTAAAACAGAGAGACAAATAATGAACAACAGAGTAATGACTTGAGAGCAGACAGGTTATGAAAGCATATTGATTGTGAAAGCCCACATATTTTAAAAGAACAAAATGTGACAAGACACCACCTTTAATTTAAACTCCAACAGGCATTGCATAACTACAAGGTAATATTTATTGTCTTTCAGCATATGTTAAGGAGGTCTTGCTGAGGCATGTTGAAACTCACTTTGGTGGAATGCCATGCTGTTCTCCTTCCAGGTGCTGCCCTGATAAACCCTGCAGGTGTAGGTGTACGCACGGTCGTCGGACATTGGCATCCAGGTGAGGCGACAAATGTTAGGTTCCACAAGGGTCACATTGGCACGGCGTCGGGTCTCGATAGGTGGGATCATGTGGACCGGGGTGTTTGGGTAGGTGGATCCCATGAGTCGCCCATCCTGTTTGAACTCACAGAATGGCCCAGGGATCTTGTGGGTCTCTGGAAATTCACAGTCAACCCGGAGGTTCTTCTCAATGTAAGTAATGCAGGAATACATCTGTGGCCCTCGAGGCGTGTTCCAGAACCAAGAGTTAAAATCCAGGAAGCTGGGTTTCTGGTATGGATTCGTTGCAGTGATCACACCCACCATACATAACAGGCATGCTACTGGGAAAAAAACACAAGCACTTTAAAGTATGACATATGATTTATATAATATATTTTAAAATGCAATTTATTCCTGTGATCAAAGCTAAATTTCCAGCATCATTAATCCAGTCTTCAGTGTCACATGATCCCTCAGAAATCATTCTAATATGTTGATTTGCTGTTCAATAAACATTTATTATTATTATTATTATCAATATTTAAAACCTTTTTTCAGAATTTTTTGAGGAATAGAAAGATCTATCTTTATCTGAAATAATAAGTATTTGTAACATAATACATTATACCATTCAAAAGCTTGGAGTAGAAAGGTAGCAAGGATGCTTTAAATTGATCAAAAGTGATGATAAAGGCATTTACAATGTTACAAAAGATTTCTATTTCAGATAAATGCTGTTCCTCTCAGCTGTTTTCAACATAATAATCAATGTTTTTTTGAGCAGCAAATCAGAATATTAGAATGGTTTCAGAAGGATCGTGTGACTGGAGTAACGATGCTAAAAATTCAGCTTTGAAATCACAGGAATAAATTACATTTTAAAATATATTAAAATAGAAAACAGTTATTTCAAAATGTGACTGTTTTTGCTGTACTTTGGATCAAATAAATGCAGGCTTGGTGAGCAGAAGAAACCTCTTTAAAAACATTAAAAATCTTTAAAACTTGACTAGTAGTGTATATGTAGCCTATATGTAGCATTTTTAATATATATACATGGAAAGGTGTTATGAGCACAACTCAAAAAAAAAAAGACTACACAATGTAAACTATTTCTGGAGAAGCAAATGTAAGGAAGGGGAATTGGAACTGATTACTTTGGCCAGTATTTGTTCTGTACTCTCTAACCTTGGGATGTTTGGATCAGGTGTCTCTACTTCCTGCTTATTCATATGGTTGGTTGTTCACATGATATCAAAACATGCTTTAACCCTCTTGTGCTGTTTTGTCATTTTGTCTTGTGTTGTTTTGTCATGTGTTTTTTTGTCATTGACCAAAAAAAATGTTTTATTTTTTACTTCATCAAAATGGTACAAAACTTGGTAAAGGTTTTGGAACTTGCTATCTGAACACACACACACACACACACACAAAAAACAATGGACATGAATTAAAAAGGTTATGGTCCTGAAAAAAAAAAAATAGTCACACTTGTATTGTTTGTGGTCAAAAATGGCCACATTGGAAATGAATGAGGAGTAAATTTTTTTCTAGGCTGCATCCTGTCTCCAATCCTATTCTCCCTAGCCATGTGTAGTGTCACCCAAGGCAAGCGTCAAGGTATCCAGTGAACCCTGAACTCATTTCTGGAGGACCTGAACTACGTTGACAACTTTGGTCTGCTATCTCACAACCACCAGAACATTCAGCAGAAGATAAAAAACCTCAGCAAAACAGCCAGTACCATTGGGCTAAAGGTCAACAGTAAGAAGACATGAGGAAGAATGCCACAGTCAATACTCCTGTCAACATAGAGGGAACACCCTTGGAGGATGTGCAGGAGTTTGTCTACCTGGGCAGCAAAATTACAGCAGATGGTGACTGTGATGTTGAAGTGAATCTCAAAATCAGCAAGGCAAAACAAGCATACGCCATGCTCAAATCAGTATGGAGATCTTTGAGCTTTCACACTAAGATCAGGATCTACAAGAGTAACGTCCTGAGTGTTCTTCTCTACAGCTCAGAATGCTGGAAGACAACAGTAGCCATTGAGCAAAAGCTGGAGTTCTTTCAGAACAAGTGCCTAAGACGGATTCTCAGAGTCTTCTGGCCGAACAACATCTCCAACAACGACATCAGGGACAGGACTGCAGTGAAGTCGGTGCAAGAGTCGGTCCAGTCACGCCAGTGGAGCTGGCTTGGTAATGTCTGCCGCATGCCAGCCGACTCACTACCAAGAACAGCCCTAAACACAAGGAAAGAGAAACCACGGGCTACCAGAAGAAACATAGACAGCCCCAAGGATAGTGTTAGACAAAAGGAAGTGGAGGACACTTGCTGCTGCCTCATGCACCAGATGGCACAGAATTTTATACCAGGAAGGAAGATTAGGTTGCTCATGTTTGCCTGCCATTCTCGCTCTGTCTGTAAAGCATATGTGAACGTGAACAGGGTGTGCAGAGGTATGCAAATACATATGTTAACAGGCAGGTAGGACAGTCTATCATAATGTTTGGACCGAACATTTTGATTGGACGAACATTTTTTGGTCCTACGCCTATAAATACACATAAACAAATTTAAACCACTTAACGAAATGATTGCTATTGGGATGTGAAGAGACTTTCAACCAGCATAACAAAAAATGTTTCTGAAGACAATCACCTATTGCACCTTTAATGGGTTAACCACTTTGTGTCGCTGTCACAACTTGTGTAAAGCAATGTTTGGATTATTTGTTTTTTGTCAGATGGATCAACCACATTTCAGTCTCCACCACCAATGTCATCATAACTTCCTGTGTTTTTGCTTCTATATATATTTTTTTTGCTTGCCTTCTAAAATTGAACTTTTATGTCAGCAATTTGCTAAGTGCTTTCTTTAAATAGAGACCAAACTTAAGCCTGTGCTCCAAAGCATTCAAGATATATGACATCTTAACTTGAAAATTTCATTTTCAGGTCTATTCTCAAAAAGTGGTTAACAGGTAATGGTTAACAGATCGTAACTATTCCATGAAATAATAATAATTAGTACCATAGCACCATAAAATCCCATAAATACAGTTTAAAATACAGTTTAAAATACTGTACATTTCTTTTTAAAAAAATAAATAAATAAATACAAAATCTGTCATTTTTTAGGTTAAAAAATGTTAGTTATTTAGCCTATTGTGACAAATTATCCACGTGATTTTTTTTTTAATCAAAAAAAAAAAAAATGTAGGTTGGGGATTTTGTTTTATCCATTAGCTGTTAATTAGATGAAGGTCTGAATCTGCAAATCTGAATGTGCAGTCAATTGTACGAAAGGGAAGGAGTTTAAACTGATTAAATAATTGGAGAAATTCGGCATACAACACCAGAGAGAGATCTGTTCCTGCAGTAAAATATTGAATTATGCCATTAAAAAAAAATCTAAATAAGATTCATACAATGCATTCAAAAAATAGACTAGAAAATAGGGTGAATTTTCACTCCATGAGGAATTAGAAATTTATTTAAAGGGGTCATCGGATGCCTATTTTCCACAAGTTGATATGATTCTTTAGGGTCTTAATGAAAAGTCTATAAGATACTTTGGTTAAAATTTCTCAATGGTAGTGTAAAACGACATCCTTTTTACCTTGTCAAAAACAGCTCTGTTCACAGCAACCCATTTTGGTGCATGTCCCTTTAAATGCTAATGAGCCCTGCTCACCACGCCCCTCTATTCTGTGGGGTGATGAACAGTTCTCTGATACTGTTAACTTTAGCTGCATTCGTCACTTGCTAACTAGCACATTATTTGGAAAGGCGATTTGCATTTCTTCTGTAGGCGAAGCTGGACCACAAATGATGTGTGTGAACATAGATGCTTTTAGGTAGATTGGGGGGGCGCATTCCCTTCAAAAAAGAAAAGTAATCCTCTGCATCTTCAGCGGCTCAGATGTCGGGAGTAAATGACGCCTGCTATGTTCATTATTACATCCAACAACAAAACACCTCAATTGCTTAGGAGGCATTCTTGTCTGCACCTACTCCGGTGTTGAAACAATGGCGGACTGTTTACAGCTCACTCAGGGCGGGTCTATGCTAAAATGCCAGTGTCTGTCAACACATGTGGGAGGGGCCTGTGCAAAACTAAGTCACTCTACGCCAAGAATCTGTGAACGGCTTAGTCTGTGAAAGTGGTTATAAATTATGGAGATTAAAAAAAAAAAGCACTGGGTGGATTTTTATCATTATAGGGTGGATGTGTACACACTGCCAACACTTACTTCAGTTCAAACAACATGTAAAAGTGAATTTAGCATCCGATGACCCCTTTAAATATAAATTGCCTTAAATTTTTAAAAGCTTTTCCATGTATAATATTCCATGTAGTTGTTTAATTCAAATGAGGTCATAATGATAATTATACTACAAATTTTAAAGAATTGTTTAAAATATTTTAGATAACGCATTTGTTAGCCAATGTTTACCATTTTAGCTACCTAATTACATACAGTATAGCTAGAGGCCCTCAAATCTTCTCACAACATTTAAGTAAACAGGGAAGTTTCTGTATTAATGTTATTTTAAGTAGACTTGTGAAGTCTTATTAAGAAGCCTGTATTTATTACTTAATTTTCACGTTAAAATTAAAATGAAAAAAGACATGTTACTTACATAACACAAAACAAGCTGCTAGTGAAGGATTAGACTTCATTGCCTCTTCTGTTCAGGCTCTAAACTTCCTTCTTTAAACAACTGTGAAGAAAAATGTTAAACATGTTGGACCTACACAAAAAGCACGGATGAGCTCCAAAACATTAAACACTACCTGGGAGAGATTCAAAGGTCATTATGTGGCCCACCATTTTATAGGTGACACAGCCTGATATCTCAGTATAAGACATCTTTCTACCAAATTTCTTCTATACACCTTTCAAACATTGGTCTATTCAAAATAGGGGTCTGCAAGTAACAAATTCCGTCTGGTTAAAACTCGCACTAAATTACCGCATACCGCAGACCGACCCATCCCATATCTGTTCAAGGATAGTTCACGTCATTCTGTTTACATGTTTCTTTTACTGAAACTAACGCTTGAGCATCTGAAAACACATGCAAATACATACTTCCATATAGCTAAAAGATAATGTTTCTGTTACCTCCAAGCCGATATATTCGGCTGTGTCCTCTTCTGCACGTCAGGACACTCTAGCTTTCCAGAAGATGCGAGTCGATGGAGAGATGCTGATGCTGAGGAAGCCGCAGCTTCAACACAGTCGAGCACAGACCGCAGCCACCGGGTCCTGCATGCACTAATATCAACTCTCCTTACGGCGACAATCCTGTCTCCTGACTAATCTTGAATGTCTTCTTCTATATTTTCCCCTTTATTAAAATAAGTGGACACCCTTTACATCGCTTACACAGATAGGCGGGCTATGTCTGGGCTTGTGGCTATAAATGTAAACCGATTTTAGACATTATTAAGGACGTGGTAACTTCTAAAAGACCCCATAGGACTACATAGGCTATATTTAGTCATTTGTGGGAATTTAGGCAGCCGTGGATCGCGCAAATGATGACGCAGCAGGTTTGAGAAATTGCGCTTGTCAGTGTTAAGATTTCCACCAGCAGAGGTCGCTGTATGCTAGAAATTAAGAGCTGCAGTTACACTTTTACGTGCAATGGAGGTGAAGAGAGTTCAGGTTTAAAAGGTTAGTTCACTCAAAAATGAAATTCTGTCATTAATTACCCTCAGTGTTGGGAAAAGTTACTTTTAAAAGTAATGCATTACAATTTTGCATTGCTTCTAAGTTAGTAACTAAATTAAGTTAAGTTACTTTTTATAGAAAGTAATGCATTACATTACTTTTGCGTTACTTTTTAAATCTGGGCAGGGCTTGCTTCTTTGTTTTTAATATAAAACAATTCTAACGTAAAATCCCTTTTACACCAAAAGTGAAATGAATTCACCTCAGGCTGAAAGAAAAGTACATTTATGCAGGAGATCACTCTTCAGCTATGAAAAATGAAGCACAAATGTTAGTTTATCTAAAGTAATTTTTGCTTATTACTATGGTTGAATTGCATCATCGAAGGTCAGCAGCAAAGACACTGGTTAATAAAATGGGATTAAATACATAAAGGATATTTGTTTTAACATATATAATTATTGCAGGGTTACGTCATATTCTGAGTTTGCATGTCAGTGTTTTTATTCATTTTGAGGAATAATGAATCTGTATTTTGTGAGTAAGATGAATTATTGCATGTTCACATTTAGTCTAGAATACAGTAACATCATGTTTACTCCCAATTTCCCAACAGGAAACTTGTTAATCAATAAATGGGGAAAAAAGTAACTGGCGTTACTTGTTTGAAAAAGTAACTCAGATATTTTCTTAGAAATTCAAAAGTAATGCGTTACTTTACTGGTTATTTGAAAAAAGTAATATTATTACGTAACTTGCGTCACTTGTAATACGTTACCCCCAACACTGCTCACCCTGATGTCGTTCCAAACCTGTAAGACCTTAATTCATCTTTGGAACATAAATTAAGATATTTTTGATGAAATCCGAGAGCTTTCCAAGTTGCATAGACAGAAACACAACTAACACGTTCAAGGCCCAGAAAGGTAGTAAAGACATTGTTAAAATAGTCCATGTGACATCACTGGTTCAACCTTAATTTTATGAAGCTACGAGAATACTTACAAAAATAATTATTCAACATTTTCTTCTCCTTCGTGTCAGTCTTTGATGTGTGATCACAAGAGTACCACAACGCATGTGTGTGATGCTGCTAAAGCAGCAGCCTGTGTTTTGACATAGAAACCACTGTTTACAAGCAGAAGAAGATGCACACTGTACATAAAACAGTCTTCGTAAGTATGTCTTAAGATTTCGGATGACTTGCCATTTTTTTCCCAGCCTTATTTATTTGAACCAAAATATACAAATTAACTAAGAGAGATGGACATCCTATGTCAGAACGCCGGCTCCAGAGGAGAAGAAATTGTTGATTAAAGTCGTTATTTTTAGTTTTATTTGCACACAAAAAAATATTCTAGCTTCATAAAATTACAGATGTCACATGGACTATTTTACAATGTCCTTACTACCATTCTGGGCTTTGAATGTAGTAGTTGTGCTGCTGTCTATGCAGGGTCAGAAAGCACTCGGATTTCATCAAAAATATCTTCATTTGTGTTCCGAAGATAAACAAAGCTTTTACGGGTTTGGAATGACATGAGGATAATTCATAACAGTATTTTCATTTTTGAGAGAACTAACCCTTTAAGTGTCTGCCTCAAATCTTCCATTGCTTGATTCTTCAAAAATAGTATATTAACTTTTAGTACAAAGAATACATTTAAGTGCATGAACAGTTTTTTTACTCTTTGATCTAATTCCAAATATTATGGCTAATGTGTGTTATTAACTTATTAATCCAATAATCCATGACCTATGGTGTCTGCATCAAAAAAGTGATTTTATATACATAGAAAACATTAACTGTCTACTTTAATGTTTCACTTTTGTGAAAACAAAATGCCAAAATATAGGTGAAATATTGTGCCTTTGTTATTCAGAGTAACAGATAGCCTATATTCAAGTAAATTGACCGCAGCCCACATTCATATAAGCTATATAGGCCTACAGTGATTTGGTTTCCCTTACGAAAATTAACCGAAAAATATAACCGAAAAAACATGGCTACCATAGTTAAACATGGAAACCACAAATTAACAATGGTTTTGCTACACTACCCATAGTTTAACCGTGGTATTTGAGTAAAACTGTGGTTATACAAGTAGCAATCTATACACTACAAAAACATGGTTACTACACTTTAACCATGGTTAATTTTTCTAAGGGTTATCTGAAACAGAAACAAGCTGGATCGTAAATTTGGCCATTCATCAATTAGTCGCTGAGGCTCGTGGGCAACAGGTAACTTAAGTACGTTTTCTACCCTGCTAACCTACTAATAACAATTAATATAGAGGAATTTCTACTGTATCTCAGTTTATTCTTATGTGCTCTCTCTCTCGTTTCATGTCGTCTCTCAGTCTTTGCAGCTGTTGTACAATGCTTCCCTCTATCGTACTGGAGTGATGATCATGACCGGTCAACACACCGAATTAGTATTTAGGACTTAGAAAGTTTTTGCCTTTCAAAATACAATATACCTCACTATAACTGCAAATATTACATGAATATATTTTAAAAGAATCAAGCTTCAATAATAAGATCGCGATACTCGTGCCTCGAGATGCGTCCCGTCTCCATGACAACGCTAAACAACCAGAAAGAAGGTTTGTGTCACGGCCTGTGAAATTGCTAAAACATATTAGTGTATTTTAGTGCTTTTGAGCTGCAGTTACCACATCGAGGATCAGCAAGGCTCATTTAGCCAAAAAAGCACCGGGAACCGTGTTTTACAAGCTGTCATCTCGCCCTACAGGTTTGAGATCTTCTTTCAAAAAATAACTGAAGTATGCAAAAATGCCATAGTTGGCAACGTTTCGGCAATATATAATCAACGTGTATTAATTGTTTACGTTACGTTAACAGGATTTAAAGGAGTCATGGAAAGTCCTCGTGTTGGTGTGGTGAGAGAGTCTATGCTGCATCGTCCTCTATTAATTAAGGTCAGGACTGATATCGATGGTGGCTTTGACTAATACTAAGTTAACTTTCTAAACGTATTTCTCTGCATAGCACCATTTATGAATAGCTTATCCTCATATATAGTAAACAAACGAAATTAGTCTCGATGTAAAAATTCCTGCTGTGTTTCACAAATAATGGTGGAATTTTCACCGTATTGTGAAAACGCACAACAAAATAACAACGTCATAACTAAAATGAACGCTAGATGGCAGCGTTAGTCTCGGAATAAAGTCAGCGTTAGTCTTGGTGGTTAGTCTCACCATGACGCTGATGCTTGTGTGATGTAGTCCTGTGTTTCTCAACACTGTTCCTGGAATACCACAGCAGGACTACACATTTCGCACGTCTGCTTTATCTCACACATCGTTCAAGTCACGTAGAACGAATCTTAATAAACAAACAAAAAAAAAAGTAAACCAAGAGTTTTTAAAGAATACACATTTAGAATGTGCAGCCCACACTGGTTTAGTCCGTTTACAGTTTTGACACGTTTAACGTGCACATTTCCTTCATTCAAATATTTAGAAGAAATAATAATTTGTTGGTTACAAAAACATATTTACTGTAACTTTGAGTCACAAGACGATATAATATATTTCGCTGTTGTTTATGTTTATATTTAATACACGTTTAGAAAAAAGAAAGGCAAGAACTCACAAACCATTAACATTCCCAGCATAACTTCATGTGTTTACAACAAAGTGTGAACTTTTAAAAATAAAGCTTCCAAATAGGCGTTTTCACATTAATGCCATAGAAGAACTTTCAGTGAATCATTTTTCTTAGTTTCTCTTACAGTAAATCTAAAGTATCTTTTACCACAAAGCACTTTTAGTGCAGTTGAAAGGTTCCTTGGATGTTACGGGTTCTTATTAGAACTTTAGATTGCAACAAAAAACTTTTATTTTAAAAAGATTGCGGCACTGAGATTTGAGGAATGGTGCTTATAAGATCACATTTTTTTTTCCCTGCCTTCTCCTCTAGTTACCCTTTTTGTGAGACCCAGCGCAAGTCTTGAATCCTTAACTAGCACTTCCGTCGTATCTTTCATCTAATTCTGCTTCATTTCAACTTCATCAAGTCTTCCACTGGAGCAGAAGGAAGAATGAAATGAACCTGCACGGTCCTCAATGTTTCTCCTTTTCCTTCGCTCCCGTGGTCTTTCTCTCTTTTCACACTCATCCAATCATCCTGTCCATCCCTGGTGGGATAAGATGCCTCCGTTAGACCTTTGCTTGCTCTCGCCCCTCCTTTCTTTCTAATGTTCTCTAGGGTTATTTGATATGCCCCTTTTGACTGATGCAGAAAATAGGATTACTGTATTTAAATGACTATGATAATGAACTGCGTGCATGTTCCCATAGTCCCACGAGATCAAGGATTTCTCATTCTTTTTCATTGTGAGCAGTCATAGCTACAGGTTTTGGCAATGCGCTGGAACAATGACAGAGTCATCTGTGAGGATTTAAGCTTTTGTTCTTGTGGCGTTGCCTGATGTTGCTCTATTTCTTCCCTCTCGCACGTCTAGTTTCTAGAGCTGTAGGTTTGAACGTTTTTCAACCTTTTTCAATCAGCGAAGGCCGTCATTGCTTGCTTGCAACGTAAAAAGGGAGACCCGTGAAAGACTCATGTTCATTAAGAAATAGGCCAACTGCAGCAAGTCCCTGGTGCTGAGCGCATCTCTTGTCGGCCTGCGCAGCAGTTCATCATCGCAGAAGTTTTCTCTGCTTATGCAGGGCTGATGTATGGCTGTCCCGTGGGGAAAAGGGACATATATCTTAGTAATGTGCTAATGGGCCTCAAAGTGAAAAGGAGATGAATTAGTCTAGAACTGAGCACCCAAAGTGCGGTTTGCTGCATTTGTGACCAAAAAGTTGATAGCGAGAAAAGTACAAAAAGGCCTCTCCTCTTCTCTTGTTAATTCCTTTTTGATGAGGCATGGCCAATAAATCCTGTTTTCATGCCTGTATTCCCTGATGACCAGTAAATTAGAGATCAGGGGAGCAGATTTGGGGCTTTTGTTGTTCTCTGGTGTCTGAGAGAGCCCTGCTGTGCAGCAGGCTGGCTGGGCCCCATTCACAGTCCCCTCTTCCCACTCATTACCATTCGCTTCATTCAGCCTATGTAGCTAATGTTAGACACACGGCAATCTGCGGTTCATTCTTAAGCAAATCTGTACTGTAGCTGATATTCGCCTGCAGCGCAAATTTATTATGTATATGTGGTCTGGCCTAAAGCTGTTTTTTTGCCTGAATTAAACTTCAGCACATGAAAATAAAAAATATGTCTTTTGAAGGCTCGGGGCGCTTTAAAAAGCATTACTGGAGTTTGAGAGTTGGCAAAAATGTTATACAGTTTCCTAGTGGCTTTAATTGGCCTCGGGAATTTATTTGAATTGCAAAGGAACTGGTCTCGACCTTGACCTTCACCCACCTCAGCTGTACATAGGTATCTACTGTTAGGCCCACGTGTACAGTGCCTCGCTACCGCTTCTGCAAGGTGCTTTAGCTTCCACGTGGTCGCTGTAGCAACACAGGGCCTTATTATTAATGGGATCCAGCTGGGACTGCTGTAGACACAAGAACAGAGAGACAGATACATAACCATGAACCCAATACATAACTGTAAACTGCTTGCATAATAGATAAATGTAAATGAGATATGTAAAGAGACCTTTGGCATATGTAGTCTGTCATAACAGGGGCCGTATGCATTCATTTATGGATTAAAAGAATGGAAACACATATATCATTCTTGTCCGTGTTCAGCTGTAGTGCTAACTATTTATGTAGTCTGTGGGGCTGCTATCAGCTGGGTCAGTGACAAATAAGAAAAAAGTATAATCCAAGTTCTTAAAATTTCAAGTCAGTGTTTATACACTATCGTTTAAAGGTTTAATACAGCAAAAACAGTAATGTTGTGAAATATCATAATTTAAAATTAAAATTATAATAGTTATATATTATAACTATTATAACTATATTTCTGATATGGTAAAGCTGAATTTTCAGTAGGCAGATTTAGTGCTCGACAAACATTTCTTACTATTATTCATGCTGAGAACAGCTGCTTAAAATGTTTGTGGAACTGTGCTACATATCTTACAGGATTCTTTAATGAATAGAAAGTTGAAAAGAACAGCATTTATTGAAAACAGAAATCTTTTTAACATGATTACTGCCATATTTGTGACCATGGACCACAAAACCAGTCATAAGGGTCAGTTTTTTGAAACTGAGATTTATACATCAGCGGAAAGCTGAATAAATAAGCTTTCCATTGATGTATGGTGTACTATTTAAAAAACTGGAATCTGAGCGTGCAAAAAAAATAATAATAATTGTCTTTAAGGCGAGAAACTGCATTTATCATGTCAACTTACCCAGTTGATTGTTTACACTGATAATTGCAAACATTTTTTGTATTACAAGTTTTCTAAAATGTTAGGTTTATATATGCAAACGAGGCATTATTTAATGAAATATGCACTAAATTGCATACATTTCCAGTACAAAATCTAAACACAAAATTCTTGTTTTATTTTTTTGACATATTACATTAAATGTTTTTAAAGAGGGGATTTTGGGTATCTCATTTTGTCATTCCATAATTCAAAGACAGAAAACAATATATGTTTCAGTTTGGGGATAAAATGTTGTATATAATCAAGCAGATTATACACGAACAAATGCCTCTGTAAAACTCTTCAGGATATAGACAGGAATAAAAATGTAAAGTGTGGTGTGTAAGTGTTACTGAAGTGGAGATTTATGGCTCAGTGTAGAAGAAAAAGCTTATTTTGTGAAAACGGCTTTTAAAAATATGTATTGTAATTGAAATCTATTGACACAAATAGATAAAGTGCTATACAGTGTCTTTTGAATGTTTTCTTTCCACTTGTCTGAAAAAACATTTTATGAAAAACCAAAAAGCCCAAAATCTCAAATTTGACAGGTGCATGAAAAAAACTGTTTTTGCCTGCAGTGTTTCCCCTTAAAGTCCAAATGAAGTTGCAATGCATAATACTAATGAAAAATTAGGTTTTGACATATTTACGGTATAGGAAATTAACAAAATATCTTCATGGAACATGATCTTTACTTGATGTCCTAATGATTTTTGTCATAAAAGAAAAATTAATAATTTAAACACATACAATGTATTGTTGGCTATTGTTTACTTTTAAACGGTGGTATATCAATTGAATTTTTTGAATATATTTTAAATAAATTAATAGATACAGAAAAAAGTAATGCTATTGACCCAGCTGCATTTTTGATTGTCCATATACAAAATTAGTCTAGTTTAATGGTAGCTTGAACCCTTGGAAATGTCTAATTACTGTACCGCTTATTCACGTTTTAAACGCAGTTTGTGATCCAAGTTGTGGATCGTTTTTTATTAAACACACCCACACATACATACTCAAGCATACATACATTTAAAGCGGTAGGATAACACTCATCTGTATTGAAGAAGGGTACCGCAAGCTTGCCCAGACACATGCTCCCAATTAGCTGGCCCTCTTTATGGAAATGCCTCATCAATTATACCCAAAGCTTCAGGATTTGCCACACATAAAGAGAGTTAGCATCTTAATAACCAGCCAGACTATAGAGGAGATGAGATGAATGTGCGTGTATGTTTGCATTGCACATATGCGCGCATTGACATTCTGGGGATTTTAGAAGTGGGCTGATATTAATTTAGAGTTGACGGATTTAGCCAGAGACGAGAAAAGCTGTGATCTGATGAGAAAGTTAAGGTTATGATTCCACTTTCTCTCCTCTCAGCATTTTCGACCTAATCCTTATTAATAAATGTATTTTTTAGCTGACTTAAACATGTTGGCATTTTCTAGATTTTGGATTGCCTTCCAGAAAGACTGTGTTTCCCTCTCTGCTGCTTTGTAACAGTGAATATATTTGAATTCTCTCTCCTTGAATTGTATCAGATCACACATTGACAATGATACAGATTCTTTCTTGTGCTTCCCCACATCCACTTTCTCTCCGCCATTCATTCCCTCTTTTTATCTTAGTTGAGATGAAGAGATTAATTTTAAGCCAGTGTGCCTGCTGTCCTGTAATCAGGCACCAGATGGCGCTGAACCGAGTTGGAAGAGCGGGATAATAATTAGTGGAGACAGTTCGGTGAGCATTACTGGCGTTATCCTCTAATCATCATCATGGGCACTTTTATTTGTAAGTCTGACGGAGAAACTCATAGCGAAGCTGTCTGTCAGCACTGATGTGATGAGATGATCAGGCCTGGCTTGCGATCCTCCATGCCGCTGCCTGATAAGATTAAACCAGTTCCACTGAGACCGAATAAACCTAGTAGGTCTTGGACAGGAGGAGCAGACCAGTTTTATCCAGAAGCTTTCTGTCTAAAATGTGTGCAAATCTAGTAGCAAAGGCTGTCGGGAATGATGTCTGGATGAGATTAAGGAGAAAAAAGACAAATACCACATGGTATTCGCAACATCTGAGAAAAAAAAACTTGTGCAAGCGTTCAAACACGACTGAAAAGTGCAGCGATGGACTCTGAGGGTCAGCGCTAAGCTAATCTCAGCAGCTCAAGCGAAATCCTAAAAGCACACACAAGCAGGAGAAGCACAAAAGGATGGTGAAATTAAAGCACGGGGACCTGAATAGGCCGAAGGGGTCTCCTTAGTAAGAGATGATTATGTCCCCCTGTTCTCCGTCTCTTTTAGCCTGTGCGAATAATCTGCTCTCGCTGACCCTCATGTAGCCTCTCCTGAAGCGGCCCTATTCTCATTCTCATTCAGCAGGTCCATGCCTGGTTAATGAAAACACAATATAGAGACAGATCACCAGTAAATGACAATATAAAAGGAGCTTTTGCTTAACATAATCCTTCGCCCGACTTGCCTTTTCTGTTGTCCTCCTCTCTTTCAGCTCTTTTATTGCACATGAAAGGCCCAATAATGTTTTGAGGGGTCTGATTAGCCGTTTTACGCCAGCGGTCAACACGTTCCTTCAGGCATCTCTAAGTGATCTCCTCAAAACAATCTGCAGATTAAAATTGCGAAGGGGATTAGAGGGCTGGCCGAGAAGCCTGGTGGCACTTGCTCAAAAGATTGGCGCTTTTAAGAAGCGTTTGATACGTTTCAGCAGATATGTTAACTAGAGGTTGGGTGTCTGTGAGGTAAAAAGGCCAAGGAAGATTTAGGTTATCTCAATTTGGCCGTGCTTAGGAACTCAAGTTTGGCAGTCGCATTGGGTTTTTGGAGGGCTTTACTTGCCCGGCGTGATTGGTGGGGGTCCAGTGACAAATATCTTTCAAATCCATTTTTCAATGTAGACTATTCAAAGCTCCGAATAATGAAGGATTGAGGGTTTTTAACCAAGAATTAAGTCTTTAGAGCACAGCAAACACACAGAGATCTCCAGAGATGATGACAGACTCACGGCGCTGATTCTTTTCTCCCTCCAAAAATCGCATACGGCAGCGTGAGGAGAACCGCCGACATGAATGTAACTCTGTGACTGACACATGAGCACACCTCCCTCATGTTCCATCAAAGATCAAAGATACGTGCTTCTGGAGTGCTCAGGCACCATATTCCACAGATCACTTTTGATACATCCGGTTGTCACCTTTGCCGTGGTTTGATTCTCAATTTTCCACCTTTTCGCAGCTAAGCTGCTCTTAAAACAAGGCTTTGAGCTGTTTAACGGAGCTCAGAGAAAAATAGTGGGCTTTTCTTTTGCCCCATGAGAGCTTCTCTCTGAGTAGATGATGATAGGGGGTAAATACAACCCCCCAACACACACATGGTTGGATAAGTGTTGCCTTTTTCAACTCTTTAGCTGTCAATCATCTTACAGTTATGACTCTGGAGACAGAAATCATACTCTGCATGAACTGACTGGACTACATTGCGCTAGCAATTCAGAGTCCTGACTGAAGAAATCAGCCTTCAAGATCACTCACATCAACGTTCAATGGGAATTCGTCTTTTTTACTGTGCTGCCAGACACCGCAGTCATTTGGGCTTCTTTTGCGCCATTTTTTATGGTAATAAGTTTGTGCATAATTACGATTTTATTAATAGACACAATCAGATGCTTTGGTGTGCGAAGGTTTGAAGGTGTGGGTCGCAAATCTGCCTGTCAATCAAGAAATCAGACGCCGCTCTAGAGGTCCATAAAACTTTGACATTGTGATGCGTGCATTGTCTTGCGCCGTTAAATGCTTCAGTTTAACAGCGCCTTTATTGCAGTGATGTAATTGAGGATGATTGACAGTTTGATTGACAGTTTATAGGTTTAGAAAAACAAGGTTTTGAAGAACCAGAGCTACTGTTCTGTCAGAAAACAGACACATAAAACAGCCTTTGGAGAGGAAATTAGATAAATATTTAGATAAAAATAATTATTAAAATGTACTTTTAAAAAGTGTAATTTTCCATTTACATTCAGAAGTGAAGTCTATAATTTATTATAAGTTTCCATACACACAGAAGGAATTTGTCCTGCTGAAGCTTAGATAGATAGATAGATAGACAGACAGACAGACACAGACAGATAGACAGATGATAGACAGATAGATAGATAGATAGATAGATAGATAGATACCAGTCAAAAGGTTTTGAACAGTAAAATTCAGAAATATTTTTTACTATTTAAAATAACTGTTTTCTTTTTGAATATATTTTAAAAAGCTGAATTTTAGCATCATTACTCCAGTCACATGATCCTTCAGAAATCATAAGAATATTGTAATCAGAAGAATATTCTAAGATTCTGATTTGCTGCTCAAAAAACATCTGAAGAGTTCATTTGCAAAAACAGATAACAATTTTTAGAAATCATGTTTTTTCATTGTGCATTCCAATTAATCTCAGTCAAACTACAGTTGGGTTATTTTGATTAAGTAAAAATAACAAATAAAATACAGCTAACTAACATAATAAAACAATAAAAACATGATAACAATAAAAAATGAATTTTGAAAGTGTTAAAAAAGTTATCTGTTTTTGCAAATAAATGTATTATTATTATTATTATTATTATTATGTTGAAAACAACTGAGAAGAATTTTTTTCAGGTTTCATTGATGAATAGAAAGTTCTGAAAAAAAGTACTGAACTGATTTAAATATTGATCATAATAATAATAATAATAATAATGTTTCTTGAACAGCAAATCAGCATATTAGAATGATTTCTAAAGGATCATGTGACACTGAAGACTGGAGTAATGATGCTGAAAATTTAGCTTTGATCACAGGAATAAATTACATTTTCAAATATATTCAAATAGTAAGCAATTACTTTAAACAATAAAAATATTTCATAATATTACGGCTCTTGCTGTATTTTGTATCAAATAAATGCAGGCTTGGTGAGCAGAAGAGAATTCTTTAAAAAACATTAAAAATCTTACTGTTCAAAAACTTGAGGGAAGATTTAAAAAAATAAAAAATAAATAAATAAAAAGTTAAATAAACACTATTCATTAAATATTTGTATTTATCTCATTATTGTGATTTCTCTATAGCCAGCACTTGGAAAGACTAAGTCAAGAGGTTTGTCCTATCCAGGACCTGACTTTGTTTTTGGGACAGCGACCACAGTTCAGGATGGAGGAGTGCCAGAAGGTAGGTGGCAAAACAGTTTTGTAAAATTGACACTATATTTGCCTTTAAAACTTTACCACTGTTGGCTTTACATCCAAAATCTCAATCATTACAAAGCTCCATCTACACTAACTCAAAGCCCTTTTGTTTATGAGACACCACACCCGCTCCCCATCAACCCTTGTCACAGGATGATGTCACAGTGCGTTTTCTTGAGTAAGTGTCCCCTCAGGCGCTTAGCCTGTGCTGTCAGTGCGCTCCTGTTAGCATACTAAACTGTGCCTGGCTTCTGCACTGGCTCCCCGTCTCACACTTTAATTATGCACTTCCAACGGACGACAGGCAGTGACTGCAAGTGTCAAGCCCTTATACAGTCCCATACCCTATGAGGCAGTTCTAGGCTGAGGTTACCCTGTCATGCTTATCTAAGCTTACTCATCACAAATCCTTATGTAACTATTATTGCAGAAAACACCCAAAACTGATCTCTACTTGGTTCTGAACATGTCAGACAGAGCCTTGCTGGAGCCCATGCCTACTTTATTTACCTAGTTTCATGAAGGAGAGCTGCTAGTAAGCAAAGCCACTAAACAGTTTTGTGTGTTTTCTGCCTCGAATTGCTAATCTTTCTATCCACCTTATTCTTCAACACGGAAGTAAGCTCATGGGTGAGATTTCCGGTTCATTAGCCACTATATAGGGAAATAATGAGAAGAATAACAACGTGCAGTAAACGATAAAACTGTTTGCACTACAAACCAATTGTGTTCATAATTAAGATTATACATTAAAATAATATGGTAAGACACACCAATTTGCAATATCAAGCAGCAACACATTTTGTACTGCTAAAAATAGCTGGACGCGGATGAGACCAGAAGCCAGACCCATAAAATTCACAAATGGCCACCCCCGCTCTTACAGAAAAAATAATGTAAACAGCTGTATCTAATATAATGCTAATATTTCTAACTTAAAGGGGTCATCCGATGCCCATTTTCCACAAGTTGATATGATTCTTTAGGGTCTTAATGAAAAGTCTATAACATGCTTTGGTTAAAATTTCTCTATGGTAGTGTAAAAACACCTTTTTTTACCTTGCCAAAATCAGCTCTGCAAAAATCATCCTGTTCTCGTCGAAGTTGCTTTAAATGTTAATGAGCTCTGCTCACCCCGATATGATTTTGGTCAGAACAGTTCTGCTACGCTGCTGTTGGTTATTGCTTTCACTGTAGATTATTATGATAGGAACTTGCTACTGCCAATACATATGCAGATTATGATGCTGTGAGTATTTAAGATATACTGCTATACAGGTGGAGATGGGGAAAGAGGAGGACTTTTAGAGAAAACCTAAAAGTGCACTGCAAAATGCTCTAGTGAATGCTAACCAGTTATTTAAATATAAAGCAGCAAGCTCATTGGCTGCATGTGCAACATGAACTAATCAGCTTGTGCCAAGTATTTTTATGCTCTTAATATCTTCAGTTTGCATTAAGGACCCATCAGCCTGTGCAATCTAGATTTTCATGACAACTTCACATTTATTTGAAAAAACTCAATTATTTTGTGTTACCAGTTGAAGTAATTTTAAGTTGATCCAACTTTTTAGAGTATTATATAGTGATATTTTTTCTTTAGGAGTGTTATTTGCTACCTGATCTCATGACCAAAACGTACCTGTGGGAACTTTTTCGCAAGACTTGAAATACATATCGCCATGTATGTTTCGTGACATATTCAATGTAAAATGTCCACTGAGTGGCACTAAAAGAATGTTTGCTTTTTTCCCTGGAACAGATGAACATACATATGGTACGTTTTATGTGACGTTGGTTTTATACATGTCACCGCAGTTCTGACTTGAAATGACATTGGAGTGGCGCTATAGCTATTAAAAACAATGTACCATTTGCACTACACATAAACTTACCCGATAGTATGAACAAAAGCTAATGTGACGTAAAAACGCAAGCATACCATTTTAGCTTGTTTTTCAATCTCTCATCTTTCAGCTCTTTCACTGTTAGTCATGTTTTTCACAGGATTCGTACCCAAGGATTCCCCATCCTAAGTCTAGAGCAAGCTTGTTACATCTGGAAAGCGAAACATATGGAGCTGTAATCATAACTGTATACGTAAACGATTACAAGTGCTCACTGTTTTACAGCCTCCAGTGTTCATTTCTGTTGGAAACTGCAGTGATATGTACTTATTAGTACATATTTAGCGTCTTGCGAAAAATTTCCCACGGGTACGTTTTCATCATGAGTTTAGGTTTCAGAAGTCTTTTTGTACAATAAATTATGACTTATTTAGACCTATAAAACCAGTGAGTATTGCATCCTCAGTGTCCAAAGCTGCAATAAAATCATCTTTTCAAGTTTTTTGTAATATGAAAATAACATTTTAACAGGACAAAATGTATTTTAAAAGCAAAGTGATTATAAGACTTGTTTTCAGAAAATATTTCCTGAATTAAGTTTTTCTAATCCTGTCGGCAAATTGTTTTTCTTGTTTTACACATACATTCAACAAAATTCAGTTGTTTAATATATCATCTGAAAGCAAATCTTTGTATCTTCTGCAGTTTAGCTTCTCAAGTAAATTTATCTTGTTTTGATATTTTTGAGGAAAAACAAGACGAAAATACTGATTAGAAAATCCTTCTTATCAAAGGAATTTTGTGTAATGAACTAAGTCTTCCTTGATTTCATAGTATTTTTCTGCTGTAATTTCTCTCTCTCTTTCATTTTTTAGCTATCTCCAGCTGGCACACTCACACTATGTCTACTAGAAACAGGGAGGCTGAGAGGGATTTTATCGCCCTTAACCGAGAAGGGGTCAAGTCAGGCTTGGTTACTGCTAAAGAGCTGCACCAGTACCGCGCCACCCACGACATTCGGCGCCAGCCGCTGACCAGAGAGGGGTTTCGCAGGTCTGCCCCAGCTCGCATACCGGCAGATGCTTCATTTGGTATTAGTAACAGGTGAGTGTAGGTGTGTGTTCACCATTAAGGTCTCAGTCTAATCTAAATTAAAACTGTGCTGAGAGGAATCAGAAGGAAGCAAACCATTATTTTTAGTGAAAACAATAATTTACATTTTCAAAAGATAATATTAACATTAATACAAGCCTGTTACTATGTAATTTAAAAACTCAATAATAAGGAAGCGTTTGTACATCTCTACACACTGATATGCATTTTAATGACACCTTCTTCTGCCTCGGCTTTGTCTCTTTCCCACTGTCTATTTACATCTCCCACCCACATACACACAGCCAGATATAGGCAGTGAATCAAAACATTCAAAAACACTTGGCATCGCACAGGAAGGTTTTTAAAGTCTGACGCAAAGCTTTGTCTATAAGAAAAAATTTCAATAAAAGTTGTTCGTAGCATTGCAGGCATTATAAATCATTAGATGTTAGATACATATTACCAATATGTAATATTAACATTTCTTAAATTAATATCTGTACTCCGTTTTTGACATCCATAGGCCAATTTTGTGTGGGAAGCAGTGGCAGGTGGGTGTTGGTAAATTCAGAAAGTGAATTTGGGGTGTTTTGTTTTACTGGATGGGGAAAAAGGCAAAAGCAAGAAAGTGATAGAGGCACAGAAATGTATATCTATAAGAAATAGAGAGAAAGAGGGAGAAGGAAAGGAGAGAGCACTCATCTTTGAGTTCTGTGCCCACTGAGATATGACATGAGCACTCTGCTGAGAGCACAGGTAGGATTATTACAGCGGTCCGGAGCGCCACAAGCTCCCTTCACTCCTTCCTTCTGCCTTCCGCCTGCTTTCTTTTTTGTTCTCTCCCTCTTGGGCCTTGATACTGTTGAAATGGAGCTGAATTATTTAACTGAAAACACAGCTTTGTGTCCAGACTTTCTCTCTTTCGCTAACACACATACACACACACACTTGATGTTGATACATCCAGTGTGGGACGTGCTAGGTGAGTGTGTGTTTCAAGAGCCAGTCAGGAGGAAGGAGGTCTGGAGCAATGAGAGGTAAGATCAGGGGTCCACAGGGACTTGTTTAGCCCTGCACTCTATCCATCAAATTCTGTTTGCCAATGCCACGGTCAGCCCTAATGAGGGTGTGCTAGGATCCTTGTACAAAATGTCACCATCCCCATACACACACACATTAAATACAACACACACATCCACCCAAGAGATACATCTGGAGATGTCTATTTGTGATATAAGAATGTTGTTTTCACACCTTTACACCTGGCAGTCCAAGATCAAATGCCAGTCAAAGGGGAGCGCTCGCCATTCCACTGCACTACCCAGAACCTTTTATAATGTTAGGATGACTGGGTTGGGAGGCTCGATTAAAGCTGCCTATTTAAACTCATTAGGATGCTGAGCCATTGATCACAATGCCCAGATAGGGTACATATAGTGAAGATTATGAGTTTGATATATCACAGGCCTGCTACAATACTGCACGTCATTATAGAGGGTTTGCACTTCACGATTTGGTCAGTTACACGGATGCATGGCCATTTTGGCGATACTCGGATGTAAACGGCATGGATTGCAAGGTTAGTGTACTACTGATTACGTTGTTCTGCTATGCTGTGTAAACCACAAAAAAGGGTGGAAGATGCTAAATCAAATAGAGAAGGACTTAAGGGCGCAATATTTTGACAAACTAAAGTTAATAGATGGTACAGATATGTATGAGCAGTATTAAGATATTAGCCTAATATATCACCTACCTGACCAGAAATGAATAGAACAAATGCAAATTTTGTCAAGATTCTTACCCTGGAAATCCTGGTTCAGTTTGGCCAACCACAAACGCCTTTTGATCCTCAGTTTTTTGCACTCTTCTCCTTGATTTGTTATAACTTTTGGCAGTCAATAGTACTTCAAATGTTTTTTCCAGTCCGACCAATTAGTACAGCCCAAAACATGACAATAACTGACCATTTTCAGCAGCAATAATCAGCAAAGTATGCCAGTTTTCTTCGGTTCAGTGGTATTGTTTACATTAAGTGCCGCCAATATGGCCGATTGATGATGTGTCGTGAAAACACTCTATATAAACACAGCAGCAGAATATGGTTTTCTGTCCTGTAACTGGAACGTAACGTCTATTTACAAGAGTGACAACCGTATTCTACAGCCGAACGTAAACACGTACATTTTCCGGACTCACAAAAGCATTTTCGTCAAATCCCTGTCCTGTGAACAGGGCTGCGTTTCCCAAAAGCATCGTAAGCCTAAATTCACCGTAGGTCCATTGGTGGCAATGGGTTTTATGATGCTTGTCGGAAACGCAGCCCAGTACCGTGTGTTGCGTGTTTTCAAGTTTTCAAAAACTTACAAAGACGGAGATGTGTCTCATCTTAAATTTTTAGATTCAGTCACCGTCTTCCACCGCCGCTAATCCCGTCAGTGTTTTGGTCCGTACGCGACTGAAATAATGAAGATTTGATGGATGAACTCGCGCGTCAACAGCACTCACTTCGCGTCAACTGCGATACCAGTGTTATGGACATCGCTATCTTTGATATATAGTTTTGTCGCTGTCATTATGGCTACAGAAATGATATTCACAGCTAGCGCGAGAACAAAAACTACGATTATTCGTTCATACAGCAGTGAGGATGTAATGTGCAAACGTTTGAGAGTCACGCCTGTTATTAAATGCAACTGTCAATACCAAACACTGAACATAGCCTAAGAGGAATATTCGCTAGCAGAAATTTGAATTTGAAAATATTTAATTAAATCTTAAAAGGATAGTTCACCTAAAAATGAAAACTTTGTGATATTTACTCACCCTCATGTCGTTCCAAACCTGAATGACTTCCTTCTTTTCTGCAGAACACAAAATATATTTTTTAAAAAGTGTTAGTAACCAAGCAGTTTTGGTAAACATTGACTTCCATTATGATTTGGAACAACATGAGGGTGAGTAAATGATGATGGAATTTCCGTTTTTGCGGCGAACAATATACTGTGGTGTTTATGTTTGCATCTATTAAAACAAATGTAAATTACATAAGTATATTCAGGTGTATATTCTGTTTTTCCATTTTAGACCATCCACCCCAATCTCAGAGCTCATGGAGTATAAGTATGCTCAAAGATGGCTGGAAGAGCAGCAGGTCAAGGACAAAATCCTACAGGCCCATCAGCATAAGAAGGTCTGTTGAAGATATCACAAAATTACTTTAATATTTACCTTTTCTTTTATGAGACGAGTGTTTAAGCTATAAGTGTATTTTGAATCCTTCGCAGGCTCAGCTTGGACGTATACAGGATACACGAACAACTCTGCTCCGCAAGAGTCGCCCTTTGCCTGAGGCCCCATCCATGTGGAAAATGCCTCGTTTTCAGCAGGTGAAAACTCCCCTGGTGCCCACAATGAACTTTCACTCTATAGTCTCCAGGCTAATTTTTTTCCACACACTTAATTAGTCTACTTATTTTTAAATAATACATAACTGTGTAATATTTGTGGCGTTTTTTTATACTGCAATTTTTTGTACTGTATGTGTGTGTGTATGTGTATGTATACATGCATGAGAAAGAGAGAGAAAGAGAGTGTGCACGTGTGTTGTGACAGCGTGAGGATGCCTTGCTAAAAAAATCTACGCTAAAAGTAACAATATCTGCCTCAAGCCCTTACGATTGTTCACATACACACTAACCCCTTCAGTTTAGATCCCTCTGCTTGCCTTAATGCAAAAGCACCAAGTAAATCAAAAGTGCTTTGTTTTTATTGGTCCTTTGCGTTGACAAGCAGACTACCAGGCTGACAGCTCTACCTGTCAGCAGTGCATGAAAATTCTCTATTGACAATCCCCAATGCTTCCAATTATGAAGGAATCAGACTCCTGCTGAGCTAATGATGGCCCTTACACACATCCAAACACACCTTTACAAGCACTGACGGAACAGCGCAATACATATGCACTAGCCACAGTATTTATTCACACAGCTCCGAATCGTGAATAAAAACAGTCGCAAATGCAACAAAAAAAACTTTAAAAATGATTTAAAACCCAGCTGAGGACGTTTAGTCCATATATTGTATCATCTTGTTCAAATATGAGTCTGTCTTTCTTGCACACAAAAACAAACACAGCTCAAGACCACAAAACTTCATGCCTGATTCATGAAAAACGACTCTCTTGAATTGGTTCTTTGTAATATATCAGTATAAAACATTCACAAAATGGCTACAAACTTAAACTTGGTTAGGTCCGATTTGAAATGATCTGGAGGAAATTTGTGATGCTTTTTATTGACGTTAATTTGAAATAAAAATATACCTTCAAAACAGAGCTTTGTTGGCCAAATTAATACTGTTGTTCTATTATTTGTCACTGAGAATTATATTTGTTGTAAAACATGTAATACAGTATACAAATGTATACAGTATTTAAAGCATCATATCTCACAAAAGACACTTTTGTGAAGAGAATTTAAGATTCTAACAAAATTAAAAAATAAATAAATAAATTTGCCTTCTAAATATGCAACCCTAGACCATAAACCCAGTCTTAAGTAGCGCGGGTATATTTGTAGCAATAGTCAAAAAATACATTGTATGGGTCAATATTATCAATTTGTCTTTTATGCCAAAAATCATTAGGATCTTAAGTAAAGATCCATGAAAATATTTTGTAAATTTTCTACTGTAAATATAACAAAACATTTTTTTATTAGTAATATGCATTGCTAAGAACTTAATTTGGACTACTTTAAAGGTGATTTTCTTAATATTTAGATTTTTTTGCACCCTCAGATCCCAGATTTTCAAATAGTTGTATCTCGGCCAAATATTGTCATATCCTAACAAACCGTACATCAATGGAAAACTTATTCGGCGTTCATATGATGTAAAAATCTTAATTTAGAAAAATTGACACTTCTGACTGGTTTTGTGGTCCAGGGTGGCATATTTCATTTTAGGATCCAGTGAGTATCTCATCAGTTTTTCCGTATCACACAAATTTAGGAACATAAAAACGCATAAACTCAACAACATGGGAATGTATTTATTTGCATGACACATGGTTGAACATGCTTATTATTGTTGTACGGGGCATATAAGCCCTCTCTCACACACACTGATATCCCATACTGCTATTTTTTTTCCTTTTAACTCTTTCCGTGCACTCCACCATCCTATTTTTCCTCTCTGTCTGAATTTCCTCTGCAAATTACAACCCCCTCCCCAGCCACACACACACACACCCCGTAGCTGCCTGTCCTGTCGTCCACCCTCAGTCGGCTCTAATGAGGGAGGGAGAGTGTTATTTTGGTTGCACGCCTGCGCTAAATTCTCTCTTGTATGACAGCTGATGGAGAGAGAGAGGAGCGTTAACCTTATAAAAGATTTACCTCTGCTCATTACAGCCTGTCAAGTAGCTGTCCTGATAGCACCAGGTTCGACATTTGCATCCTTGACTCTCTTCTTCATTCGACACTCATTTTCTTCATTCCTGTTGTTTGTTTGTTTGTATTGTCACCTTCCCTTATATCTCTTTCATTCCACCTTTCTCGAGACGTGTGTTCCTCCTATTTAATTCAAAAAGGTTTGGAGGTGTCAAAAGTGTTTGTGGGAGGCAATAGATTTTTTAGCAAAAGGAAAAACAAGTAATATTTAAAACATGACGTGACACACTGGTAAAGTTTCGACACGTTTTTGCCGTTCAGAAATATAAACATTTGGAGAACAGGAATTTTTATACATATTTTTCTTACAGATCTGCCTGTTTTGAGCCATTGTTCAAATTATAAATGTGCTGTGCCAACAACTTCTATTATTTAATAGCTGTCAGTATAGATTTCTACGTACCAGCTTAGATGCTACAGAAGTAAAACATGGTCAAAGCACCTCTGCTGCCGTTTACAGGAGTATGTTTTTAATGTTCGACTATTCTGACTCCACTTTTGTGTATCAAAACAAAAAATCTTCCATGTTCCAACAGTGCCATCCATGGTACTTTCCTCTGTCATTCATGTTTTTTTGTTTTCAGTATTTAGGCCTCAATCTATATTCCTCTAGGATCATTTATTAGATTCGATGACGCTTTTTGGTACAATTTATGTGTCATAAGTCATAAGTAGCATGGGTATATTTTTAGCAATAGCCAACAAAACATTGTATGGGTCAAAATCATTGTTTTTTCTTTTATGCCAAAAATCATTAGGATATTAAGTAAAGATATTTTGTCAATTTCTTACCGTAAATATATCATTTTTTATTAGTAATATGCCTTGCTAAGAACTTCATTTGGACAACTTTAAAGGGGATTTTCTCAATGTTTTCATTTTTTTTTTTGCATCCTCAGATTCCAGATTTTTGTATCCCAGCCAAATATTGTCCTATCCTAACAAACCATGCAATGGAAAGCGTATTTATTATATTAAAAAATTACACTTATGACTAGTTTTGTGGTCCAGGGTCACATATACATATTAACCAAAACAAACACTTACATCTCTTCCTACCCAGACAGCGTCCCAGTCTGCTGAAAATCAGTGCAAGATTTATCAGATGCTCTGTTTTGTATTCTGTAGGTGGGACCAGCTCTGGACACCTTTCGAGATCCTGAAGCCCGGAAGAAAGCCATGAGCGCCCACCATTCAGAGTCTGCAAGCAGGAGAGGGATTCTGGGTCAAGGCACTTACACGGTGGATTAACAGAGCTAAAAATTATTACATCTCAGTGCCTCTGTATAAGGCTTCTTCTTTAAGTATTAATCTCTCAATAAAAAAATTGACATGATTTGTTCTTCTGTTTATAGTGTTGTCAGTAAAAATCTAGCATTTTATATTGATCCCTGGGATATCTGAGAGTTTGGGCTGGGGGTTCTGGGTCTGTACAAGTTTAAAAACCCTGGTTTAGGTGTTAGACTGAGAAAAAGGAAATAGTGGTAAAGTGGTAAATGTAAAATCCAGTACCTTGTGCAGGATCCACGTCACGTATTAAGTGTCTGCGATTTATATAAAAGAAAAGAGGGAGGGGTGACTATGTTTCTCCCCCTCCCACAACACATACGTGATCATCACCCCCCAAAAACACCCTTTAACCAATAACGACGTGGCGCTCGGGACAAACGCGGAATGGACACCTTTAAAAGCTTGTTCCTCCTCCGGTATTGGCTGTTTCCTTGAGGGTGTCATTTTCAGGTCGCGGAGATCACTGCCTGTGTTTATACTCGGTTACACAGGTTTAGTCCTCGCAGACCTGGACTAGAACTTTACACATCAGCATCGGGTTTAGGTCAGAGGATTTGGGGCTTAGCATGCTTGTAGCCAGATAAGTTTTCAAGCTAATGAATAGTTTTATAATGAGTGCTGATAGCGCTGTTCTTATGTAGTTGTACCTGTCCTTGGTGCTGAAACTGACCGGTGCACTTTACGGATTCGCTTTTGAGGAACTGTACGTGAACAAATTCAACAAAACTGACCTCCAGTCAACGACAGAAGAAGGATCTGGTAAAATAAAAACAATCACTTAAAAAAATAATAAAGGAGCTTTTTTTCAGGGACGGGATCAAACGGATTTTTCCAGAGTTTTTTGTTTTAATGAGCAGAATTGTAATCTAATTTTACGCATCATCAAAACCAGAAAGGACAAATGCACATTTGATATCGAATTTGTCCCGCGATGGAGGTATCAAACGGGTCGAGCTTTGGGATCGAGTCTTTACTTTCTCACAGACCGAGCAGTCCGTGTATGTCAAAGGGGGAGTGCAGGTCTCCGGCGGAGTTGAGCCCGCGGTCGGACCTTGACAGCGGCTGCTCGTCGCCTCCCTCCCCGAGACGGACCTCGGTGGAAGACGCGGTGCAAAGACACGCTCGGGCTCTCGGACTAGACTCTCCTTTACAAATATCCCAGCAGCCGCGAACAGTCACGTCGTCCTTCCTCATCAGAGACATACTAGCGGACTGCAAACCTCTGGCAGCCTGTGCTCCTTATTCCAGCACTGGACAGTCAGCACAAGATGCTGAAGACTGTATGGACAAACTTCACAGCAATTCGTCCTCGGACAGTGAATACAGGGGTGAGACACACTAAGCTTGTTTTTATTAAAAAAAACAAAAACAAAAAAAAAACCTCTGAAGCAAAATATATACTCAAACGATTTCCCATTGCAAACAGGTAAATTATTATTAGCCTATTATATTTTAGTTTTAGAGAATTTAAGATTTAAATTAAATTTGATATATGGTCACACGCCGTTAGGTATTTTTACTTTCCTTAGAAATTAGGTCAAACTTAGTCGAGGTAAATATATAAATGTATTTTTTATTTAATGTTTGAAATTGAAATCGGTGTTTAAACGGAAGGCTAAGAGATTACAAAATAAGCACGAATAAATAGGCACCACTGCTGACATCCGTGAAGAAACAAAAATAATTTATAGTTTTATGATCATTTTTCGTTTTCTTTTCTCTTCGTGTATTTAACCGTTAAATTTATCTGCAATCGAATCATAGTTTTTAAATAAGTAATCCCTGTTCTGGAGGTCATTTTAGTCAAAATGTATAATGGTTTCAAACCCAAATCAAATGTCCTGATACTGGTTCAGTCACCTGAGAGTGTCTGTTTGCTCACAATTAACTGGCAATTAATGTGTTTCATTAAATCATTTTGGCTGTGAATTTATCCATCTGATGATCAGATGTGTAACAAAATGACAAGCCGCTTTTGAGAGAGTCTTCTGTTCTCACTGCAGCTCGACTGAGCTGTTTTTTCAAATTATTTAATGCAAAATTACAACAAAATAATATTATCAAAAAGTGTCTAAGCCACAGGCATTTTAATAATGGATATAACTGAATTACTAACGAAATATAGGCTATATAACAAACGTGAATGAGCTCTAGTAAAATGGCAATTCTGTCAAAATGACAAATGTTTATGATGCATATATGTGCATGGTGTTTTCAGTGAAAGACGAAGCTGATCGAGAAATCTCCAGCAGTAGAGACAGTCCCAGCTCCCGGCTGAAGAAGCCTCGCAAAGCCCGCACTGCGTTCACTGATCACCAGCTGGCGCAGCTCGAACGGAGCTTCGAGCGTCAGAAGTACCTGAGCGTGCAGGACAGGATGGAGCTGGCAGCGTCTCTCAACCTCACCGACACACAGGTCAAAACATGGTACCAAAACCGCAGGTGAATACAAACATCTCGTGAAACATCATAGACTTTTGCCCAGTCAAAGATGTAACTGACTAGCAGCCATATTATGTGGGCCGAACCACTTTAAAGGGGTTTTAAATGTAAAGGTTTTATACAAAAACACTAGGTTTTATATTTCTGAAATCTTTTAATATCAATTTTATGCTGTAAAATAATTGCTTCAAAAAATTTAAACCACAACGGGAAAAGTTGTGCATATACAACCTCGCACACCACGAGTCCAACACATTCACTCATAAATAATAAATTACTGCATCGTGTATCAATAATTTAGCTACCGAGTAGTAATTAAACAATTGCCAAAATTATTAATTATTTATCTGAAATGGCTCTTTGCTGAGTGACAATTTGACGGATGAGTGTTCTACAGGATATTACACGGATTCATCCTCGACAAACAAAAACTTTCTATGAAGCGCCAAATATTTGTTTACAGTTTATTATTTTTTAATATTCATATAGCTATGACTGCATTAATCTAATTGCAATTTTATTCATGTTGTTTTAAGGCATTTTTGAGGAAAAAGGTATATCTCTTTCTACAAAGGAAAAAAGCAACCTAATAAACATTGTCCTTGCACCTTGAATTGTAAACATTTTTAAATCACGAGTTTTTCTTAGGGTTAACTTTAATTGACCTGAACAAAACGTTCATTTTCATAAAAATGTTAAATCACGCGGAAAATATTAAAAGGTTAAACTTAAAGACACTGACACCTATAAAGGGATCCTCTTTGTTTTATGGTTTAGTGTCACATGACAACAAAATGGCTTCCTGTATATTAGTTACGCCACACTTTGATTTGATGGACAAGTAGCAGCCTATATTTAGCAACAGTACATATAATGCTATACTATGACAACATTTCCAAGAATTTAATAGATTTAATTAGAATATTTTGATATCAAGAAAACCCTGGACCACAAAACCCGTCATAAGGGTAAATTTTTTTTTTAAATGTATACGTCTGAAAGATCATTGATATGTGATTTGTTAGGATAGGACAATATTTGGCTGAGATACAGAAATTTTAAAATTTGGAATCTGGGGGTGCAAAACAATTTAAATTTTGAGAAAATCTCCTTTAAAGTTGTCCAAATTAACTTCTCAGCAATGCATATGTCGAATCAAAATATAAGTTTTGATATAGCCTATTTACGGTAAGAAATTTACAAAATATCTTAATGGAACATGATCTTTGCTTAATTTCCTAATGATTTTTGTCAATCATTTTGACCCATACGATGTTTTGTTGGCTATTGCTACAAATATACCTGTGCTACTTAGGCCTGTTTTTGCGATCCAGTGTCACAGTTTGTAAATTAACGAGGCCCACGTTGTTTTAAACAGAACGAAGTGGAAACGGCAGACAGCGGTTGGACTGGAGCTCCTCGCGGAGGCAGGGAATTACTCAGCCCTACAGAGAATGTTTCCCTCACCCTATTTTTACCCCCAAAGTTTGGTGTCTAACCTCGACCCGGGACCAGGGTTGTATCTGTACAGAGGACCGTCCGCGCCTCCACCACCGGTACAGCGGCCTCTGGTTCCGAGAATCCTCCTGCACGGTCTCCAGGGCGCCGGAGACCCAGCATCTCTCCCTGGAGTGATACCGCGACACACGCCGCGATGAACTGATCCAACCTGACTAAAAAACCCTCCAACCTCAGGAACGACAGGGTTGCGCTTGGACAATACCCATGTATACTGAAAATATAAACGCGCAATAATAGACTTTCCAAATGACTCTGACCAAAAGGCGAATGCTAACTATTTATTAAACTTTAACGTGCGGAAGTTGTTATGAGAAAATTATTTGATGGGGTTCCATCACCTCATGAACCTCCCGACCGTTTTTTGAAAGAAGTTGCTTTTCCCCTAAGAAATGGCGTGGTTTATTTGCACAGAATTATGACGCATACCAAAATAAACTTAGCCTAAAAAAACGATTTAATTGATATCCATGACCAAATGCAACACAATTGTGGATTTTTGTCTACCTAAGAATAAAAATGCATTGTAAGAACAAAAATAATAAAACTAAAACAACACTAATGATTAACAAATGTAATTTTGATTGTATGCGGAGCAGCTGTTTTACAAAAATGAAACAGCTTTTCTAAAGAAAAGCACAAATCAGCGCAAATTGGGGTATTAATAGCACTACAACCTGTTCAGACAATTAATCCGTTTTTGTGAAAACTGTGTTGTGTTTATGGGTAGTTTACGACCCGTCTCAACAGACGCCAAAATACTTTTTTAAATAAAGATGTGGATTTGTCACATATGACAGAAGTACTTTATTCTTCGATATTCTCTTGGTCAAACATTTTTTGGATATTGGTTGTGAATATATAGTGAGCTTTAAAATACGCAAAAATGTTTATACACACACAAAAAATGTCATTTTTATAACTGCATTAAAGCTGCAACTCAAACCAACAGCCCGTGAACGCAGCCACACAACAAAAAATATTTTCAGTCTGTTTCTTTCGCTAATATTTTGACATGTTCTACTACCACTCTGCTACCAAAAAAACCCTTTTGTGAGTTCTCCTTACAAGAGCTTCGCACAGAGAAGCCCACTCACCGAAACAAGCGTATCTGAGTAAGTGGTTTGTTGTGTGGGTTTAATTGACCAATCATAATTGGCGTTTCATTATTACAGACCAATCAAATTTTTACAAGCGGCTTTCGCGGTAATAAAGGGACCGTGAAACGTAATATTCCGGTCAAATTTCTTTTAGCGCTGGCAGCGAAGCCTCGGCCAAAAGACAGCAGCTGGTGACCGGGCGAGTCAGACTCAACGCTTGGACAGCTGGTCAGCGTAAGCCTCCATACATATCCACCCCTATTTACCTGACCAAGCCGAAATTCAAGCCAGGGAAATGAGCTAAAAAGCGTTTAACAAAGACTATTTTAAGTGGTGTTTTCATAACCTTGTGTACAACATTAAATGCATGCCAGTGATTCCAAAAAACGTTCTGGTTCAGTTCCGTGGAGAGCCCAAAATCAGAGTAAAAATGAAAGAAACACACTTTTATATAAAATGCAGTGACTGTATTACATTTTGACAAAACAACTTGCTTTCTTGTAAATCACATTGCTTAAATAGTCATATTTATGGCACCACATTTATAATAATAACGACTGAGAATGACTGAGCGCAAACATTTTACATGCATTTTACTCTTTTTCTGCAAAGCTTTTTTCAATGCAGATGGTAGAAGCAAGTTTTCAGACCACGCTGCTGACCATTCATGCTTTGTCACAAGTAAAAAATGTCACTCTGTATAAAAAACACCTGTGTGTTCAACCCTGAGAATCCACCTGGCCGCAAAGGACTCTGAACTCAGCACATCTCAGCCGAAAAGAGTCTCGGATCTCTCTGAAGTCTTCTGCTTCATGCTGCGGTAGATTGTTCTTCCTCCGCTTGACCTTTCTTCTTCTTCCTCTTCTTAGACTTGGATTCTCCATCTATCCCACTGAGATACTCTGAGCGCATTAGGTTTGCCACACGCTCCTTCGCCGTGAGCTTTTTAGGAGGCCTGAAAAACATTAAAACATTCAAATGAACTTATCACTGTTACGTGTATTAAAAAAGCCATTCCTTCCAAAGGCAATACAGAATAAAGAAAAAAGGCCATAAACATCTTAACTACAATCATCATTGCTCTGAATGTTTAAAGCATCCCAAAGCACGAATCTGGTACACTGGCTGGCTTGAGACCGGCTGAACAAATTTCCCACTGTCGTCAATAAAAGGCTCGTAGACAGCAGCGGGGGCCTGATGTAAAACTAGTGACTGTTTATCTAATCAATAACTCTGGAGAATGAAGCGGCGCTTTGCCCCCGTGGGGCTGCTTAAGGATCCAATACACACACACCTACCTCATGGTGACACATGACACACTCTACCCCCAGGGCTTAGAGAGGCTATGAAACAGCAGTTATTGTTCTTTTGGTCCCTGAGCGCTCTACAGGGACCCCTACAGGCCATATGAAGCATGTATACAGATATACATGAAGGCGTGTGTGTGTGTGTGTATATATATATATATATATATATATATATAAATAATATTATATGCCACTATATTTACACATACTGACAGACGTCATAAATATGATATACACCTCAGCAGAAGTGATCCATCAGTTTGGTCAGCATTAAAATCTATTAAAAAAGTAAAAACCCTATACTTTCTGACTAATGAATCTCTGTGATTTATCCATGAGTTTTTTTTATTAGTCATTTCCAATGACTTAAGATAAAAGATTTTTTAAAGCTGGAAAAAAAAAATGTATACGTTACCAGTCAAAAGATTTTCAATGTTTTTAAAGAATTCTCTTCTGCTCACCAAGCCTGCATTTATTTGATCCAAAATACAGCATAAGCAGTAATATTGTGAAATATTTTTACTATTTAAAATAACTGTTTTCTATGTGAATATATTTGAAAATGTAAATTTATTCTATAATTATATATATATATATATATATAAAAATGCAAGGATGCTTTAAATTCATCAAAAGTGATAAAGACATTTATAATGTTATAAAAGATTGCTATTTTAGATAAATGCTGTTCTTCTGAACTTTCTATTCATCAAAGAAACCTGATATTCAGCTGTTTTTTTAACATAATAAATATTTTTTGAGCAGCAAATCAGAATAATAAATCAGAATGATAAATTACATTTTTTAAATATATTCAAATAGTTATTTAAAATAGTAAAAATATTTCAAAATTTTACTGTTTTTGCTGATCAAACAAATGCAGGCTTGATGAGAAGAACAGACTTATTTTAAAAACATTAAAAATCTTACTATCCAAAAACAATAGTTTGGGGTCAGTATGACTTTTTTTGTTTGTTTGTTTTTTTGAGCAAGGATGCAGTAAATTGGCCAAAAGGGACAGCAAAGTAAATTTCTATTTCAAATAAATGGTGTTCTTTTGAACTTTCCATTCATAGAATCCTGAAAAAAATGGCTCAGTCTCTACAAAATATTTAGGAAGCACAACTGTTTTCAACACTGATAATAAATGTTTATTGAGCAGCAAATCAGCATATTAGAATGATTACTGAAGAATCATGTGACACTGAAGACTGGAGTAATGATGCTGAAAATTTAGCTTTGTCATCACAAGAATAATTTAAAATAGAAAACATTAGATTTTTAATCAAATACTGATCACCCTTAGTGAGCATAGCAGACTGTATTCTTCACATTATATATATTATTATATCAATTAAAAACTATAAAAAATTATTACAACATCCTCCAAAAATAAAAAATAGAATTAAACTCTCAGAGGAACTGGTGCATGTGTGTGTATTTTTGGTTGCCTATAATGGCCTTTCTCCAGTGTACCAGAGGTCTTTGTTGTTGAGTCGCGTGTCCATAAGTGTGTGTGTATGTTTATATTGGTGTGATCTGCTCATTAGAGAAATCTTGTCTGGACATGGACAGTGTACACCACAGCCGGCTGTAATGAAGTCTCTCCTGACAGGACGGCTAGACTCAGCTGAGACCGTAAGACAGCACAGCACAACACAGCAATGTCACACGTACAATTAGGCTGGGAATGGTAAATGTTAATAGGGCCAAAGCACTGACCAGTTAAGTGGTATCGGCATAGTGCAGCATGAATATTCTATACCGAGTGATGGCTGGTAAATATAGATGTCAGCTGTCAGCTATGACGGCTGATAAGTTCATTACGGCTGTTGTCTGTTGTCTGGGCAGTGGAGAGAGAGTGAGAGTGCGTTATGGCTGCTCTAGGGCAGCTCCTCTGGGACTGACCTATTGTCCCGCTCCATGGGTTTCATTCACAGGTCCTGCTGCAGGTCACCCTGCCAATTACTAGTGGTTAGACACATGCTTCTCCCTTTAGTGTCTGAGCCAGCATGTGGCACAAGTCAAAACTCAATAGTACCATAAAAAAAAAAAGTGTACGACTACAAATGAAGCCATAAAACTACTTAATTCTGAAATCATAAAGTGGATGAAATGAGCAGGTCTTCAAACAAATAAAATTTTGAGCGAGCCTATCTCCTAATCAAAGCCAAAGTACTTTTTTTTTTCTAAGCTGACAAATTACAAAATCATTAGATAAAGATGGTTAGGTTTTCAGTCACTATTGTTCATTGTGAAGACAATATATTTTAGAATATAGACTACAATGACTTAAAGGGATAGTTCACCCAAAAAAGAAAATTCTGTCATTAATTACTCACCTTCATGTCGTTCCAAACCTGTAAGACCTTCATTCATCTTCGAAACACAAATTAAGATATTTTTAATGAAATCCAAGAGCTTTCTGATTCTGCATAGGCAGCAACGCAACTGACATGTTAAGGCCCAAAAAGTTAGTATGAATATTGTTAAAATAGTCCATGTGACATCAGTGGTTCAACCATAATTTCATTAAACTACTAGAATACTTTGTGCGCAAATTTAAAATGAATGAAATTATAGTTAATGTCACATGGACTATTTTAACAATGTCCTTTCTACCTTTCTGAGCCTTGAATGAATGTGTCAGTTGCATTGTCTTTGCAGGGTCAGAAGTCTCAGATTTCATTTTATACATATTTTGGACTACGGGGGGTTGGGCATTATTTCAATGATGTGCAATCGTTGCACTCGATGAGCTACTGGCCCTGCCTTTTGCTAGTTTTACAGCAACACAACAGAAAATAAAATACTGATACGATGACCACAACTACTGAAAGCGCTTACAGGTGGCCATGGATACAAGCGTAGGCTTAAACCAAACGCCGTACCATTGATTTTTCCCTACAAAGAGTCTAAACGCCCCCGACTTTTGAGTGAAATTCACTCTTAGAAACTCATTCAGTGGCTGCGGTGTCATGACAAGCGTCGGCATGTTTACATCCTGCCAGGATGGCATCTAGCGTTTCTTGTCTCTGTCATTCGTAAGCTCTTTCAGTAGTTGTGGTCCACTAAAAGCCTCAAAGACATTAGGGCTACAGTGGTGAGAACAAAGACGAGGGTCTTTAGATAGTTTTATTTGTCCACAGGCATCATCCCATGCTTTTCTCCTCTTCTTATCGCTAGCAAAGCAGTGAAGACTTACATTGCTTCTTTTGTTGCCCATCGACTAAAAATTACAACCAAAAGCCGTACAATGTGTTATCGTATCAGTATTTTATTTTCCGAGTTGTGTATTCCAGGTTGTGTTGTGGTAAAAATAGCAACAAGTAGCGTCAGTAGCTCACCGAGTGCAAATCATTTCACGTCATCGACCTAATGGCAAAAAATATGTATAAAATGATGTGGGTTTTTAAAGTAACAATCTTTCATGGGTTTTCTACTACATATTTCAGTAAGAGCCATCATTTATGTTACATTAACCCATACAAGTCATAATACCCAGGGTTCCCTTTAAATCTAAAGCTGTAATAAGACTTTACCCTAGTTTTACATATAAAGCATTCTACAATGAAAGTAGCTAGTTGCCACACAGCGCCCTTCCACAGTGGAATACGATCTGTAAAGAACAAGCATTGGGAGTCTGTTTTCTACTCTGAAATAAAACGATACAACTCAATTAAATTTAATGTGTCACTAACCTTGAGTTAAACAACTTTAACATCAGATTTTACCAAACTGTACCTGACACCCCCTTTACAGCACAGAGACAGCACACATGGGCTTTTGAGTCTTTATCTCAAAGGCACACTAAAGAACTGAAGGTGGGATGAAAGAGATGGAAGTAAAATACAGCAGAATACACTCACAATAACAGAAATTTTCAAATGACAGTTCTGGGCTGACAAGAGAGCTGTGATCATTACATATGCGGGTCAGCTATGAAACATGCTGAACACTACAGGAGAGGCCCATATGTCAATATTCTTTATTTAAACACATATGCACGCAGATTCAGATAAAGCTCAGTAAGCTCAGTAATGACGTTCAGGATGGTTTTTGGCTGCGGCTCGGTTTAATTAAGTGTCCTGTGGAGAATCTGACCACACAAAAGCCGGCCTACACCAACACGTCCACGTTTGAGGGCTAGTCTGGACATGGCCTTTGCTAACCAGACCCCACGCTTGCAGCACCACATTCAATCCTGTGGGAAATGACCACTAATAACCCTGCACTGGCCAAACCTTATAGATAGTGGCCTAACAGCCATACTGCAAGCCATACAGCCTACTCACACCAAAGACTGCTATCAGATTAAGTAAACCAACAAAACAGCTCTTTATAAAGGATGTCATATCCGATACACTTAGGGAATAACACTGCTACTGCATCGCACCTTATAGGAAGTCGAGGGAGAACGAGGGGTGAGTGTGTCAGAGGTGAAAGGTAAAACTTGCAGCTGGTAAAGGCAGGACTTGACTAGTCCTTTTTGACCCTGAAGAGCTCTGCTACAGCGAAAGACTCACAGCTGCCAAGAGTGTGTGTGTGAGGTGTGGGCTTTTCTCCAGCGCAGCCAATCTGGCAATTTTCAGAGCAGCAGTGACGGGACAGTTACAGTAACGTGTGTGTCCTACAACACAGCTCGAAGGCATTTCTCTTCCCTTTTCTTCAAGAAGTGCCACTGAATAAGTGCATGCATGTTACAAAAGCAATGGGATGTTGTTGGTTGCTGTGTTTTGCTAATAGTCTTGATACTAAAATAAACAAATTAAACTATTCTTATTCTTTTCAAGTCTACGACTCAATTTGGCAGTGGCTATTTTGAACACATTTTGATCTGAGAAAAGCAGATCAAGCATTTGTTTGTTGTTTACTAAGTCAAACAGATTTAAATCACTTGTAAATCTCAGGTAATGTTTGATTAATAGAATATTCTTGAAGATGTTTTAATTAAATCCTGTTAGTACTTAATTGTATAATTTGTTAAAACCTGTACAGAGAATCTATAGGTATCGATTACTGAAATTTTGGTACGACAGTTTAAAGTCAAATAATGAGCTGCATTTCCAATTCCATCTATAATTATGCACTTTTGGTTTTAAATATTCTCTGATCAGTGCCTTGCTTATTCTGGGATACACTACTGTTCAAACGTTTGGGGTCGGTAAGGTTTTTTTTATGATTTTAAAAGAAGTCTCTTACGCTCACCAAGGCAGCATTTACTTAATCAAAAATACATCAAAACAGTAACACTAAAATAGTACTACAATTTAAAAGAACTGTTTTCTATTTTAATATATTTAATATTTACTTTATTCCTGTGATAGCAAAACTATCATTACTCCAGTCTTCAGTGTCACATGATCCTCCAGAAATCATTCTAATTTGCTAATCAAGAAACATTTATCATCAATGTTGACAACAATTGTGCTGTTTAATGTTTTTCTGGAAACTGACAATTTTATCCAGGATTAGAAACAGAAAAGTTAAAAAGAATAGCAGTTATTTAAAATGGAAATATTTAAAAGGATTAGTTCACTTCCAGAATAAAAATTTCCTGATATTTTACTTACTCTCATGTCATCAAAGATGTTCATGATCTTTCTTCAGCTGAAAAGAAATGAAGGTTTTTGAGGAAAACATTCCAGGATTTTTCTCCATATAGTAGACTATGGTGGCCAATGGGTAGAAGGTCCAAATTGCTGTTTCAATCCAGGTTCAAAGAGCTCTACATGACTCCAGTCATAGAAATAAGGGTCTTATCTAGCGAAACAATTGATCTTTTTTATTATTCTAATTTATATACTTCTTAACTACAAATACTCATCTTGCATTAGCTTGACCTCATGCATTTCATAATCATGCACGCGTGATGTAGGCAGAAGTTTTTACAAAGCAAATATGCAAAGAAAGTCAAACACCCTTTACAAAAAAAGATAAAACAATGATGTTGGACAGTTTTTAAGTTGGAGAAGAAAATGAGATAGAGTTTTTCACCCTACCCTACCTTTTTGAACAGAAGTACACAGTTGGAAAAACTAACCATGTGTGACTTTTCCAGTGTTGATTATGTAATGTGTGAAGTTGTAGACGTGCATTGGAGAGCTAGTGCAAGATGAGCATTTGTGATCAAAAAGCATATAACTTTTTATTCTTTTAGATGATGATTGATCGTTTCACTAGATAAGACCCTTATTCCTCGGGTGTGATCATGTAGAGCCCTTTGCACTGAAACTGCAATTTTGAACATTAAAGTCCACTATATGTAGAAAAATCCTGGAATGCTTTCCTTTAAAAACTTTCATTTCCTTTACGCCTGAAGACAGACATGAACATCCTGGATCACATGGGGGTGAGTAAATTATCAGGAAGCCTTTATTATAAATGTCTTTACTGTAGCTTTTGATCAATTTAGTGCATCCTTTTCTGAAAAAGTATTAACTTTTTTCTTAAAAAAAAATTAAACTGCACTGACCATAAATGTTTGAATGAATTGAATATGACATTGAGAACATTTTCAGCCAAAAACGGGAAACTCTTCATGCGTTTTGCCTGTTTGACTACACAACAATTGCATTTTGGGGAATGAAAACGCATAATTTTGAAAACATGCAATACAGGAATCTTTGAAAATGGTGATGTCATGCACGTGCATAGAACGTGTTTGGTGTGTAGACAATGCACAGTATGTGTCGATTTTACTTCCCTACAAGTACTGTTTATTAACCAGGTGACAGCAGCAACTACTGGCCTGGCATACGTAATGCAACGTTTTTGGCAGTTTTCGCAGATATTTGTGAATGCAAATTGTTTTGAAAACGTTGTCATGTATATGTGAAACTTTTTAAAAACGCAAGGGAAAACTTTTCCATTTTTGCCTAAATTGTTGTTGTGTAAACAGTGTAAACATAGTTAAACAGAACACTTCCCTTTTATCATAATAAAAAAAAAAAAAAGTCAATAAAAATGAAAAAGTAAAGAAAAAAAAAAAAGTTCAAAAGAGCTCACAAATATCAAACTTTACGTGGGAAAAAAACTCTGAAAATGTTAAAGAAGCCACAAAGAAAAATGTACAATCAAACAGAACACAGCTAAATTTATCTAAAAGCAAAACTAGATCATACTACCTGGCACAGCTAACTGTCTGACAGATTCATAAATTACTGTCCAATTTCTGAAAACTTGCAGTACCTCTTAGCTTTGTCTTTGCCCTTCTTGGAGTCTTTACTGTTGGCAGGATTAGTGGTTATGGAGCTGCCCAGGCCCTGGGGTGCGTCCCTCAGGCCAAAGCTCTTAGCAGCGTGGCCCAGGTGCAGGCTGCGGATGTGGAAGATGTGTTTCAGACTGGAGGGGTACGCGGTGTATGCTCTCAGGAAAGACTGCAGTGCTACAGGACAGGAAGAAAAAAAGCACCAAAAAAAAGCAATAAAGCACTGATTTTACACCCCATTTTAATATTAATAATAATGCTTTATTTTATACATTATTATTACAATTTTACTGTTTACAAATAAAATATTTTACAATTAATATTTCATTGCTGTTGTTAAATTTATCCAAATATTTTATTTATTTTATTAAACACAAATAATCCATTTGCAATACCAAGGGAAATAACATGATTTTGACTTAGAGGATAAATGGTTGTAAAAATATTCAAATATATACATTTAGTTAAATTTGTTCTATGTAATGAAAATGTAGCTGGGCTGCAAAATTGTAGATCAAAATATCAGTTTAACAGTAACTTGATATGCTAATTAGTTTTTTGTCTTACCGCTCTTCGCTGTTTGCACAGACTCGTTATTGGCGTGAACATAATTCTCAAAGTCAGTCTGTAAAACGGTGGCTCTCACTCGCACTTCCTGCTCAAAAGCAGCGGCTGATCTCTGCACAGTCATGTACAAAGAGACACTCATCAAAGATAAACAACAAAAATCTGAGTAAAACGAATGCATTGCATTCCAGCAATTATGTGGGGAAAAAAAAAAATATCACATTTTATTACAATAAAAGCAGATCATCAAGAGCATCAAACCAAGAGCATCACACAAATGTTACTGGTTATAAACACTAATGACACGTCCCCTCCCCATCTATGACCTTTGACCCTCAAATGAGGCTGCTAACAAGGGGGGTGGCACAGGCGAGGATTACAACCAGCTGATTGGTGCTGGGAGGGAAGAGGACATTAAATCAGGATTAGGACTGACTGAGCGCTGGCAGAAACATTCGCTCATTGTTGTCAGACGGCTCTCATTGTTGAGAGAAAGGGGGAAAAAAGAGATAAAGAAAAAGCTTTTCTTCTCCCACAGCTGTTCTCTAGACCTATATGTTCAACCACATGCGATTTTCAACCAAGATAGGAAAGTTATAACAGTTATGCACAGTCAAACAAGTCAACATTGACTTGGTTTAGAAGGTTTAGATGTCAGAAGTTACCTTGCCGTCCCATTTCCCTCTGCCTTTGAAGCGCTCGTCCTTCATCAGATTGGCCAAGATGTCTTCCATCTTCATCTCGGACAAACTGAGGAAGCCAGAAATGTGGATACTTTAAACAGATCTCTTTATAAATGGAAAATAAATAAATAAATTGTACCAGACTGTGAGTTTCCCAGTTTAGATAGTTTAGCTCAACATATCGAGCCCTGCTAACCCACCAAACCCCTTTTGATCATCCTTTAGTACTGTAAACTGTAACGTGAGCCAAATATCATAGTCCTTATGCCAGCAGAACAGATTCATTCTGCTCTCATGCAGAGAGACTGCGAGTGTGTGTTTTCTCTCGGCACTGGAAGCCTCAGAGTCATCAGTCCAGCTCTTGACTGTTATATTGCGGGCTTTGGAACAGAGACAAGACCAGTTTGACCATCTTTAATCACAATGTCAGGGACTGGACTTCATCCACAAATCTGACAGGTCCTGTCGTACAGTCCCCTACTGCTGTGTTCATCAAAAGAAGTAAATGAGATATGGATGAGACGCCAGTCAGCTCACCTGATGTTGTGATTGGCCAGCACATCCACAAAAGCCGTCTCAGAGGGGGTGAGGAAGAGCAGGCTGCTGCCCTGAGCACCAATTCGTGCCGTGCGGCCCACACGATGAACATACTCTGCGGCGGAAACAGGAGGGTTGTACTGGAACAGAAAGATGATTCATTAAAAAAGTAGGACTGGTTGATTATAGTAACAAAACTAAATTGACTAAATTGTGGATTGCCCACTAGTGATGTGCAATTATGAGATTTTACACAAGGAGAAATCTAACCTGAACAATCCACGTAACCTGAGGCAGATCCAAACCACGTGCAGCCACATCCTAGGGAGAAATTAAACAAAAACATTTAAATATTAATTTAATCAGATTCATTAACTAAACTAAGTCAACAATGTTAGAGAAATGTAGAACCAGTGTTACCTGGACTAAAAATACTAAAATTAATTTTAAATGACTAAAACTACTAAAAACAATTAATTAATCCAAAACTTCTCTGTGATATTAAGTCATGGGTTCATACAGATATAGTAAAATAAAATTCCAGGACTTTCAAGAACTTTTAAAGCACTACTTTTTTATAATTTCAAGGACTTCAATCAGAGATCTCACTTATGATTTGACGTTTTCTACTGTTGAAAGGAAAAGTTCACTTCCAAAACAAATATGTACAGATTGTTTTCTCATCCCCTTGTCATCCAAGATGTTCATGTCTTTCCTCAGTCGTAAAGAAATCGTTTTTTGAGGAAAACATTTCAGGATTTCCCTCCATATAGTGGACTTCAATAGTGCCCCCAAGTTTGAACTTTCAAAATGCAGTTTAAATGTGGCTTCATGAGCTGAATGAGCTAGTCTTATCTAGCGAAACGATTGGTTATTTAAAAAAAATAAATAAATAAAATTAAAAAATTAAAAAGTATTTACATACTTTTTAACCTCAAATGCTCATCTTGTATAGCTCTGTGTGAACTGTGTGTATTCCAGTTCAACACAGTTAGAGTATGTCAAAAAACTCCCATCTCATTTTCTTCTCAAACTTCAAAATGTCATGTCGCTGCAGAAGAACAGACCCCAGTGTTTACAAAGTGAACTTGCAAAGAAGATCAAATGCCCTTTACAAAAAAAAAGGTAAAACAGCAATGTAGGGCGATTTTGAAGTTGGAGAATAAAATAAGATGGGAGTGTTTCAACCTACCCTAACTGTCATGAACCAGAATACACATATGCGATGAGTTCATGTAGAGCTAGATAAGACGAGCGTTTGAGCTGCATTTAAACTGCATTTTGGAAGTTCAAACTTGGGAGTACCATAGAAGTCCACTATATGGAGAGAAATCCTGAAATGTTTTCCTCAAAAAAATATTTCTTTAAGATTGAAGAAAGAAAGACATGAACATCTTGGATGACAAGGGGGTGAGTAAATTATCCATACAATTATCCATACAAAGTGATTCGCGGAAGTGATTCAACAACCCACTCTGAAGTCCTGATTTAAATCAAATAATTCGAAATCCGATTGGATCGCTTCGAAACAGTGCATCATGTTGCGACAATGGTTTTTAAATAGTTTATAAAAATCATTACAAGCATTGTCAAAATTTGAAAATAAACGACTCTTCTAATTTGATCTGGTTTTTGCTAGTGAATTGCTTGAAATGAAAAGAAGTCACGAGCTTGAATCAATTGGAGCGGTTTCAGTCTAAACGACTCACTAAATTGATTTGGTTCATCTGTTCCTCTTCTTGCATCTTCAGCCATGTTTACACAACACTGTCAGTACTACTGGTTTGGCTTGATAGTTTTATGACAGTTAAAGTATGTTTTTTTTTTTTTTAAATTGCGTGAATTTTGCGTGAAAAAGATTTATTTCATAGATACATTGTCTTTCAATAATTCAAGGACTTTTCAAGTACCTCTTTAGGAATATTAGTATTTTCAAGGGTTTTCCAGACCTTAAATTTCAAAAAGTCAAATTCAAGTATTTATGAACCCTGCATGACTGAGGTCTTTTTTTTGTAGTTCTGCCAAGTGCAATCAATGATTCACTCTGCTGAACTATATTGCCTTATTTTACAAATCTATTGCCACACTCTTGCCATTATGCTCTTGGAGCCACAATGATATTCACGGCTCCCTCCTTGTGGGACTGAATCTGCTTCCTTACAGTTACCAGCCCTGAGCTTTAACAACTATGCCACACTATTTTTTAAGGATGTCCATTTGGACAATTTTTAAACTGAACTCCAGCTTTCAACCTCAACTAGCCTAAACTCTGAGTTGAGGTGTCTGGAGCTGGTACAGATGGAGACCAGCACAATGCCATGCCAGGCTGTCAACAGGAATAGAAGCACTCATTTACTCCAGGAGCCCTTCTGCAGAGTGACAAGATGGAAAAAAAGGAGGTAGAGGAAGGGGATGCACACACCTGTCCATAAACCTGTTGTATCAGCTGACTGTGATGTAAATTGAACTACATCATTAGATCAAGGCATTAATTAGTCATTTACCAAATCTTTATATTTTAAGAGTTTCCCAAAGGAGGTTTATGAAAAGTTAATAATTAATTACATCCAATATTAAATTAAAATTAATGAACAGGATTGCATGACAATTGTGATACAGCTTAGTACATGAACTGAATGTGTTACTTAAAAAAAAAAAAAATGTTTTTAAATATATTAACCTTTTGACAACTCCATGTATTCAATTTCAACTGGTATTTTATAGGTTTAACAAGCAAAATTAAAAAATGTTATGCGTTTCTGGAAGCTGTGCAGGCTGGCCCTTAGGTATAAATAAACCTGGTTGGGAATCCCTGCTTTAGACTGCAGTCAGGGCCAGTTATTATACAAATGGCGTCAATTTGAATGACTTACCGTACACAGCAGAACGCCAGTTTTACATTGAGAGAACTCCTGAAAGACTTCAGTGCGCTCCTGAAGGGAAAGACACAGAAGAGTTCACAAAACAGTTGTAGATATGTTTCAAAGGTGGTCAAACACTATACAAGAGAAACACCTGAGCACTTTAATTACAAAGTCATATCAGATAATATGTATTTGCATTTCTATCAGAACAAAAGATGAGGCGAAAATATGGATAAGAACCCATCTGAAGATGGGACGTCCGACAGCTCCTCTCTCTTTTTTTTGCATGGAGCACAATCTGTTGTGTGCTGGAACAGCTGCCAGTCTCCTGCAGCTCTCCTCATCAGAGGAGACGTCCAGAGCTCAGCCTGTGCTGTCCCATTACCAAACCCATCCATAACACTACAGGCCGGCACCACACCCAGACCTGCTCTCTTATACATCTGACCAAGAGACTCCGGAGTCCCCTGCCCTTCTAGTGCCATATGGGCGACCCACGGCAGCTCCATTTGTGTGGGGGGTGAGGGTGCAGGCTGGACAGTGGCAGGATACAGTTCCCCTGACACTGCCACAGGGCACCGACTGCTGCTGTTGCCTGAAGGCCAGCTGGCTGAGAGCCGGCGGACCCCACCGGTCAACCAGACCATTATGGTCTAACCTAGTGTCATATGTTGCTAGTGATTCTGGATGCTTTTAAGATACATGGACGTTTTAGTAGAACAGAAGCATGGGTTTTATTAGTGTGCTGTTGTAGTCCAGAATACACTACATGACTTTTGCCTAGATTTACAGTCTGGAGGAGTTGACACTAGTTGCTGAAAGTCAGAGGCTTTCTGCAGATTTGAGTTGATGGATTTCTTAGAAAATCTTGTGGTGTATGATAGTCACAGACTCAAATTTTTAGCTTCAGACTATGATTCCATCCAGTCAGAGGACATCGAACATGTCTGATATTTTGATTCAATTTTAGAACACAGCGTTCTCATTTGTCATGCATCTCCTAGCAACAAGCCACACGTTTCATCTTTTCACACTGAGGGCAACTGAGGGACTCATACGCAACTATTACAGAAGGTTCAAAAGCTCACCAATGCTTCATAAGGAAAAATGACGCATCTAGAGCCGGCAGGGGTGTAAACTTTTGAACAGAATGAAGATGTGTACATTTTTCTTATTTTGCCTAAATATCATATTTTTTTTATTCATTTAGTACTGCCCTTCAGAGGCTACACAAAATACTTACATATTTCCCAGAAGACAAAATAAGTTAAATTTACCCTGATATTCAAATTCAAAAAGTTTTTACCCCCCGGCTCTTAATGCATTGGGTGTCCTTCTGGAGCATCAGTGAGCATTTGAACCTTTTGTAATAGTTGCATATGAGTTAGAAGTAACAGGTTTTTTTCTGTCCCATTTTGAAACCATGATCAAAACACTCTGTGACTCGGAAGTAAACGCCCAATGGCATAATTGGCTAACAGCTGTGTATGTTTGACAGACTACATCCTTCATAGATGGATGCTACTGTGATTTTGGTCAAAATGCAAAATACTCAATAATCAAATGATCTGTAATAACAGACAAAGCAATAGTGACCGCATAATAAAAACAGTTACTCACACTTGTGTTGCGACATTACTGACAGAATCAATAAAGCCGGCACAGCATTGTTTTTTAATTTCAATCTTTCTGAAAATCCTGCGTCGAAGTGTGCCTTGTTTTAAACAAATCCGCAATAAAATGAAATGAACAAAGAACCAACTTCTTACTGACGTGGTCTGGATCTCTCTCTTATTATGCACCTAGCCTACTACATGCACAGACCAGAGGGCAGGTACTCGACACATAATGTCTTACCTCTTGTCTCATGTTGCCGTGCAGCCTGTAGAAGTTAAGGGAAGCTGAGGTATGTTTGGTTGATGTGGTGCTGGGCTTCTCACAGAGGACTGCAGTGAGGAGAGTAAGCAGAAACTCCACAGCCTCACAGCTGGATATGAAAACGATAAGCTTCTGCCGCTGCTCAAACTATGAACAAAAACACAAGTGACAGTAACTGTGCATCTAACATGAGCAAATTACTTTCTTTGTTACAGTAAGCTCTAGCAGTAGAGCTTAGCAATTTTTTGGTAATTGTACTACTGTTCAAACATTTGGGGTCAGTAAATGTTTTCTGAAAGAAAAAATTCATACTTTTCTTCAGCAAGCATGCCTGAGATTGATCATAAGTGCCAGGAAAGACATTTAGAATGTTTCTTGAGCAGCAAGTAAGCATATTAAAATGATTTCTAAAGGATCATGTGACACCGAAGACTATAGTAATGGCTGCTGAAAACGTCACAGGAATAAAATACGTTTTAAAATATATCACAACAGAAAACTTTCCAGCTTACTTCTTTCCATATTTGGTAAATTATAAAACATAAATAACTATAAATAATTCACCAAGCCAAAGTGAAATGAGTTGAGGTGATCTACAGCATAACACAACAACACCACTGAGCGTTAATAATTGTGTTTTAACATATGGTGTCCTGTACCTTGCATTTGGCCAGAATAAAGGCAGCCAAACAGACCAGGTGGAGTTTGCTGGGCACCACCACAACATGCTGCTGCAGCCTCTCAGGCACCGCGTAGCTGTCTGACAGAGCCTGAGGGCCCGCCTGGGGACACGCTTCAACTGTCTCCTCGCTCCCCTCTGACACGTGGATACTCACGGGCTCCTTCATACTGATGCTGGCTAATCGGGACAGTCCTGGACGTGAAGAGAACAGGATCAGCATAAACGGTTGCACATCCACGTAGATTGTCACCAAAATGCTTTTGTGATCAAAATATTGCGAGAATAAGATGTTTTTGCAGCCTACCACTGCCTAAAACTGGAAGGTGCTATAAGAAGCTTGTTTCAATGGAATTAAGACACTGTTCTGTCATGCAAAGTAGAGAAGTCTGGACCTGAGAGACAACGACTCCTGTCAGGTCATCCTATTCTGCTTACGCTAGAATAAAGCAGGTATGGTACCTCCCACACCGAAAAGCAAGCGCTTATGCCACCGTCTCACTTTACATCCAGACACACTCTGGGCAGTGGCATTGAGTGGACGATGAGCCGACGATGAGCTTACCCTCGGTGAGTGTGGCTGAAAGCAGCACATTCTGCCTGGCAGGTCCAGTGGCATTCATAGCATTCAGAATCACAGTCAGATCTTTCTCAAAGCCCAAATCCAAAATCCTTCAAAAGAGCATGGATAAACTAATTATAAATACACCAGATACTGATACACCTTTAAACTTAGGTAGCTAGAACTAATAAATAATACTGATAAAAACGGGCATATTTCTTTATAAATTATTCAGGTATTTTGTGCCATGCACAGAAGAGATTGATGAATTAGACTATAAAGTAGAGAAAAACATTTTAATGGTTTAAAAAAAAAAAAAAAACTAATATCTAGGGATGCACGATGGTGGACCAAAAAATAATAAAAATAAATAAAAAAATTGTTTATTTAGTTATTTTCAAAGCTTCAATGTACTGTCATTATAAAAGAACTTCATTATTGTTTAATTCTAACAAAAAAGTTATTGTTAAAAACTATCCAAAATGACAAATAATTTGCTTATAATTTCCGCACAGGAGAGACTTAATGTTGCTTCCAAACAAAAGGACATATCGGTATCTGCCCAAATGAATAGATATAAAGGCATATTGGATATCGGCAAAATACAATATCGTGTCGGCGCCAATAGCTATGTGGGTAGTGCACCGATATACGGTGCAATTGCACCTCGGGTGTCCCGAGAATGAATCCCGCCTCATGGATCCCACCCCCTCTCTCTCTCTCCCACTCACGTCCTGTTGAAGAAAAATTGAAAATGCCCCCCCAAAAAACTAAATTATGCATCCCTAATAATATCCAATTAATAAGATGTGTAAGGGATAATTAACGGTTTGTTGTGAATTAAAGGGTGGGGGGGGGGTGGTAGGTGCAAAGAACCAACCGACACAAAGTGCATTTAAAATCCTGTAATACACAGCAGCCATTGATTATCCCACTTATTCCATGGTCATTTGCCAAGTTTTAGACAAGCTAAAACTAGTATTGCTCTTTGCGGCGCAAAAATGACAGTTATTTTTGTCAGTCACAGCTCGTTAACTCTTGCATTCTGCACCTTCTAATCAGACACAGAGATGAAATAGTGCGGTAAGATCACATTTATTTGAATGAATTATAGCATTTATTTCAAATAATTATTGAGAGAGAGAGAGAGAAAGGGAGAGATGACAGTTGTGTGTGCGTATCTGCATGCTGCGGGTCTGCGCGTCTCTCTACAAACAACTAATTAATTCAAAAACGCAGATTTTACCACCTCGTTGCTGAGGAATGTAATGTAGCGATCTAGTATCTAGGCTATTTCATTAATAAAAATCAACAGGAAGCGCTGACAATACGGTTAAGTATGTAAGCAGCGCAATGCGATCTCCGACCTCTCTCTCTTTCTCTCTGTGTGTTTGTGTGCATCAATTAAAGCAGCACATTAATATAGAACGGTGATTAAACTGACTTGAAACTACCTGTGCATTAAACTGTTTTACTGCATACCTGCCAGCCAATCAGAATCCAGTATTCTGACAGACCATGGAATAATAATAAAATAAACAATTAGCATATTAAACATTATCAAATTTGTTGTTAGCTACAGCCCTAATGTAAACCACATCATGTCATTCTCCATTCAAATCAGCAAACAAACTGACCTGTCAGCTTCATCCAGAATGAGCCAGCGCACAGCGCTGAAAGCAATACTTAAAGTGTTCTTTATGTGGTCCACCAGTCGGCCTGGAGTCGAGATCAGAACATTAATGCCCTTCCTCAGTCTGAATTCGAGACAAAGACAAGCAAAAACAAATGGAAACACAACAAGACACAGTGCAGACTGAAGTGATATTGCAGAAATTATCTATACACTACTGTTACAAGTTTGGAGTTGGTAGGATTTTAATGTTTTTGACATGCTTTAAAATATTATTTATTCCTGATGAAAAAGGTAAATTTTCAGCAGCAATTATTCCAATATTCAGTGCCACATGATCTTTCAGAAATCATTTTAATATGCTGATTTGTTTCTCAAGAAACATTTCCTATTATCAATATTGAAAACAGTTGTGTTGCTCAATATTTAAGCAGAAACTGTGACACATTTGCCTTTAGGATTCTTTGATGAATATAAAATAGAAATGTGTATTTAAATTATAAATCTCTATGCTATCACTTTTAAACAATTTAATGCATCTTTGCTGCATACATTTTTTACATCTTACTGATTTCCAACTTCTGAACTGTAGTGTACTTGCAGTGATTCTGTAATGTATTTGAAATTCATCCAAAATGCTTGATACAATAATTTTACATTTGAATAATCTAATTCAGACCTCTTGGAGTAGACATGTATATTGTGTGCATGTGTGTTGTTAACCTGGCTTTTTCTGATTTTCTTTTCTCTCCTCCCATCAGAACTCCTGGAACAATCCAGGTGAAAGGCTAAAAGGAATAAATTCAGTGAGTGGATTTTTAAGATGAACATGTAAAAATGTAGTAGATCAATACAGCATAACAATTTAGCAAAATAGCAAATCCTCACTTTTAGAAGCTTCTGAAACATCTGAAAGCTCTGCAGGGCAAGCTGAGGGACAACCAGAAACAAATCCATGTTGAAAGGAAATAAAAATGGTACATATAAGGGGAAATGTATATGCTTTTAAGTTAAATCAGAAAATAATGACGGTTTTGTATCATTTAATATAATACCTCTCTAGTTGGAACAATCACAACAGCCAAAGGCCCATCTGATCTCTGAAAAAAAAAAAAATTATATTTTATGAAACCAAAAGTTAATGCACATGACTATAAATAACTTTTTTACCAATTTATTTAAATATATATTATGAAGTAGTGTTGAATGTCTGACTGCTAATGACTTCAAATTCTCCATGCAGTATCAATAAACAGCATAACCAGTTAAAAATACACAAATGTACTACTTTTAGCCAACTGAGTAAAACATAAAAATTATGTAATCAGTCATAAGTCTTGAGGTTGAGTGTCTTGTTTGAGACATTCAGGCTGACTTGCCTTCACTTTAGGCTGTACTGCTTGTAAGGACTGAACCAATGGAATTCCATAAGCCAATGTTTTTCCTGTAGGAAAAAAAAAAATAAAATAATCACATCTTTTAAACTTTTTTTGCACTCTTCTTTCTTTGTAAAATCCAACTTTTGTCATTTCTATTTTTTACAGCTACATATAGAATTGTTGTACACATTATGAAAAATCTGAATCTGAACTTTCAATACTTTTTTTTTTACATTTGGTTTACATGAAACAAAAAAACCCACCTGATCCAGTCTGGGAGCGCACTACAGCATCTTTACCAGACATCAACACTGGTATGGTTTTTTTCTGCACACTGAAAACACAGATGAAAATGTAAAAAAAAAAAATAAAAAATAAAAAATACAAAAAATGCAGTGCAATGCACAATACAGTGTTTTCATGACGCATCATCAGTCGGCCATACTGGTGGCACTGAATGTAAACAATGCCACTGAACTGAAGGAAACTTGTAGATTTTGCTGATTATTGCTGCTGAAAATGGTAATTTATTGTCATATTTAATGCTGGACTAAATGGTCAGACCAGGAAAAACATTTGGAGTACTACAGACTAGCAAAAGTTATAACAAATCAAGGAGAAGAGTGCAAAAACTGTCTGAGGAACAAAAGGCGTTTGTGGTTGGCCAAACTGAACCAGGATTTCCAAAGCAAAAATCTTGACAACATTCACATTTGTTCTGTTCACTTCTGGTCAGGTAGGTGAAATATTAGGCGAATATCTTAATTAATACTGCTCGTATGTTTACCACCTATTTACTTTAGTTTGTCAAAATTTTGTCCTTCTCTATATGATTTAGCAGCTTCCAGATGTTTGTTTTTTTTTTTTTTGGCGGTTTTGACAGCATAAATGAGCAGATTTGTATTCTGTAGTACATTAACCATGCAATCCATGCTGTTGTTTACATCTGAGTATCGCCAATACGGCCGTGCATCCGGGTAACTGACCAAATCTTGACACAAGTGCAAACCCTCTATACAAAGGTAAGATGAAGCTACAGTACCTCGTCATGCTGGTGACATTCAACACCTTATGGAGTGTTGCCACCTGTAAATAGTTTAGATGAGGAGAGAAAGTTATAAGACAGCATAAGCGTTTTAGTTAAAAGATTTTTTAGGTGATGTTGAAGGTTTGTTTGTACCAGATGAGGATGCAGATCGAGTTCTTCAAATGTGTTGCTGGTGAAGACTTTCTCTTTAACTTGATTTATAGCAGGACTAAGAGAACAAGAAGACAAGTAAATTGCATGTAAAGGTCAATTTTGAGAAAGACCGGAGTCCATTCATACAAGCTCAAATGTGTTGCATTTACCTGAGGACATCAGGGATCTCTGGGTTGTTTCTGAAGAGAGACGATGTCTTGATAAATGGTCTGCCATGGTCCCTTTGCTCTTCGGGAGCTTTCTTTGGAAATGTTTTCACCTTTGATGGGGACTTTGCGGCAGAGTTTTCTCTCTGGTCCCCATTCTCCTCTGTGTCTCTATTATTACTCCTCTGAGAGGGGCTTCTAGGGGTTTGCAGCTTTTGCTTATGTGTGTGCTGTTGACCAGTTTGATTAATCTTCCTCTGTTTGGAAGCGCTGCTCTCCTGGGGCTCAAAGGCAGCCTTCCTCTTTGATTCTCGCTTTTTCTTTAACGTCAACACAAAGAGTACAGCACTTCACAATCAGGATAAAACAAACTTGTGTGTGAACTAGAGTACATGAGTGTGTAATGAAAATGACAGCAACAACATGGGGTGCGGGACTGACTCACCTCTGCCCATTTCTCTGCTGTTGAAAAAGGTGTTCGATTTGTCTTTTTGTGAACCTTTAAGGGATCTGAGAAGATGTTGAGCATCAGCCCGTCCTCAGCCATGACAGTAAGTAGGCTATAAACGCCGATTAAAAATAGGTGGGTGTAGTAGCTAAATAGCTATAACAGTTACTACACTCACATGGGCACGTCAGACTGTTTACAAGATGATAAATGGCGCATTATCCTTTGTTTGAATGGCGAAAAAGTGATGTTCACTTCAAAATAATAAAAGCACAACATGAACGGCTGTACACATATAAAGTAAAGTTCCACACGTGTTTTTCCTCCGTCCACCACAACGTGTGGAAATTTCCGGGTATGTCGTTGCCAAAATAAAAGTCCCGCTGCTTTTTTTTATGACTCGAAGGTCATTTAGTGCATCTTATATGAGACACAATATTTCCTCTAATACGTTCTGCTACTCATTATTAGAAGTTGCTTGTTTTCCGAACGTGTAAATATTTATAATAATGTTTTGTTTACACTATAATATGAAATGCTCTTTTTTTATAAAAGCTGTTGAGGAGAAAATTATGGTTTTATATTTTATTTTTTAAGCATTTGAATCAAGTCTAATTATTTTATATAACTTAATTTCGATCATTTAAAATCATCCTGCTAGATTCTTAGAAGTTTGCTGAGGCAAACAATTAAACTGAGAACAATTGAAAAATATATACCGCCGTTTAAAAGTTTGGGATCAGTAAAATGTTTAATGCCTTTTAAAGAAGTTTCTTATGCTCATCAAGGCTGCATTTATTTGATAAAAAAAAAATCCAGAAAAAACTGTAATATTGTAAAATATTATTTCAATGTAAAGTAACTGTTTTCTTGTGAATATTTTTTTTAAATGCAATTTATTCCTGTGATGCAATGCTGAATTTTCAGCATCATTACTCCAGTCTTCAGTGTCACATGATCCTTCAAAAATCATTCTAATATGCTATGATTTACTATCAATGTTGAGAACAGTTGTTGTGCTTAACATTTTGTTGGAACCTGTGATACTTAACTTAAAGTTATACTTAACTTAAAGTTAAAAAGAACAGCATTTGTTTAAAATAGAAATGTTTACAATGTTTATGTAACAATATAAACCACCATTTAAAAGTTTGTGGTCAGTAAATTTTATCTTTATTTTTTGAGAGAAATTAATATCTTTTATTTACCAACGATTAACTAAATTGATTTTAAAAAGTAATAGCAAAGACTTACATTGTTAGAAAAGATTTCTATTTTGAATAAATGCTGTTCTTTTTAGTTTTTTATTCTTCAAAGAATCATGAAAAAAACAATCACAGCTTCCAAAAAATAATAAGCAGCACAACTGATTCCAACATAGATAATAAAAGTAATAAATCAGCAAATTAGAATGATTTCTAAAGGATAATGTGACACTGAAGACTGGAGTAATGGCTGATGGAAATTCAGCTTTGCATCACAGGAATAAATTATATTTTAAAATATATTAAAATAGAAAGCCATTTTTTAAACTGTAATAATATTTAACAATATTACTGTTTTTTTTTCAGGATTTTCAATCAAGTAAATACAGCCTTAATGAGCATACTAGATCTTACTGATCCCAAACTTTTGAACGGCAGTGTAACCATAATCAAATTGTGTTTTATTTTTATTAAAATAAAATCTTATGTTGTTTATTTTTAATTAATACAGAGTATTAGGACAACACTTTCCCACACTTAAAGTGTTCCTGTTGAAACTCTCATTTAGATTTCAGTGAATTAAGTACCCCATGTCATCTGCAAAATATAAAATGTGTTATAGTTTTTGTACATTTTTGGTGCAAAGATGTTGTGAGGCCTCTTAAAGGGATAATCTACCCAAAAATGAAAATTCTGTCACCCAAACCTGTATGACTGACTTTCTGTGGAACACAAATAAAATACTTTGAAAAATGCTGGTAACCAAACAGTTTGGGGTCCCATTGACTTCCATTGTATTTTTCTCTATACAACGGAAGTCAACAGGAACCAAAACTGTTTGTTTACCAACGTTCTGTATTCTACAGAAGAAAGAAAGTCATAAAGATTTTGAATGACACGAGGGTAAGCAAATGATGACAGGATTTTCATCTTTGGATGAACTATCCCTTTAAGCACCTTTTCTCTGCACTTTGTATAAAGCTTAAATATGAATCTTTCTAAATAAACAATCGCATCACATTTTTTGGATAGGTTTTATTTTAAATCTGTACTTTGTTGAAAATCAGTCTTTGTTCAGAGTATAAACAGATTAGGGTGCTACAGAACAAGGGGGAGCTCAGGGAATACTTCTTCATCCAGACGCATTTCATTTTTGTAGCCTCCTCTGCCTTTGGATATACTGGCCCTTGTGTTTACATATTCAGAGGAGATGCATATTCTGGACCTCATCTGCTGTAATTAAGTCAGTGTCTGCCTGTCATAGCACACTATCTGAGGGGAATTTAAAAAATCAGCCTGTTAACATGTTCCTCTAACCAGTGTACTTAACTCCTTTCCCCCCAGTGGGAGTCATCCAGTGACCTCAAAGAAAGCAAGAGAGATAGAGAGCGAATTTAATAATCAAAGCAGCATCGACTGGTTTCCTTAGCATGAGACCACTGAAGCGGGACTAATACTGCCCACCACAAAGGGTCCGGCCAGTCTGCTTTTTCTCGCTATGTTAATTAAACATACGTTGAATTAGCAGGTGCCATGCACTCCCATGAGTTCACACACGGTCAGATGGCAAGAACGACTACATTGCTGAGTAATGTATTTCTCCCACAATGAATTTGGAGATGTGGCAGTGTTCATTAAAATTTAAGAGAAATACGACCAAGAAAAGATGACCAAAGACAAATTTATGAGCAGTTTATCAGATTTATGAACAATGAAGAAAAAACTGAGAAATCTAAAATTTGACCTAAAATTTACTCCACCCATATTTTATTGTCATGCCATCCCAGATGTGTATGGCTTTATTTCTTTTGTGGAACACAATTGGTAATTTCTAGAAAAACAGTCTCTTTGAATTCATATAATGTAAATGGATGGGACCATCAAGGTTGATGCAATTTACATGAAACAAACAAATACCAGTGAATGAATCAATATCTTCTGAAGCAAAATGCCAGGTGTGTGTGAGAAAAATACTAATATTTTAAACTTTTATATGAACATTGAACTATAAACCATCACTTCCAGCCAACTGTCATATGAGTTAATGCTTGAACGTTGTCTAAAGTGGCCATAAGTGACAGTTTATAGTGAAAAATGTTGAAAATATTAGTATTTTTCTTATACACAACAATCTTTTCACTTCAGAAGACATCCATAGGGGTCATATGGGCTACTGTCATGTTCATTTTGTGTGGTTTTTAAAGCATCAGCTTTGAGTGTCCCATTCACTTGTATCATATGGATTCACACAGATGGGTTATTTTTCTAAAAATCTAAGCTTTTGTTCTACAAACTGAAGAAAGTCATACACCTTTGCTGGCATGTAAGAGATTTAGATTAGGTTAGAGATATTGCTTTTGGGTGGAGTACCTTTATAACAGGTCTAGCCCTCAAATGTTTTTCAGTTAGACAGGACTTTGGGTAGCTGGCCCACTAGCCTACTCTCCAGTGACTCAAACACAATGTGTGGGTCCTGGTCAGCGTTGACGTACACAGCCTGTGGATAGAAGGCCTGCAGGTCCGCTGCATGGTTCCAGTACTCTTTAAGCCTCCTCAGGAGCTGTGCCTCCGAATGCCGTGGGTTATATCGAAGCCGGGCCTGCACTTCTGGACCAGGAGCTGGTTTATACAAGCTGTGATACCTGCAGAGTTCAAATGCAAATTCAGAATGCAGATACGTGTTTGGTGGAACCTAAAGGAACAGATTCTTTACACAAATTTACAATGTGCTAAGCAGATTCTTTCTCACCATTCTCCAGTCACAGGATCTACACCTCTAAGTGTTACCCTCTCGATAGCAATGTCATCAGTCATCTCCAGAAAGAAGACCCTAGAGGGGAGAGGGGGAGAGAGGAAGAGATCATGTGGAAGTCTATTGTGATATCTGTGATCCTCTCAAATCGCCTGAGAAAAAAAGCTGCTTGGTAAAGGTATTGAAGAAGAACTATTATGTCCCTTTTTACACAATGTAGTATAAGTCTTAGATGTCCGCAGAATGTGCCTGTGAGGTTTCAGCTCAAAATACTTTTATAATATAATTTTGAAAATGTCTATTTTGAGTGGAAGCAGAAACACTGTTTTCATCCATGTCTCTTTAAATGCAAATGAGCTGCTGCTCTCCGCCCCCTTTTCCAGAATAGGGCTGTGCCTTTACAGCTCATACCTCAAATACTCCACTAAAAAACATCTGTTTGGTTTTGATTATCACATCTATCATGGATAGATCATGAATTTTAAAGCCATATCAGTTTAAACCTCTGATATAGGGCTAAGTGCACACATCTGAAGCACACGCACAGAAAGCGATTAAATTCTCTTTCATGTCTTATTACGTTTGAACTTTCAAATACACAAGTTTATGTTAAAAATGCACAGAAGTTACAAAAACAGTTGGCTATGTCTGTGAAGGTAAACAGCTGGGAAAGAAACTGCATGTTTATATTAGATCTGTGTGGCAGCAGCGTAATATTAAATAAATCATTAAATCCATTGCTCTCTTGTCTCGGGGGGGGAGCGAAATCTGAGTGGCTCATTTTTTTTTTTTCACATGTTTGCTGAGAAAACAAAGTTACTGGATTGTCCTTTTTTTCACATTTTCTGGCTTGGTAGATGCACTGGGGATCTGATTATAGCACTTAAACACAGAAAAAGATTATTTCCCCACGGAAATAACCGAGCACCCACGGAAAAACATGAGATGTACTGCAGCTTTTACGACTTTATTCTTGTTTTCATAGTTCATTTGAAGTCGTTTTTGGTGTTATTTTAATGGTAAATGTCAAGAGTGCATTATTGTATGAGAGGGTGCCAGCACAAATCTCTCGGTTTGCAGCAGGCTTCCTCACCCATATATATAGTGATCTGCGCTCCCTTAGATATTACGTGTGTGCGCGAATAAGTTGTATTTATTGTACCTATTGTAAACAGGTATTTATTAAGTCATTTTATTTAGTGAAGCGCAACCTTCATAGAAAGAACATGTGTATTATTTGGTAACTAATGTATTTGCCATCCGTACGTTTCACTTCGCAATTGGGGGTTGGGCATCCACCGGCAGAAACATAAATCAGGAATTATAATGAATATATGAATAAATTAATTATATGAATGTACCTCTGAAGGTTCTGACTGTCTTCAGAAAAGATTTGATGGCATTTTGTTAACACTCCACCACTGATGAAAAATAAGCTTAAGTGGATTCTACACATTTAAACAATTCAGACCAGTTATCTAGATTATTTATGGAAGAGATAAAACACATATAATAATATATTAAATCAATTATCATTTTGACTTAACCCTTTTCTTTATTTAAAGGCTGAAATGTGAGGTTTATCTTTTTATGACATTATCTTTTTATGACAATATGTCAGTAATATAGTCATTTAAAATCCGGAAATCATTGGTAGGCTACTGTTGTTGTTTTAGTGATTATGCAACTAAAAAGTCATTTTGTTGTTTGTTGATTTTAACTTGGTGAAGTTATGTGTCAGTACTTTTTGAACATTTCCAGTACATTTTAACAATACCGTGATAATACTGATAACCGTGGTAATTTTGGTCACCATAATCGTGATAAGAAATATCAAGTGACACTGAAAACTGGAGTAATAACTGCTTTTTGATCACAGGAAAAAATAACTTTTCAAAATATACTAAAATAGTTATAAAGGTTATTTTAAATTGTAATAATATTTCACAATATTGCTGTTATTACTGTGTTTTGGTCAAATAAATGTAGCCTTGGTAGGCATAAGTGGCTTCTTTAAAACAAAAAAGAGAAAATCTTACTGACCCAGAACTTTTGAACTATCCACCTTTTTCCTGAGTAACCGATGAGCGGTGCCATTATGGATTCTTTCTTCCATTTGGGTGCTTTCATGTTCCGGTCTCCACAGAAATCCATGTTAAAACGGCGTAAAAAAAGATTGACTGAATTGAAACATTTTTTCCAACATAACTAAATATAAAAATGTGTGCAGGTTTAACGCTACATTATCGGCTCGGAAAATATGTTAATTGGACTAGAAACACCAGAGACCGGAAATGTAAATCATCGTTCCAGTCGGGCAAGACTGAGCTCAGAAAAAGGTGGATAGTGTACCTTTTGTGTATTTGTAACAGAAACTGAAACCATTAAATTCTTTACAATTCCCATTTACGATTGTCAAAATGCCTGCAAAAATCCTAACATGTCAAGCGAAAATCATATCAACCCATTATTCCATTATATGAGGACTTCATCTAGCATTCAGAGAGGAATAATCATAATGCGCTGGTATTAGAGCTAAATAAATAATGAAGAAAATAATGGAAAACAGGGACACTCTCCTGGGCCACAAGGGGACTTCAACAGAGGAATTTTGGGGTCTCCACCCAGGGGTCATTATGCTTTGACATTGTCCAGACACAAAGTGGGCCTAATGGTGTGGTGGTCAGGTGGGGGTTACATGTCGGTCTTGTCCCAAATGATTTCACCCAGGCCTCCAGAGGACAGAAACCTCACGGTCTCTTCAACACTATTTAATTTTTAGCCAGCAAAACATTTTAAGTAGACTGAGATTGCTGTGAGACGCAAGTCAGGACCTATAGATAAAGACCAATAGGAATTGTACAATACATCATGAGGTCTTCCCACAAAAAACGACGAGAAAAGTAAGGAAAATGGGAGAAAGAGATCTAAGTTAGTGCTTTTGATAAAATATTTAAATGTCTTTGTGTTCCTGGCTCTCAGTACCACTGTGAACCACAGGGCCCTCTGAAATGGACAAAGGAGACATGGTGCTTTAACTGACTATTAGTCTGGAGTGAAAATGCAAGATATTTGATGTGTTTAAGAGGCATGATAATGTGTGTGTGTGTGTGTGTGTAGGTTTAATTATTTCAGAAAAAGGCTTCTCTCAATTTTTAATGAATATTTGTCTTAAAAAAGAAATAATAACTACTCTGCAAAGCTATTAGAATTAATATTTATGCTTCCTCATGAAATATTTATAAACGTGGAGGAGCAAAAGGATGGTGCGTTGTGTCTGAGGCTGGAGGATGGGAGGGTGGGGGCTTGTGTTCGTCTTTCTTCTCATTCCCCCCCTTTTTATGTGGGGGGAGCTGTACAAGATGAATTGATTTACATTAGATGTTTCTTACATGACAGCTTGAGATCCTCTAACAAATGACTGACTAAAACAAGGAAGATAACAAGAGCCTGACAGTCCTCAGCTGCTACAAATGATCACGAACCGCACAAGTCTTAGCATATCCTGCCGTGTGTGTGTGTACGTGTGTGTGCATTTCTGTTCTTTCACTGGTATACGGTATACATTAAGTAGATGGTAACCTTTGACCCTTTTGTTCTTCAGTTTACTCGCCGAGCTAAAGTGATCCAAGAAGGTCTCAGTCTATCCGATCTCTCCGAGCGCTCCCCTCTGCCTCCCTTTCTATCTCTCTAAATTAAGAAATTAATGAGGGAAAGATTCTTTACAGGTGGCCACGGCAATGTTTACCACTGATTAAATTGTAATGCTGCCCCTGCTGTATAATTGATAAGCCAATCAGAGGAAGTGTTGCTTGATTTGATGGGGAGCGGACACATGAAATACATTTAAGTAATAGAGAGCAAGAGCGCAGTGCAGGTGGAAAGAGAGAGAGAGAGAGAGAGCACAAGGCAGGGACGAGAGCAGGTAATTGGGCCAGACTCTTAGATTACATGGCTAATTGCTCTTCTTTATCTACCTGTCACAGGTAGCCATGCATATTTCAAAGCTCCCAAAGACTCTGATTGTTTGCAAGCGTGTCAAGGCTGTAAGAGGCTGATGACTAGCCAAACTGGAGAGTAGTTAAAGACTGGTGGGAGGGGTGGGAGTGAGACCAGCGAAACTGTAGTAGTAACAATGACCTGCAGTACGGTCCGAAAATGATCATGCAAGAGGGATTTGGATATGGGTGTTTAGAAAAGCTTATTTATTTTGTGCCACCTTTCATTTAAAGGTGACATATCATGAAAATCTGACTTTTTCTGTGTTTAAGTGTTATATTCGGGTCCCCAGTGAATCTACTAACCCAGAAAATGTGAAAAAGGACAATCCAGTAACGTTTTGGTAAGCCTTTTTTTGCAAGCATGTGGAAAAAAAACAAGTCTAACGCCATGGCAAAAGTTCAAGCAAAGCATGCTAACTGTTCTGTCTTTGGCTGCACAGATGAGCACAGAACACTATTTAGAGTCCCAGCCTCAGTGTTATCCATTGACCACTGTCCCAAAGTGAGCCAGGGAACTTACCAGTGACCTAATTCGTGTACACGATATATTGATTCAGGAGCTCGGGAGCTAGGGAGCTGATTGAGACGCACCCATAAACTTGTATTTGACAGTTTAAAGGAGAAGACCACTTCCACAACAACAATTTACAGATAATGTACTCACCTCGCCTGTCAACCAAGACATTTGTTTTTCTTCAGGCATAAAGAAATTATGTTTTTTGAGGAAAATATTTCAGAATTTTTCTCCATATAATGGACAGCTATGGTGCCCCGAGTTTGAACTTCCAAAATGCAGTTTAAATGTGGCTTCAAACGATCCCAAATGTGGTTGTAAACGATCCCAGCCGAGAAAGGAGGGTCTTATCTAGTGAAACGATCTGTCATTTTCTAAACAAATTGACAATTTATATACTTTTTAACCTTAACCGCTCATCTTGTCTATGTCTGCGCGAACTCTGTTTTTCCCGGGTCAATATAGTTAGGGCATGTCGAAAAACTCTGATCGTATTTTCTCCCAAACTTCAAAATTGCCCTAAATTGCTGTTTTAACTTTTTTGTTAAGGGTGCTTGATCTTCTTTGCATGTTCACTTTGCAAAGACTGGGTCGGAACTTCTGCAGCGATGTAGGATGATTTTGAAGTTGAGGGAGAAAATGCAGTTTTTCGACATACCCTAACTGTCTTGAGCCAGAATACAGAGTTCAAGGAGAGCAAAACAAGACAAGCGTTTGAGATTAAAAAAGAATTTAAATTGTTTTTTTTTTTCTAATGAAAATAACTGATCGTTTTGATAGATAAGACCCTTCTTCCTTGGCTGAGATCGTTTACAACCACATTCGGGATTGTTTGAAGGTGCATTTAAACTGAATTTTGGAAATTCAAACTCGGGGCACCATAGCAGTCCATTATATGGAGAAAAATCCTGAAATGTTTTTCCTCAGAAAACACAATTTCTTTACAACTGAAGAAAGAAAGACATGAATATCTTGGATGACAAGGGGGTGAGCACATTATCTGTAAATTGTTGTTCTGGAAGTGGACTTCTCCTTTAAGTGCAATGAAATAACTCACAAGCCGCTTTCTGTGCGTGTGCTTCGGATGTATGCACTCAGAAAACCCTATATCAGAAGTTAAAACTAATATTGTTTAAAACGCATGATTTCAACAAAATAGACATGATAATCAAAACCAAACAGATGTTTTTTAGCAGAGTATCCAAGGTACGAGCCGTAAAGGCACAGTGCTATTCTGGAAAAGGGGACAGGGAGCAGCAGCTCATTTGCATTTAAAGAGACATGTATGAAAACAGTGTGTAGGCATTTTCAAAATTATAAAATAAATGACCTTTGGGGCATTTTGAGCTGAAACTTCACAGACACATTCTGGGGACGCCTGAGACTTATATTACATATTGTTAAAAGGGGCATAATCTTCTTTAATATTCATTTAAAAGTGATAGTTCGTCTGAAAATGAAAATTCTTTCATAATTTGCTTACTCGTTCCAAGCCTTTATGACTTTCTTTATTTGGTGGAACACAACAGATGAATATTTGAAGAACGTCATGGCCATTGTTTTCCATATCATGAAAATAAATGAGAGCTGTCAAACTATAAAATCAAAAAAGCACCATAAATGTATCATAAAGGTGGTCTATATGACTTGTGATATATATTTCAAGTCTTCTGAAGTCAAACAATAGTTTTTATGTAAGAAAACAGAACAAAGAGAATTTGAGAACTGGACCAGTCTGATTTATGAATGAATCGCTGAAACCTGCTCTTGAACCAGGGCAGATGTCAAAAGATAATACATTTCTGTTCCTTCTGTTTACAAATCTATAACACAGCTTTAGAGGTTTTGAAATTTAGACCACAAGTTGTAAAAGGACCACTTTTATAATACTTTTATGGTACCTTCATGTTTATTATTTGGAAAAGAGCAGCCAGGATATTGAATGATGACAGAAATCAACTTTTGAGCTTTTTAAAGTCCCCATGAAATCAAAATTAACTTTTTTTGGCTTTTAGTATGAATATGTTAGCCTTAGGTTATCTATGAGCTAGTGTGTTTCAAAACAATGACAAAATTCACATTTACAAGATATAACCATTCAAAACTTACAGTATCTGTCTTCTGCTAATATGGATCAACGATTTTGATGATCACCATGCACTTCAGCTTCTCATCAAACTTCCTGTCCATATTTGAATTCTACACAGAATGCTATTTTATATATAGATAATGCGATATGGATGAGATTGTGGTTGTCATAAGCTGTCAAATGCTCAACATCTCCGGCCCAAGCTGTGATATAAACGAAATTCTGTTGGCTAATTAAAAAAAAAAAAAGGGGGGCGGGACTGCTGGATATGTCCTGCCCTGTCTTCCTGTTTCAGCTGAAATTACGTCAAAACAATGCTGCGTGTTTCAAAGCACTTCAGTTGATCTTTAAACCAGTGGTTCTGAACCAGAGGGTCTCAACAAACTTCCAAAAGGGAAATCAAGATGACTTAAAATGATTTAAAAGAAGACAAAACAAATATTAAAATATGCTACAACATCAACTTTAAATTTAACAGTGCAATTTCTAGACCTGTAAAAGTCATGTACACTGCCGTTTGGGAACTATGAGATTTTTAATGTTGTTTAAAGCAGTTTCTTATGCTTATAAAGGCTGTACCTATTTGATCAAAATACAGAAAAAAACAGTAATTTAGTAAAATATTATTGCAATTTAAAATAGCAGTTTTCTATTCTAATATACTTTCAAACATAATTTATAACTGTGAAGCAAAGCTGAATTTTCAGTATCATTACTCCAGTCTTCAGTGTCACATAATACTTCAGCAATCATTTTAATATGTTGATTTACAGGTATAATCATTTTTGGAAACTCTTGTGCAGATTAATATTTTTTTGTGACCAGTGATACTTTTTTCAGGATTCTTTGATGAATAAAAAGTTAAAACAGTGTTTTATTCAAAATAGAAATTTTGTGTTACAATATACAATACTTCTATTCAGCAAGGATGCGTTAAATGGACTAATCTTTTTATTCATCAAAGAATCAAGGAAAAAAGTATCACAGGTTCCAGAAAAATATTAAGCAGCACAACTGTTTCAACACTGATAATAAATCAGCATATTAGAATGACTTCTGAAGCATCATGTGACACTGAAGACTGGAGTAATGGCTGATAAAAATTCAGCACTGCATCACAGAAATAAATTATATTTTAAAGTATATTAAAACAGGAAACCAATATTAGAAATTGCAATAACTATTTCACAACATTGCTGTCTATTCTGTATTTTTGATGAGCATAAGAGACTCCATTAAAAAAAACATTAAAAATCTTACTGACCCCAAACTTTTGTACGGCAGTGTAAATGAACTAAAACTTAAAACTTTAATAATGAATATACATTTTAAGATTATTTTTAAAGATCTAAAATAATTAATCATTAGAAACCAAGTTAAAAAACCTTTTCTAATAAATCCCAAATAACTGGAAAAATCATGGGGCGTTCAAATACTGTTGTCGTCAATGTGGAGCCTTAAAACAATTGCCTTCCACATCGCACTGGGGTTCATACTGTTCAAAAGAATAGATAATTCTTTTAGATTTCCTTCTAATGAAAGTGTCACAGATCCAGAGCTAACTGTGACTGATCAGCTTTTGAAAGAGGATCAGATGATTGCACCATCAGAAACCAGAGCAAAGGCATCTTCATTTATCTGATGAGGGAACTTCATTAGCGAGCGTCCTTTTTCCTTTTCTTCCTCTTTCGTCTTTCATGGATCAGGTAACTTCCTTTACATGACAAAAGACGGAGCGCTAACTGGAACAGACAGCCATTACCTGAATCACCTGCCACTACAAAATCTTCAGCAAGGCAAATAGGTCATTATTGTAGGGATATCTGAACAATACAAAGCCAAAGTACACTCTTAGAAAAAATAAAAAAGGAACAAAAGCTGTCAAAGGGGCGGCACCTTTGTACCTAAAGGGTCCATATTGGTACCTTAACGGTTCACATTACTCCATCAGTGTATATAGAAGTACCTAAGTCACAGCTTTTGTACTTTTTTTCTGAGAATGTACAATAAAAATGTGTCTATAAAAAGAAAAAAAAAAAAAAAAAAAAAAATCAAGAATTTAAAAAATGAATGAAATGACTAATCACTGGGGTTTTAATCTATTTTAACATAAAATTAACAACACAAAGTAAATGAGTTTGTCATTACAAGCTAAAGACTCTGGTGCCACACGAACAACATCGTCTTGGCACTTATCGCAGGCGATGGCTCTCTGTTAATGGAGCGCTTTCAGGAAATGGGTAAAGGGATCCCTCCAATCTAACCAGTATGCCAACACTGCTGCACTCTGTCCCCTCTCCCTTCTGCCAGTGACACCTATTAAATGCCCATGCCCTGGCACGGCTCCAGGAGGAGCTGACTTATTCATCCTCACTAAAGCCTGGTAACCAGAGAGTTGTTAATTAATAAAGCTGTCAGGTACAGCGCCGCCATCGGGCCATCATCGGCCCATCGGAAACATTATCTCCCCATTGTTTCAGGGCCAGGCTAACCGCGGGCCTTCGAATCAATTACGCTAATGCTATGTAAATGAGGTCTCCTGCCATTAGCCCAAACAACATGGGCTGTTAATGGAGGAAAAAAGGCCGTGCTACACAGAAGCAGCGAGGGAAGCGGACACCTTCTCTGGGATCCAATCGTAATAACACAGAGCACACAAAATAGGGAATATGACAAAAAAAAAATCACAATGAGCAACAACCAAATATGTAAAGGAGGCCCTACGGTGATCATGTAAATTCTTCCTAATGTTATTGCACAGATTTGTGCTCCTGCTCTTGTTTCTGTGTCAAAGGAGACAGAATTAGGACACGGTTATTTTCACTGATGACCTAACCTCAAAGTGAGCTCTCTGATGAGGGGACACACACAGAGGACAGGTTGTATAATCTAAGTGCCATCAGATCCTCCAGGGCAGCTGAGTTAAGGGTAATCTGAGCGGGCAATCTGAGCCCTGCGGTTACACTTACTATTTAGGATAACTGAGACGCAAATCACAAATAATAACGTGAAAGATTCAGTGCAGTTTATACACTCTTCTGTTTGTTTTTGTTCTCTAAACACCTACTGTATGTTTACATCTCTGTTTGTCACTGTGAAGGTCCTATACAGTGGATAGATAATCTCAGGCTGAAACTGATACAGGACAGAACTGAATGTAAACCAGTGGTTTTCAAAGTGTGCTGAACTTACAGCTCTCATATATATAGCGCACTTACTTACATGCAAATGCACCATGCTTTGTTCTTTTGAACTTTCTATCCATCAAAGTATAGGCCCTTTTCACAAGACTGTAATAATGCATTTCAACAGTCAGTCATCAGCATTGTAAATCCTCGAAAGGTTTTTATATTTTTTCTCAAATTGACATTTTAAAATGGATGTATATTTATAACACTATACTTTATATCGTCTTCGCATCAAAATACAAAAAATAAATATAGTTAACGCTAATTCAAGGGTGTTTCTAATGCAGCATCTCTGCATTCTGACTGCCGTTATCGGTCTCTCTCTATTTTTTTTCTTTGATTGAAAGTCGTGAAAACACTATTGTGAAATTTTTATTTTGCTATTTGAGCAAATGGGAATGCAAAAAATATATTTGTGGTAATCTCCCATTCACTGCTCTCGAAGTTTACCCAACTATGACGACTTCTGCTATGCGAAATCCGGAAATGTGAAAAAGGTCTATCCTTTTGTCATGGTTTCCACAAAAATATTAAGCAGCAAAACTTTTTTCAACAGGGTTAAACTGAAGACTGGAGTAATGGCTGTTAAAAATTCAGCTTTGCCATAAATTAAATAAATTACATTTTACAAATTAAAATGAAAAACAGTTATTTCATAATATTACAATTTGCGCTGTATTTTTGATCAAATAAATGTAGAGATAAAAAAAAATATTCTCACATGTATAATTAATGTGGCAAAAAGTACAACATGAAGTTTAGTCACTCATCACACAAATCACAGAACTGGGTAAACTATCCCTTTAAGTGCCAAAAATACTACAGTTGCAACCAAAATTATTCAACCCCTTTGACCTGCAAGACATTTTGGTGCAGAGAACAAAATTATGTGAAAAACAAATCAACAAATGAATCAGTAAACTATTAGAGAAAGTGTACTAATACACAAATAATGAAAAAGAAAAAAATCAAATTAACTCTAAATGTTCATATTCAAAATGATTCAACCCCGAAAAGTCAAAATTGGTGCAGAATCTTTTATTCTTAAAACCACCAATAAACACTGCCTGGAAGTGCTTAGATGCTTCTGTCACCTCTCTACTGCAATCTTGGCCCATTCCTTGTCTGAAAAAGCTTTCAGATCAATGCTAATCTTTGGTTTTCACTTTGCCACTGCTTTCTTTAAATTCAACCAAATATTTTCAATGAGAATTAAATCTGGAGACTGAACGGCCGCTTAAGAACATTCTACGACTGATCCATGAACCAAGCATGAGTAGATGTGGATGTATATTTTGGGATGGCTGTCTTGCAAAAAAGTCCATTGATCATCAGCTTCAGACTTTGCAGCAAAGGCATCACAATTCTTGCCAAAATGGCCTGATACTTCAAAGAATCTATGATGTCCTTCATACAGTCATGATTTCCACTTCCTGCAACAGTAATTCAGACTGGTCCACCTCAAAGTTTGACTATAGAGATGGTGTTCTTCTGCTCATAAGTTTTGGTTTTTGATGCAAGACATACTGCTGATCCATGGGTCCAAAAAGTTCCAGTTTGGTCATATCACTCCATAAAACATTCTTCCAAAACTCCACAAGTTTAAATGAATTTTAGCATATTCAAGTCAAGCATTTTATTTTCTTCTTTGTCAAGAGTGGAATGAAAAGCCATGGTTGTCTTCTGTTAATCTTATACTCTGCATTAAAATGCTTCTCCACCTTTCATTGGTCATCTTGAAAGTCTTTGGCTATACATTGCAGGTTTTTCCTCAGTTGCTCTGATCAAACATTTTATGCTAAGGAATAAGGCTGCCAGCTGTGTCTCTAGGAACTTTTAATATCTTGGAAATCTTCACATAGCTTTAGACTTCATAAAATAATAAAATTATTTCTTCTCTATAGTTTCTCTAAAGCTTTTGTGAAAACTGTGTTGACTTTGTGTTGAATTTGCTACTTAACTTCAGCACATGCATGGGCTAAATGTATGTATGAATTAGCACAAGCTAATTCTGTTTTCTAATAAAGTTTCTAAAGGTTTAATTTTGTTCCCCACCATACAAATAAGTGACTAAAAAACAGCAATGTTAAATAGGGGTTGAATAAGTATAACATAGCTCTGTTAATAAAAACAGAACTCAAAAATATTACATTATGTACTGACATTATCACTTTTAATATGCCAGTAATCTGTTATAGATGCAATTTCCATAAAGTCTTGAATCTTCAGAAAAGCTTGTATTTGTGAAGTACTGCAGTCTCTGGGAGGTTGAAACATTTTGATTGTAATAGTTAAAAGAGAAGTCCACTTCCAAAATAAAGATTTACATATAATGTACTCACCCCCTTGTCATCCAAGATGTTCATGTCTTTCTTTCTTCAGTCGTAAAGAAATGTTGTTTTTTGAGGAAAATAATCCTGCATTTTTCTCCATATAATGGACTGATATGGGGCCAAACTTCCAAAATGCAGTTTAAATGCGGCTTCAAACGATCCCGTGCGGTTGTAAACAATCCCGTCTTATCTAGCTTAACGATCAGTTATTTTCATTGAAAAGTATATAAATTGTATTATTGTAATGTCAAACACTCGTCTTGTCTTACTCTGCCTGGACTGTTTTTTTCCGGTTTATGAGAGTTAGGGTATGTCGAAAAACTCCCATCTCATGTTCTCCCTCAGCTTTAAAATCGTCCTATATTGCTGTTTTACCTTTTTTGTTAATGGTGTTTGATCTTCTTTGCTTGTTCACTTTGCAAAGACTGGGTCGGAACTTCTGCAGCGATGTAGGATCGTTTAAAGCAGCATTTAAACTGCATTTTGGAAGTTCAAAATCGGGGAACCACTGCAGTCCATTTTATGGAGAAAAATGCTGAAATGTTTTCCTCAAAAAACATAATTTCTTTACAACTGAAGAAAGAAAGACATGAACATCTTGGATGACAAGGGGGTGAATACATTATCTGTAAATCTTTGTTTTAGAAGTTGACTTCTTTAAATCAAATTATGGCAGTGGCAGTGTAAACATTTTTTTCTAGCTTTAAAGAGAGAAGGGAATGAGAAACAAACTGAGAACCATTGGTACAAATCACTGTGATAATAGTTTAGATCCCTGTACAGTCATATGCCTTCCACAGTTGGAATAGCAGTTAACATGCTGAGTTTCAATATTTACAGCCATTTATAGTTTATAGTGCCTAAAATACCTGTTTGGTACGAAATTAGACTCTTGGAGTTCTTCTGCCTGCTCCAGATCTTGCGGAAAGCCATGGAGCACCCAGCCTCGTGTGGTACAGTCCATCCTGCTCAGTCTCTCTGTAAGGATCCGCAGGACTATACTGGATGGCACTGTACAGATTAAACCACAAATACAGCAATAATATGACATGGTTATCGCCTATTTATTCCTTCTTCCTAATTACATGACAGAAACACAACAATACAAAGATGCAAACTTCGAAAACCTCAAATGTTGACGCAAGAGGTTCAGACTCCTGAGAATCAACTTGCTGTGTCCTTTGAATGACACTCATCCTATATACTGTAAACATGATGTTCAGAGGGGGTCTACCCCATGAGATGCACACACAAACACACCTGCTTAGCATTTGTTTGAAAAACTGTATACATTCCTCCCTGTAGGACGTCAGATCACAGTGTTATAGATCTAACGGACGTGAGAAAGGCCTTTCATTTGTTTACTTCCTTCCAGGTACTGAAAGAAGACTTTATAGAAAGAAGGAAAAAACAGCATGAGAACTTTTTGAAATGTGAAAGATGTAGATGCAGTTTTAAGGGTTTAAAGTAGCAAATAAACAGTTAATTGAAGCAGATTAAAAAACACACGGGCACGAGCGGAGAGAAAACTAAATGAATGTTTCACTTGAACTGAGGTGCAGGGCATCTAGAGAGCTGGAGTGCCCCATTAAGAGAATTAAATTAAGGAGATGGTCTGAAGGAAAACTGAAACAACATCATCTCCATGCTAAGCATCAGTGATCTCATCATCAAGCGGTATTGTCAAGGACGTGCCTTTTGTTTGTATCTGTATCAAATCAAGGCGGTTTATTCAGATGTGAGGTGATAAATAATTAGCAGACACGGTGTCATTTAAATTCATGTATGTACATTTTGTCTTTTGAAGATATTTCACGGGTCCCTCTCAGAGTACAAAAGCAGTCGACGGCCGGCTGACAGGCAACATAAGCGAATTGTTTAAGGGGATGACGGCACCTCTTAAGACCGACGGAAAGCACAGTAGACGAGGGTAGCGCTCGTAATGCTGCAGGAAAATTAACGAGAGCGGCGGAGGACAAACAAATAATGAGGGTGAAGAGAAAATAGAACAGCATTCTTTAAGGAACACAAGCTGGCACCCAGGGGGGTCCCCGCAGCTGGTGAAAAATTAAAGTCGACGGTTTCAAACTGTCCAATTTCCACATCAAACGCGCACAGCCTCTTGCCTATCTCTGCAGCCCTGCTTCAAACATCAGGCAGCCTGGAGAGGCTCCCTCTTCTTTCTTTCTTTCCTCTCCTTCTTCACTTCTGCTAAGACTATTTTTTGGTTTGCTTAATAATCCGGCTTCTCAAATCCCAGAAGCACTGTACTGGTTACACTAGCCACCATCTCTCCATCGCCTAATTATACCCCTGTGAGGCCATTAATCAACTTGTAAATTATTTAGGCAAGCTCTCTGCCTCAAATCCTCACTGTCACAGGAAAAGGGGGGAGAGAGCCAAAGGAGAGAGAGAGAAGGCACAAAAATCCCTCTCTCCCAGGATACCACAGCCCTGTTCAACAAGGCAACGGAATACGAGCTAACAAAACATTTACATAGCATTTCTTATGCACACATTGCTACTTCAACAAACACGCAACATGAATTTATGAACATGTTGCACGTGACAGATACTGCTAGAGCTGAAAAGATACTTAACATGCTCTGACAAATCTGACAGTCGTAATGGGTGTGCATAAGTACTCATTTGAGATCATAAATAAACTTAATTTGAGTCCACTCTCAAGACTTCTGTAGGAGCCATAACAGGTTTCTACAGTTAAATCTGCAAAATGTTATTTATTTTACCAAAATAAGAGGAATCTGACAAAATGTGTGTTATTTTTATTTAGTATTTTATTTAGTACATATAGTCCACAAAAAAAAAATAATAGTTGAATTTATAAAAATGACCCTGTTCAAAAGTTTACATATGCTTGATTCTTAATACTGTGTTGTTACCTGAATGATCCACGGCTGTTTTTTTTTTGTTTTTTTTGGTGATAGCTGTTCATGAGTCCCTTGTTTGTCCTGAACAGTTAAACTGCCTGCTGTTCTTCAGAAAAATCCTTTAGGTCCCACAAATTCTTTGGTTTTTCAGCATTTTTGTGTATTTACACCCTTTCCGACAATGACTTTGAACTCCATCTTTTAGGACAACTGAGGAACTCATATGCAACTATTACAGAAGGTTCAAACGCTCATTGATGCTCCAGAAGGAAAATCAATGCATGTGAACTTTTAAAGAGAATGAAGATGTGTAAATGTTTCTTATTTTGCCTAAATATCATATTTTTTCCATTTAATACTGCCCTTCAGAAGCTACATTAGATACTTTACATATTTCCCAGAAGACAAAATAAATTACATTTACCCAGATCTTCAAATTCCAAAAGTTTTAATGCATTGGCTTTTAATGCATTGTGTTTCCTTCTGAAGCATCAGTGAGCATTTAAACATTCTGTAATAGTGGTATATGAGTCCCTCAGTTGCCCTCAGTGTGAAAAGATGAATCTCAAAATCATAGAGGCATTGTTGGAAAGGGTTCAAATACACAAAAATGCTGGAAAAAAATTGTGGGACCTGAAGGATTTTTCAGCAGGCAGTTTAACTGTTCAGTACAAACAAGAAACTCATGAACAACTATAACTAAACAAAAAAAACACAAATGGGTGATTTAGGTAACAACACAGTATTAAGAATCAAGTGTATGTAAACTTTTGAACAAGGTCATTTTTATAAATTCAACTATTTTTTTTCTCTTGTGCACTATATGTAAACGTCCTTCATGTGAAATATCTTATTCAGGTCAATACTAAATAAAAAATAACATGCATTTTGTATGATCCCTCTTATTTTGGTAAAATAATTAACATTTTGCAGATTCTGCAAGGTGTATGTAAACTTTTGACCTCAACTGTATACATGAAATATAAATATGATATGGTAGCACTTTATAATAACTCTTATTAATAAATGACAACCATTGTACCATTGTATCAAACAAAAGAAAATACTTTGAATTTTTTTCTTACAATAAAAGTTTAATGTTGTTTGGACCCTATTGACTTTTATCTTAAAAGACTTTTATCTTTAAATATCTTCTTTTGTGTTACACAGAAGAAGGAAGGTCAGGTTTGGACTGATGTGAGTGTAGGGTGAGTAAATGATACCAGAATGTTCTTTTTTTGTTTGAACTATTTGATTTAATGCTAAGAATGAGAATCGTAAAACAATAAGATGATGTGGTGCTCATTTAAACGATGCAAGTTTGAATCTGGCTTGCGTCATTCCTACTCCCGTTCTTTCTTTTGTCATAATTTTTTGTCTTCTCCTTACTATCTTATCAATGAAGGTGTCAAAAAGTGAAGATTAAAAAAAAAACAGAAATGCAAGCTTACATTCTGTGCTTTGCATCCCTTGAGAATCTTTATTAAATTAATGAAAACTTGCTCAAGGCGAGTGGCTCGGGACAGAGCTGTGATAAAGGCTGTGATTGGCAGTCCCAGCGGCTGAATGCATTCTCTGAGGGGCGGGACTATAGATATATATTTACTTATGGTCTCTGAGGGATTTAGAAAAGAAAGGTGTTGGACAGACACAGAGAGTGTGAGATGGGAAGGAAACAACAATGATGAGGATGAAAGAAAGGTCACAGAGAGTCAAGACATGTTGTGTTCAAAGTATAAAAGTACTGGTTGTCTAGAGTAGAAACCTGTAGGGTAAGAAGCCAGCAAGTGCTGTGATTTTGTTTAAAAGTAGGAAAACATGTCTACTTAATTATATACTGCAAATTATATGATAATTATTCTGAATGCATTTACCATAAACTAATGTTTTATACGTGAATACAGCACCACATGTTCACCGACCAGACTATTCTGCCTGTAGGGGGTCCAATTATCTGGTCAAAAGCAGGAAACAGAACTCTGCAGCTTATAGACTGGGGTTTCACTTGTTCTGTATGATTGACCCATTTGGCAGTAGGTATAGTGGAGGTGAGGAGGCATACCTTGCTGTTCTGACTCCAGGTAGGGTTTAATGAGCTCCCCCATATGGCTCTCATCAGCTGACACAGCCTTCAGAAGCTCACCACAACAAACTACAGCGACAGAGATATAAGAGAGAACAGAAGCTAAAAGTTAAAATACTCATTTGAAAAAAACATAAAACTATGGACACTGTACTGTGGTTTACTCATTAGTCATTATTTACTCTTTTCCATGTTGTTCTGAACCCTTGTGACTTGCCGAATTCATGACTTGAAGTCATAAACAGTCATTGTATGGAAGGAGCTGCATAATGATTTTTTAAAAATGTCTACAGAAAAAATGTCACAGAAAAAAAAATTACAGCATAGTCATTTTAAACTACATGAGGGTTAGTAAATAATGACAAAATTTTACATTTCGGCTAAACTATCCTTATAACAATGTTGAAGCTTGCAGATAAGAAAGAGTACAGATGAAAAAAGTTACGGCAGAAGTTGAAGAGGAGCTTACTGTTGACAATGCCATATTTCTGAGCAATTAGTTTTGCCTGAAGACTCTTTCCTGAACCTGGGGGTCCAAACAATAGGATTCTGGGAGTGTAGGGTGAAGGAAAGTGACGTGGAGTACAGACATAGTTCAGCACTGCAATGTAAATACAAAATAATCAAATGAATGAAACATGATATGTCATGCGCGGCCAAAATGTTTAGATAAATACATTTTCAGCAAATGAAATACAACATTACAGGCAAATAAATGAGATCAAAGACTAAATATCTAACATTTAAGCTGAAATTTAAATGTAGCTCTAAGTGCGACTACAAATGCATTAAAGATACCCAAAAAAAGTTATTTATTAAAAAATTATTTGTCTCTTATGCTCATCACTGCTTTATTTATACAGTCAGCTCTTTTATTAAATACAGTAAGAAAAACAGTAATATTGTGAAATATTATTGCAATTTCAAATAGCTGTATTAACTACAATCTATTTTAAAATCTAATTTACTCCAGTGATGGCAAAAAATCCATAATCATTCAGAAATAATATGCTGATTCTGTGCTCAGGAAACATTTCTTCTTATTTTAAATGCTGAACACTGTTGTGCTGCTCTTTTTTTTTTTCTTTGTTGAAGAGAAAAAAACAGCATTTATTTGAAATGACCCCAAACATGTTTGCGCAACTAAACACAGATTAAATAGAATTTCCTCTCACCCCTATGGTGATTGTTTAGCACCGTAACGTACTTCAATGCAAAACAACACAATGCAGGCACAGATAGATTCTATTGAATGTTTAATGGAGTAAGATAATAGAGCACATTTGTGTGGCTGGTGACAGCCCATTCGCTCAGATCATAAACAGAGATTGCCACTAAACCGAATATAAAGCCACTTGATTAATTAATCATTAGAGTCTTCCTTTCATGTCCACGGGGGCATTTGCTTGTAGTGTGACATCCACGTCGAAGCCATCTGTTTGCAGTTGGGTCTCACACACAACAATGCTGTTTGTCTGGAAGCTGCGCCTAGACGCCATTCTAATGTGCAATGATTAACAACAGCCTAATCATAACTAATGAGTCCCTCTCATCCAACCCTTTATGCTGCTAATTGTTATACAACAACATGATAAATGCTTAATATGCAAAACATGTTAATGCGCTAAAAGGCTAAGTCAGGGGGAAACTAGCGATGTTACAATCAAACCGCATGCTGAATTAGCGCTAATCAAGATTTAAGATGACAGCCTTATTGCTGTTTGCTCCTCAGTATGGGTTTATGAATGTTTTATGGCAGAGTTTATCTCAAATATTTATTTAATGCCCTCCATTTAGACGTATCAAGAAAATCAGGTGCAGTTAAGTCAAGATTAAGGCATAATGGCACACCGTCCTAAATCTACAATTTACAAATCAAGCCCACAGCGCAAAACCATTAGGCTGGAGGGCCGCTTCCTTGATAGGTACTCAATGGAGCATTCTGGATTTAATACTAATGTGCCATGAGCCTAAATGAGCCTTTATTTCCCCCCAGATAAGCCTGACTTCTATGAGAAAGCGAGAGAAACCAGTCCAAAATTGGATCTGAAATTCTCCCAGCTCATGTTTATGTAGCTTCAGCTGGCAAAATATTGTGAAAGTGATAGACCGAGGTTGGTTTATGACAAAGCGCTGTTCTTAATATAGAATGACTGGCTATCAGTATCCATGCACACTCATTTGTATGATAAATATGCATCTTCTTTATTATTAAAAAACTGTGGTATGAATTTCACAAAATGCTGCTAACCTGCCTAATGCTACAGTCAAAGTGATGTATGCAAAGAGAGGTTTAAATATTCACTGCCTAGCTCTACCTCACAACTAAAGGAAGGGAAGTGACAAAATTATTTTGTCAAGTTGAGCGATATAATATTTAGACAGGTTGTATTCAGATGGTTTTAATGTAATTGGCGAGGACCGCTCATCCCTGCCCAGGTTCTCATGGGATAGTCTGTGCCTGCAGAGCTGCCTGAGGCAACCTCCTCGACTGGCAGAGTGCCTGACAAGCAGGTCAATCACTGCCTCTGAATGCAGCCGCCGTGCTACTGACCTCCGACCAATAGGGGCGGTAGATCTCGGTTCATCACATTAGGTGATATTAGTAGAAATGTTTAAAAAGCTCTGAATGTAACTTGGTGACCTACCTAAGCCTAATCTGTAGACATTTTAAAGATACAGTCTATGTTTTGAATTTAAATGATTTGATAAATTAGCAGCCAATGGAAAATACCAACTAAAATCAATTTCTTAGCTCAAAGTCAGTGATAACCGGTAGCTTGATAAGAACATCTATAAACACTAATTTACAGGGATAGCAAAAATGCTGCCAAAAATTAAAATTTCTATTTTACTCACGTATATATAATTCCAAACCTCTATGACTTTATTTAAAGGGTTAGTTTGCCCAAAACTGAAAATTCTGTCATTGATTACTCTCCCTCATGTTGTTCCAAACCTGTAAGACCTTAATTTATCTTCAGAACACAAATTAAGATAGTGTTTATTAAATCTGAGTGCTTTCTAACCCTGCATACACAGAGGGAAAAAACAAAACAAAAAACAATTTGTTGAGTCAACTTAAATTACCCATTGTTACCCCGCTGCCTTAAAATTTTAAGTTCAATTAACTCATAAGTTTAGCCAACTTGAAATGTTAAGTTGTACTAAGTGACAACTTAGATATTTGAGTTGACTAAACAAAAAATTTGGTTTGTTAAACTTAAAAGCTGGTTTTGTATAATGATCTCAAATATCTAAGTTGTCACTTAGTGCAACTTAACATTTCAAGTTGACTAAACTTTTTTGAGTTGGCTGAACTTAAAATTTTAAGGCAACCGGTAAGAATGGGTATTTTAAGTTGACTCAACAAATTGTTTTTTACAGTGTAGACAGCAATGCAACTACCGTGTTCAAGGCCCAGAAAGGTAGTAAGGACATCGGTGGTTCAATTGAATGTTATGAAGCTACGAGAATACTTTTTGTGTGCAAAGAAAATATTTCTTATTCAACAATTCCTTCTTTTCCGTGTCAGTCTTCGATGTGCATTCACAAGAGTACCACAACGCATAAAATTAAGGTTGAACCACTGTTGTCACATGGACTATTTTAACTATATCCTCACTACCTTTCTGGGCCTTGAACATTTCAGTTGCATTGCTGTCTATGCAGGATCAGAAAGCTCTCGGATTTCATCAAAAATATCTTAATTTATGTTCCAAAGATGAACAAAGGTCTTACAGGTTTGGAACGACATGAGGGTGAGAAATTAATGACAGAATTTAAACAGTTAAATTTTGTACCAAAGTTCTTCAAAATATCTTTTTTATTGGGAGAAGTATCCCTTCAGTGCAGATGGACGGCACTGGTACCAGACCAGATGAAGGTGGTGATGTTTACCTTGTGAAAAGACATCTACATGGGGTTGGTCAGCACTGATGGTCTTCAAGCAGCTGTGGTATGTCCGCTTCAGAGCATGAGCTTCTGTGTGAAACTGCTGCAGTTTTATGGCTATAAAATCAGCCGACATCAGTGTGCTTGGTGTTTCTAAACGTTGTGCAACCTCTTCACTTTCAGGCCACATGAAGGTGACGTGATATACATCTGAAACATGGAAAGGAAATGTGGGTAAGGTCGAGTTTTATACACCAGGGTATATGTTTTTAAGCGGAAGTATTGTGTGTAAAATATAAAAAAATGTTATTACAGCATTTATTTTGACAGTGAATGTCCTAAAAAAGATTCATAAACAGAGATCATAAATAAACAAAAGGGAAAATGGCAATTATGTGGAAATGGTGCATTCGCACCATCACAAATCTGCAGGGAGCTCTGGCTTTTGTTCATTACAGCTGGGCTTTTCGAAACCCTGAGGACACACTGGGCCCGTTTGGGATTCGCCAAACAGGTTGAGCGCTGTCAAGGTCCACAGATAATGAAATGCATTCTAACAAGGGTGCATGTTGGCTGCCTGTCTCGCAGTCCCACTCTCTGAACTAAGAAAAGTGTAATGATCATACAGACATTACCTCCTGTGACAGGGTCTACCCTCTTGCCCGAGCTCCTTTCAATCAGGACGACATCAGGAGCTTCCAGCATCACTGCGAGGAAAGAGTTAAAAGAAAGCGCTAGAGTTTGACACGTCCTCTGGGGAGTGATAGCGAGTCCGAGAGGGATATTTGGCCAGCCTCATTATCGAGTCCTGATTCAAACCTCTTGTTTTTCAGTTGGGAACAACAAAGTGTTTGGACAACATGCCACTAACCAACATGATCTGGGGTGATGCCTGCTTCTTGTAGACGTAGCGCCTCTTCTTGCGTCTTGGGAATGGCTTCCAAAACCCAGCCCTGGAAATGCAATGCATGTTATGCACATACATGAGAAGGAACAAACAATCTGCTTTAAACAATAATCCAACTCTCTGGTGACAGAGTCCAACTCTGCTGGCGACACAGACAATGCTGACACTTTCTGCTATTAACACAGCTGAAATCTTGCATTTTGTCTTAAACAACACACACACGCATACACAGTTTTTCTGTTTACATTTCTATAAATGCACTTGCTTTCCCCCAGGGTCAGCTACTGTGCTTAAATTGTTGTTTAAAATTGTTTTCATATAAGCAAAACAATATCCTGCCTGGAAAAATACTTTTAAAAACAGTAATAGCTTTGAATGAATAATTTTATATGAATAATTCATATAAATTGCTGCCCTGTACCAGTCTAAATAATGAATGTATAAATTGTTGTATGAATAAGGAGTAAAACTGGCCCATATGGGGTCTCATGCAGGGAGGCAAATGGAGGGTTAAATCCATAAAAACCTTGAAAATGTGCCTAATTCTCCAGCTCCTTTCCACACTTCTCACTTAGCAATAAAAATAACATAAGAAGAAAGGAAAGCGCATGCATATCATTCATTAGCTACAAATCCATAAAAAAAATCCTCCTCTCTAATAGTCTCCTAAATCCCAAGGCTTGCTGTGCAATGGTGCGGTAAAATAAAGAACAGTCAAAGAACCATCTCCCAAAAGTGCTTGTTAGGGGCCAACTTATTACTGCAGCGAATAATCTTAAAATAAATAAATATATGCAACAAACATTTATAGATCTAAGTATTATCAGAGGAGCTGTGGGTTTTTGCTGCCGAGTTTCGAGTGTCTGTTTGATATCAGCCTTTGTTTTTTCAGGCTTTGATCTTTAACGGCAAACCTATCCTTTGCTTCACCTGATCTCAGCGCGCAAGTTTCCTCCCACTTACTTTCCCATTAAGCATTTGATTGCCTCTGTGGCTGGGAAGCCCATGAGCAGGGCCTGACTCACAGATTGCTTGAAAGGCCTCTAGCCTACACAATCTAACCGCCATGAATATAAGAAAAATACACAGTAGGTGTTGAGCAAACTACAGACTCTTGAATTACAAATGTCAATACAGTCTCAAAAATAAATGTTCTTTATTGGCATCTATGGCTTTATCAAGAACCTTTAACGTCTGTGGAAATTTTCCATTACACAAAAGGTTCTTTGGCTTTTTAAGAACTGTTCAAGGTTCTTTGAGGAACCAAAACTGGTTCTTCTATGGCACCACTGCCCCTTTTGGAACCTTTGTTCGGTCACGGAAGAGAAGAAATTGTTGAATAAATTCATTATTGTTTTCTTTGCGCACAAAAAGTATTCTCGTAACTTCATATAAATAAGTTTGAACCACTGATGTAACATGGGATTTTTTAACAATGTCCTTACTAACTTTCTGGGCCTTGAACGTGTCAGTTACATTGATGTCTATGCTCTGGGATTTCATCAAAAATATCTTAATTTGTGTTCTGAAAATGTCTTAAAGGTTTGGAATGACACAAGGCTGAGTAATTAAAGACAGAATTTTCATTTTTGTGTAACCTATCACATAACTGTTTCTGTTTAGTTTATCCAGACATCCAGTATTTCTAGTAGAGCATGGTGAAATAATATTTATTACAGAACACACAGACATCAAATAAGGAGTGGGTTATATACAGATATGCAACACAGACATTCAAAGGTTTGATGAGGAGACCGATAGTCCAAACTTGCTTCAGTCAAACTTCCCTACACACATACACGCTCTCTGCACACATTAACTCCCGCACACACATACATCCGAACACAGAGCCCCAGTGCGACTTGTTTCATTCCGTTTCATCCCCACTTCAAAAGAGGCCGTGGTGCTGTAGCAGTGGGCTCAGACAGAGACCCCAGGACTGGAACATCTGCAGTGAGGCCAGCTATCACAGGAGGGACATGCGTGGAGCAGATGTCACCAGCCAGCCCAACAGCAGGCAAGGCAGGGGAGCAGAAGCGGCACCCCGACATGTCACTCACAGACCCCAACACGTAGATCCCCCACACAATAGACCGACAACATGGCAGCGTGAACGGCTGCAAAACACTCCACTTGACTTTTGCAATTAGATCTTAATTAGGTGTTCACTTAGCTGTTAACTACTGATTACGTGGTTAATTTATTATTTTTTTGCTCTATTTTTTAATATAGAAAACGCAAAGTGAAATAACATCCAAAGAAACAGAAAAGAATCCAAGTCTCATATTTTTTCTTAAAATACTGAAATTTTTTTTAACTTGCAAAAATTAAAAAATGCAGTGCTCACTCAGTGCAAAACACTGAAAGACACGTCACAAGTCAAAAACATCAAACATTCACTTTGTTTGAAGTTAATTAGTTAATTTATGTACACTACCATTCAAAGGTAATATCTGTTAAAAAAAAAAAATTAATACTTATGTTCAGCAAGAAGGCATTAAATTGATCAAAGGTAACAGTAATGACATATAGAAAATATACACATATGTGACCCTGGAGCACAAAACCAGTCATAAGGGTACAGTTTTTGAAAACTGATTTATACATCATCTAAAAGCCAAATAAATTAGCTTTCCATTATTAATGTATGGTTTATTAGGAAAGGACAATATTTGGCCAAGATACAAATTTGAAAATCTGAGGGTGCAAAAAAAAATCTAAATATTCAGAAAATCACCTTTAAAGTTGTCCAAATGAAGTTCTTAGCAATACATATCAAATTAAGTTTTTATTAAGTTATGATTTTTGATTAAGTTTTAAGTTATGATTTTTGGCGTCAAAAAAAAATAATAATAATAAATTGACCCATACAAAATTTTGACCCATACAATGTATTGTTGGCTATTGCTGCAAAAATACCTGTGCTACTTTTGACTGGTTTTGTGGTCCAGGGTCACATATTATTATTTTAATGTTACAAAATATTTATATAGCAAATAAATGCTTTTCAACGTTCAGGTCATAAAAGAATCCTGAAAAAAGGTATTATGCTTTCCATAAAAATATTAGCCAATAAAACAATAAACATTTTAATAATAATAACTAATTTCAAACAATAATAATAATAATGTTTCTTGAGCACCAAATCAGCATATTAGAATGATTTCTGAAGGATCATGTGACACTAAAGTTTGGAGTAATGACTCCTGAAAACTCAACTTTGCGTCACAGAAAAAAAAAAAATCACATTTTAAAATATATTTAAAAAAAAGACAGTTAATAATATTTCACAATATTACTGTTTTTATTGCATTTTTACTCAATAAAATGCATCCTCGGTGAGCATGAGTCTTACCGACCCCAAACTTCTGAAAGGTAATGTACGATTGCCTTTAACTGTTACATTTATATATTTATATAAAATATCAGGTAAAACATGTCAGTAAAGCATTATCCGCATTGTGTGCTCTCAAAAAGTTTCAATATCATTTCATTTGCAAACTTTCCTTTAGATTCCTCTTTTTTCCCTCAAAATAGAATTACAGACACTATGCAAATTCAAACAGCATAACTTTATTTGGAGGCCTCATTAGGGATCCGGATGACTGTGACATGCGCCCCATGATCTTTCTTTCTTTCTTTCCTTCCTTCCTTCGTTCTTTTTTTCCTCATTCACGTTAGGGTCCGTCTTTTTTCCAGGACTGAAAGGCACTCATTAAATTGACATTTTACTTTAAATCACTATTCATTACCTATGCTCCCTCTCTTCATTTTCCACGAGTACAAGTCTAAAGTTTTACAAACAGCGGCCTCATGAGAGAACGAGAGAGCGAGGGAGAAAGAATTAAGACAGCTTGAGAAGCAGTGACAGGCGGAGATGAACTAGATGACCTAGATTAGGCATGATTAACATTCATTGTTGCTTAATTTGGAAAAACAGGTAGACAAGCACACACACACACACATAGGCATCAGTGGCAGAGCAATTAAGCTTAGCTGTCTAGGCTCCAGTGGTGATGTGACATGTCAATCATTCCATTCTTTGGCCCATTTAAGCATGTGCGAAGCAAGAGACCATGAGATGAAGGCTCCTCATGGTGAGCCAGAGATGCTTTGTCAGGTGTCTAAATCTACAGAGGAAAAACTCTACCTCAATCCTCCGCTCATATGCAGATCAGTCGGGAAGGAAAATAATTAAATAACCTGATAAATACTATCAGACAGTTTGCCTGAAGGGATAAACATCCATTACTAGATTCAAAGCAGTCGCTAATCACAAACTACTGAGATTAAAAGGTGAAAGTTAAAGGATGCCAAGCGAAAAAAGTTTCGCGATGGGATTCTTGGCTGAGTAAAGCCATTTGCGGAGTTTAGCGAGGAATAAAAGAAGATGCTGTTTGGAGTCGGACGATTTACATATTCCTCCGTGCGGCCGCACAGAAGAAACTGACACTTCAGAGAAAGACGCAATCAGGGAGACCGTGATTGATTGTGTGATTTGATGGAGAGATGAAAGGAGGAATCAAAAGGGTGCGAGATCTGAGAGTGTACGTGAACGGACACCTCAGCGGTGAGGCTCTTAAGTGGCATTAGTACTGAGATCACATGTAACTGGCAGCCGGTGAGGGGCCTGCTGGTGATGAAAGCTTTTCTCCGAGAACTCTCACCGGCAGTCTTGCATTCCCCGAGACCCATCGCAGCAGTCCTCAAGGGAGGCGCAGAAACACACGTCTAATTATTTATCATAGAAGGTTGAGTGTAAATAAAGAAAAAATACGACAAATTATTTGGGCATCACGCTTGTAAAAATATACGCAGTTCAAAAAGCGGAGGTTGCGCGCAAGTTCACGATGAAAATATGTTTCTCTCACTTTCTTTTTTCACGTTTTAGACAAGTTGAGTAAAACGCTCAGTGTTAATATTTCTAAATTAATTACAAAAAAAATGAAAGCAATTAAGAAAACAACTTACCCGTCGAACACAATCTGGTTTTGATAGGCGTTGTTGAATCAACTGCCTCCAGAGGTCTTTGGGGATCTTCTATCAGGCCAACATTATAAAAACAAAAAAAAAAAGGGGTGAGTAAATGTTTTATTCAAATTGAATAATTAAGAAAAATGTGTCAATTTATCTAAATCTGATCTTATATATTAACATATTTTAATAATAACATTTTGAAAACATAAATTTGTTATGTACCGATGGCTGACCAATCAAATAAAAATACAGACTCCTTTAAGTTGTATGTTGATTAGACCAACATCATATTACAACAAATCACAGAGAGTAAATTAAAAAAAAAATAAAAAATAATAATAATATAATTAATAATTAATAATAACTGATTGAAATCAAATAATATAAATCAGAGAGCCAAACAGAAATGTAAACCAACTGACTGTTTTTAACACTTTTAACAGATTTTTAATGTTTTTAAAGACATCTCTTCCACTCATCAAGCCTGCATTTGTTTAGACAAAAGTACAGCAAAAACTGTACAGTTTTGAAATATATTTACAGTTTAAAATAACCGTTTTCTACCTGAATATATTTTAAAATGTAATTTATTCCTGTGACCAAAACTAAATTTTCAGCATCATTACTCCATTCTTCAGTGTCACATGATCCTTCAGAAATCATTCTAATATGATAATTTGCTGTTCAAGAATTTATTATTATTATTATTATCATCATCATCATCACTATCAATATTTAAAACAGTTGAGAACATTTTTTTCAGGATTCTTTGATGAATAGAAAGATTTTTTTTCTTTTTGGAAAGAAATTACAGAAATTAATACTTTATTTAGCAAGAATGTTTTAAATTGATCAAAAGTGATGATAAAGACGTTGTTACAATGTTACGAAAGATTTCTATTTCAGGCAAATGCGGTTCTGAATAAACTTTCCATTCATCAAAGAAACCTGAATAAATTCAACACAGCTGTTTTCAACATAATAATAATAAATGATTTTGAGCAGCAAATCAGAATATTAAAATGATTTCTGAAGGATCATGTGACTGGAGTAATGATGCTACAAATTTAGCTTTGAAATCACAGGAATAAATTACATTTTTAAATATATTCAAATAGAAAACCGTTATTTTAAATAGTTCCAAATTTTACAGTGTTTGCTGTACTTTGGATCAAATAAAAGCAGGCTTGGTGAGCAGAAGAGACTTCTTTGAAAAAAAAAAAAACATTAAAAATCTTTTGGCTGATAGTGTACCTGAGATATATCTGTTCTATAGTAAATGACTGTCCACCAAAACAATCAAATTGTTATTAAACAAATACATTCAAATATGCTGTTGAATCTCTAATTATTTATGACATCCTCAGCTGCTTTCATCTTACTCTCCTTTGTGAATTTTGTGAAAATGATAATAATTGGAATCTTTTGGATCGTTCTATTTTAAACTCAAGGCCACGGTGAGTTTAAGTGAGAGGATAATTAGAATAATTAAACCATTGGGAGGCACTTTTCCTAAGCACATCTCTCTCTTTTCTTCTAATTCTATTCAACTCTCCTGATTTATCGACTAACTAGCCTGCATTGCATTTGCATGATCAGACTTCAGACAAAATCAGTTCTATGTCTTTACAATACCACAGAGACAGCAATTACCGACATCCAGAGAGTGTAGCAAATGCTGACAACATTACCTTTCCTACTTATACATCTAAAATGAATATCATGATCAAGGCATTCCAGACTACTTTTCCTTCAAGATACTTTGCAATTAAGTAGTAACATGTTGTACACACAATCAGATTCCCTCTTCTAGGCCTCCTAAAAAGGCAAATTTAGTTATAACAACTTATGGTAAACCATGTGTTTACAAGAGAAAGGACAAAGACTGAAAAAAAGAGACCCCACCTGATTTTTGTGTTGGTACTGCTGTGCAGCTCTGCTTAGGTCACCGTCGTCCTTTAAGATATCACTAAAAGTTACGTGAATAGCCTGCGTGTGCTCACACAACTTTTTAGCCTGCGACAAGACAAAAGAGAACAATCTGAAGCAACATATAAAACGACAGAAATGAAAATACTCTGAACAGGTAACGCTGTGCAGATGACTGAAGTAGGCCTCTCTGAGGCCAGACGCTGTCACTATGATGAATGTCTGATTGAAACGTAACTCTGGTTGACATGACAGGTGTTTAAAAAAAAAGTAGACTGAGTAAAGTTTGCACAAAATAAAAGACAAATGAAACAAATACATCTAACACTAACAATGCTGCATGACACTTTAAAAGAGATAAACAAGCAATATATATAGACATTAACAAGTTTAAATGTCAAAAAAAATAATTGGGTTACTCAATTTGGTACTTAAAATGATGCACTTACTATGGTTCGTTTCCCAGACGCTGGAGGACCCAACAATATGATTCTTGGCACTGGAACAAATATATTTTTAATATATTACTGATGCAAGGCAATATCATAGTTAACTGAATCTAGTAATATATTTCTAGTTGACACCAATAAGCTGGCAATTAGTATCATTCTAGAATGATGTTAAACTGCCTTTTAATCTGAACAATGTTAAATATTTGGATATTTACAGCTCGTCCAACTTCACGTTACGCTTTTTATTTGATAATTTGTACGATTACGCCATCTTGTGGTAAGGAATGTATTATTATAAGAATGTATTACCTTCATGCTACCTAATTTAACAAAAAAAATAATAACAACAAGGATTTATGCATAGCGCAAATACAGAAGAGGAAAAAAACCTTACCATCAACACTGTCCCTTTTCAGGAAGTTAATAAGGTATTGAATGGGGTCCTCTGGTTTGTCCACCATCAAATGTCTCACTAATGTCTGAAAAATATATCATTTATGCGATTAAAATTGTCTTAGAAATCATCATGAACTTGTTAAATATTGTCTAGTTAAATGTTTATACCTGGACCAGGTGAAATATGTCATGTTTCTCTGCATAAATGGCCATCTCAGGTGGGATTCTGAGGGGCCGTACAGTCGCATCCATCATTGCAGCACACCACTAGACGCAGAGTTCAACAGACTTGAAAATCTGTAAATAACTGTAAAATGTGAATTCGTTCACAAAGAGAGAACTTAAAATGAATGAAACACACAAAAATAGTCTTTTATGAGACGAAACATGTACAAAGCGGGAAAAGACTCTTGAATTTAAGAAGGAGGTTTCTGAGGCAAGGATTTGAGTCAGTATAAAATGCCAGTAAACAAACATTTATTTTCGGATTGACCATTCCGACATAAATGAAGGAAATTACTTTGGTTTTCAGATGCAGCATCGACTTGCCTACTGACAGCCTTCTACTCCTTGCTTTAACTAAGGGGAAATTTGAGGAATGTAACGAAAACCACGTAGTTACTTAATTAAAAATGAGAGACTTAAATTAAGAAATATGTTTAACGTTACCTTGGCTTGAAACGTTGCTTGTTTGCTGTGCGCATGCGTTTGTTACTGTATGTTGCCATTGGTAACTTGGTCAGCCAATCACCTTCACCACCACCAGAGGGAGCACGAGTATCATACTCTTGTTGCTGAGCAACGCAAATTCAATGGAACAGAAACAGTAGAGAGTGACTGTGAAGAAATTTGATATGCTGTTATAATAAGTACAAACACAGGTAAGTTTTAATACATGTAAATTAAAAATGCCAGTTATAATAATGAATACTGTTTCTCTTTACCTTGTTAAAATCGCTCATCTTTCTAATACAATTTTCTCAAGTCGAAATGTACTACAAGACGTATTTGTTCAAGCTGTAGTCTTTACATCATATCAGTAAACAGTACAGCTCTTACTCTGCACTTTAACAGGTTAAATACTAAAACTGAGATGACTGACGTCAGAGAGCCGCTACTTTCCATTGAGCAGAAGTATAAACGTTTCAAACAGCAGCAGTTTATATTTATTACGGCTCTTGAGCGCTCGAGGGAGCACGCCAGGGACAAAACGGAGCCTGTCTCCACCGTGGCACAGGTGAGGATTCATTTACAGTTTCAGAAGTAAATACACTTTACAGTGTTACGATTAAATACTCTTTTAATTACTTAAGATTATACAATAATTACAATAGCGTTCACAAACTAAGTTTGAGACGGTAAGATTGTATATAAAAAGTCTTATGATCAACAAAGCTACTTTTATTTGATAAAAACAGTAGAATACAGCATTGAAATACGTTTATAATACATTTTAAATTGATACGTTTTAAATGTAATTTATTCCTGTGATGGAAAGTCTGATTTTTCAGTAGCCACAGTGTCACAAGAATCCTCAGAAACGATTATAATACGCTAATTTGGTGCTCAAGAAACATTCGTAGGATTATTAATGTAAAAAAAAGCCATGTAATATAGTGCTAATTTAAAAAACTTAAACCCAAACTTTAAAACAGTAGTGTATGTGAACATATAATCAGTTCCACATAATACTATCCACCTTATTTTTAATGTAAGAGCGGGCCATTTGTAAATTTTATGGGTCTGGCTTCCGTCTCATCCACATCCGGCTATTTTTAGTTGTACTTGTACTTGATATTGAAAATTGGTGTGTCTTACCACATTATTATAACATATTATTTTAATGTATTATCTTAATTATGAACACACTGGTTTGTAGTGCAAACTGTTTTACAGTTTAAGGCAGGGTTGTTGTTCTTCTCGTTATTTTCCTATAGGCTAATGAACCGGAAGTCTCGCCCATAGGCTTACTTCTGCATTGCAGAATAAGGTGGATTGCTTGTTAGTTTCACTAAATCCATACTAACATAATTACACCAATTGTAATACTATGATCTAAAGTTTGACCTTATTAGTAAATAATATTTTTCTGTTTAGGTCCAAAGATACATGAATCACCACTGCAGCAATTCCACAGACAGACGCATCTTCTCGCTGTTTTTGGAAATTATTTCTGATCTTGACTGTGTTTTAAAACATCTGGAGTCACTATCCAGCAGAAACACTTCTAGTGAGGGCCTGAATACTTGCAGGGAGCTTCTCAGCTCCAACAGCAACATCAGTCAGCTAAGAGCACAGTTAAGTGACAGAAAAACTGCACTAGTTATTTAAATTCATATTTAAAGTAGTTCATTTCTAGAACAAAATGTACAGATAATGCACTCACCCCATTGTCATCCAAAATGTTCATGCCATTCTTTCCACAGTCGTTAAGTATGTTTTTTGAGGAAAACACTTCTGCAATTATATCCATGTAATGCAGCACAATGGTGCCAAAATGCAGTTTAAATGTAGCTTCAAAGGCCTCTAAACGATCCCAGTTGAGGAATAAGGGTCTTGAAAAAAAAAGAAGATATACTTTTTAACCTCAAATGCTCACCTTGTCTAGCTCTGCAATGTGTATGCGTACTCTGTCTAATATCAATCGTCCTACATCGCTGCAGAAGTACAGACCCAGACTCCAAGTGAAAATGTAAAGGAGGTCAAATGTCCTTTATTAAAAAAAAACAAAAAAACAAAAAAAAAGGAAGGTAAAACAGCTATGTACAATGATTTTGGACAAGAAAATGAGATGGACCAATCGGGCATCATAGAAGTCCACTATATGGAGATAATTCCTGAAATGTTTTCCTCAAAAAACTATTTCTTTACGATTGAAGAAAGAAAGGCATGAACATCTTGGATGACAACGGGGTGAGTACATTATCTGTAAATTTTCGTCCTCAAATAAGGATGCTATAGTCTGTTTTGTTCATTGATTGAAACTGCATGGCAACAAACCTCAAGAATCAGAATAGCTTACCTACTATATTTTTTTCCCTACTTCACAGCTACCCACATGATGAGATCAACCGGCTCAGCTGTGATGAAGCAAGAAATTTCTACGGTGGGATTGTGAGTGTGATTCCACTTACTCTAGACCTCCTCACCACCTACAGCAGAGGCGGCACAGCTCAACGTGTCACTCCAACAGCTACAGAAACATCTCATCAAACAGTTGCAAAAAACATGGAGATGGCTGCAGCCCTTAAAAAAGACAAACTGAGTAGATATAAAAAAGGCACAGGTGGCTGGCATGCTGGAAAACCAGCCTGGAAGCCAGCAGGAAACACAAGAAGATAAAACACTTAAGCATATATTGCAGTGAGTTGTCACACAAAGTATTATTAAATACACAACTACCATTTTAAAAAGGATGACCATGACAAAAAAAAAAATATGCAAAACATATATATTTTTATTTTTTTTGTTGATCATAGCAAGTAGGAGAACACAATTCTGTTTTCTCAAATTCAAAATAGAGTCTCTGGTTACCTGTTACACCTGTCACTGTCTGATTGTACCATAGTTCAGATAACTCAACAAACGACTTCAGGTGGCAGGTTTCCTACTTTTTTTTCAGTAAGGCATTTCGTGAAACAACAAAATGTTTGACAGGGCTTTTGGTATAAAAACAAAATAAAGTCTAAGCGACAAGGAAACAAAGCACAAGCTCTAAGATCACACAAACGTGGTGAACTGTGATAAGAACAGCCAGAACAGAAAGAAAAACAGCAGTGATTTTCATAGATTTCAATTCTCATTGTAAACTCTCCGAGCCATTTCCCCAGCTGGCAGGCTGAGCAAAGCCAGCATTTTATTTTCTTTGCAACAGCACTTCACATATTCCAACTATATCCCGCACTGAAAACAAACCCCTGGGGCAAGTTTTTTAGAAAGCGACAAGTATATTGCTCTGCTAAGGTTCAGCAATCTTAAGAAGCCTGAATTAAAAAGAGAAGTGCTTTTACTTTAGCCAGCTGCAGCCCATTATATGAAGCCTTTCCTTCGCAGATGGGGTCTGACCTGTGTAAAACAGAAATGAAAGAACATAATAGAGGGGACATAAGCCTTCTGGCTTATAGCGAGCAGCTTCCTTTCAGAGTTTAGTGTGTCGAAGTATTGCAGCGGCCGCTATTAACACGAGAGCATCCACCCGTCAGCCACATCTTAGACCACAAAGATATTCTCGTTTCACAACAGCTCTCAACTGGACAAATGCACCTAGAGCAGCCTGGCCTGTGTTCTGTAAGGCTCTGACGGTCCTGCAAAGCAGCAATCTAAATCGGTTTGTTTTTCCCATCATCACTCATACCTTCAAGCTGGCATGAAGTGTTAGCTAAGAAGTATTGCACTGGTGACTGGGCGCTACAATCCCAGTGGAGAACTTGATGCATAAAAATAAAATCTATTACTAGAAACACAACACAAGACTTGCTTATTCTATAGGCGAAGCACACAAACCACTGCTATGGCAAATACACGCGGCTCGCCTCAGCAATGAAATGTGATTTCTTATTCTACTTCACCTATTTCACATAGCTTTTTTTTTTTCACATTTTCATCAGACTGACTGGCTGGTTGGCATGCTCTATTTACAGTGATCACACTCCATATTGTGCGATTTTGGAGTCATATCAGCGGAAATTAGCAATGCTTGTCTCGCAGCGACTCAAGGGGGCATTTTGCGTGGACAGACTGGGGAGGATTGGAAACCGAACGGTACTATTACAAGAGCAAATACAGTGATTAAGTCAATACATTTGCTGAAAAGTACAGTGAGGCCTGAATAACATCCAACCACCACGCAATATAATCACCACGGTCACTCACTACATGCCAGATATAAAAAACTAAACAAAAATAGTGAATTACAATGAATTCATAATAGATGTGAAGCTTTTTTAAAGACAAGATGTTCTCTTGCCACGGTGGCAACTGCCAAGCGACAACCTTTTTCTTTTTTTGGCGATTTGTAGTAGCTTTTAAAATTAACTAAAACTTTCCAAACCACTCTAACAAAAAGAGCAGTGCATTCTAATACTGGATCCACAATTATTTCTTCTAACTGCGGGCAATCATGTCAGCAGTGTACAATCAATGCTCATGGTGGGTCTCGTTGTAGTCCATGATTCTCAGATCCTGCTGCCTCCTTCGCTGAATATTATACGCCCGTGGTCTGTCCATTGGCTGCAGGTCAGCAGCCTCTTCGAGCTCCACACTCTCTGTGGGGTCTGTGATTGGCTCAACCTTAAGATCCTTAGAGAGGCAGGTGAAGGTGGCTGGCTCACCCTCGTAGTGGCTCTCGCTCTTATTTCGGAACATCTCTCTAGCTCTCTTACCCAAAAAGCTTCCGGTACTGGGGTAAGAGCCAACAGCCAGCGGGGAGTTGCAGGGGAGGGCGGGAAATGAATGGGTAAGGGCGGAAAGATCTTCTTCCTGACTGCCATTAATGAGTGCTGTGGGTGTTGCAGGAGACCCGGCAGATATTTCACCATTGACACACACGTGCATGCCTTCCTCTTTTTTCATTGGGTCGGCGGATAAAGACAGAGCAGATGGGCCTGTACTGTTGCCATTTGGCCTGGAACACAAATGGAAATAGAATCTGCTACACTTTCAACAACCCATCATCTTCCTATGTTTTATTTTGCACTGTAAAGTCTACACTCTAAAAAATGCTATTATTTTATGCTGGGTTCAGCCCGTTGGGTCATTTTATTGGATTGTTTTTTATATATTTTACACAGGTGCTGGGTAGGTTTTTTTGTAACAAAGTTGCTGGGTCATTTTTAACGCTGAGTTAATTTTTTTTTTTCCTACCAAACCGCTGGGTTAAGCCTGTCTCTGATAAAACAACCCAGCTGCTGAGTTACAGTCAGACCATGGGCTTTTTGGGTCCACTACAGGAGAGAGCGGTTCTCAGTGTCGCCGGTTTGCACTTCTTCAGTGAAATAAAGGTTCGTATACATTTTATTTCACTTATAAATCTTTACTATTACTATTATTATTATTATTACTATTATTTACCATTATTTTACGCAACAACATAAGGACAAAACGTCAGTCAGCTGCATCAGCAGTGGTACATCAGCCTTGCATAAAATAAATGGATTTTGTTTGTTACTGTACTGAGTTTAATCTTAAAATATATTCTTTTATGTCAGTACTGTTTGTTTATGGGCAGGTTCTGGAGTCAGTCAAGGCATCTTTTAGCCACGAGTGAAACACGAGGCTGAGGTCTGAAATTCACAGTTAACCTGGTGAACAGCAGCCTATCACCGGCTCAGATTTCGGCGACACACCGGCATGAGAATTAGCGCTTTTTCGGTAACATTTCGGCTGAATACACTACAATTAAAATTATACATTAAAATGTTACATTTTTAATGTCTAAAATGCTTGTTAAATGAGTTTAAATGTATGTAAAATTGTAAACTATGCTGTATTCACCCAAATAAATTCAATTTGTATTGTATTTTGTCCATGTGTTCTTGCTTAATAATAAATGTTCATCTTTTGATTATTGCTGTTGCCTCTAGTAATTCTGTGTGTTTTTTAAAATAATCCAGCATGTGTTCTGTCCAATATTTACCTAGCGCTGGTTTGCCAAATAACCCAAGTTGGGTTGTTCTTAACCCAGCTTTTTTAGAGTGTGGAATGCATTACAGAACATACAGTTTATATTTGCAAATCAGTGTGTGGAGGAGAAACATGTGTGCATGACAATATAGAACACACCTCTGGTTGGTGGGACTGCTAGGCTCAGAAGTGGGCTCTGCTGGTGATTTAGTGTTCAGGTTTTTGAGCTCTATCTGGCTATAGAGCTCAAGTAGCTCAGACTGTAATGCCTGAGTGATGTGCTTCTGGGCCAGATACCTGTTCTCTGAAGCCTGCAGCTGCTCACTACAGAAAAACCAGTACAGACAAGGATTAAATTAGCAAATCTTACAGCAAGACGCTGTTGAAGAGATTAACAGAATCTGATGATCCATATTCTACAGATCAATACAGCACCACTTTATAAGATCTATCATTTGCATCATTAGCAAACATTTCATGCTTCAGGGGATAGTTCACATAAAAATGAAAATTCTGTCATTAATTACTCACCTTCATGTTGTTCCAAACCAGACCTTTGTTCATCTTTAGAACACAAATTAAAATATTTTTGATGAAATGTATGCAACAATTCTACTCCTTCACATCACTTTAGGGTGACATGGAACAGAAGAATTGTTTAATAAATTTGCTATTTTTGTTTTCTTTACACACAAGATTTTTTCTTGTAGCTTCGTAAGATTAATGTTGAACCACTGATGTCACATTGACAATTTGAACGATGTCCTTACAGTGTTTCTGTGCCTTAACCGTGGTAGGACCTTTGTCCCCTATCAAGGGTCAGAAAGCTCTCGGATTTCATCAAAAATATCTTCATTTGTTTTCGGAAGATAAACAAAGGTCTTATGGGTTTGGAACGACATGAGGGTGAGTAACTGATGACAGAATTTCCATTTTTGGGTGAACTATCCCTTTAATACATTAATAAAATCAAAAAATAATTAATATATAATAACCCAATCTGGAGTTTGCAAACCTCTCAGAGTACAAGTGGAAAATGCAGGAGGTTCTTGAGTTGTTAAATAATATTAATAATTAAATCATAAAATGGAAAAAATAAGAAATTGCTTGCATTTCACAATTAACTGTCATCAGGGAGCCATGAACATGAAAATGTGTCAAATTATTAAAATATTAACAAAGTTAAATATATATACATTTAATAATTAAAAAATTGTGTCAGTAGGAAATATCAGTTTACATTTCCAAACATTCATTTTGCCAATAATTGTAATAATCCAGTGAGATTTTTGTTTGCACAAGGAGTCTGACAACAGCCAGTGCTCCACACAGAGATCTGATCTCATCATCATCCAGTCAGTCTGGAATGACATGAAGAAACAAAACAAACTGAGACTAAATCCAGAAAATCTGTGGCAATGTCTCCAGGATGCTTCAAGAGACCTACCTGCAAAGCTACCTGAAAAACTATGTGCAAGTGCACATAGGGCAAAAGCTGCTTTAAATGCAAAGGAAGCTCACACCAAATGTTGATTTCATTTAGTTAGTAGAAGTTAATTGATAATATTTCTGATATTTTGACAGCATCATCATTTTACAGCATTTTTACACAAGTGTCTAAAACTTTCAACAGTACTGTAGCTTTGCAGGTAGGTTTCTTGAAGCATCTTGGAGACGTTGCCACAGTTCTTCTGGATTTAGTCTCAGTTTGTTCTGTTTCTTCATGTCATTCGAGACAGACTGGATAATGAGATCAGATCTCTGTGTGAAGCACTGGCTATTGTCAGACTCCTTGTGCAAACAAAAATCTCACTGGATTATTACAATTAAATGGCAAAATGAATGTTTGGAAATGTAAACTAATATTTCCTACTGACACACTTCAGCAAAAGATAGAAATAATTGACTTAAAACCATTTTAGCTGGGGAAAATACTAGTGTTCTAATCATTTTGGCCACCACTGTATTATAATACAGTGTAACACAGTGTGTTTAGGCATAAAAATAAGACTCAATCAAACCAATATCAAAAAATGAATTTAAACTTTCAACAAGACAAAGGCGGCAAAGGTAAAAACATACGTGGCCTGGCTTTTGACATTCTCCAGCAGTTTCTTTTGCTCTCGGATGACTTGCTCTTTCTTTGTGAGTTGGGTCTCCAGGTCTGTGATGCGCTGTTGTGCGGCTTCAAGTCTCTGACTCTGCTGAAGAGAGTTCTGCTTCAAACGCTCACCCTCACGCAGTGAAGATGCCTGCAGCATGTTCAGCTCCTAACAGTAACAAAAGAGATCAAGTCAACAATCAACATTTTAGTCAGATACAAGATTCGATCACATTAGTCACTATTTCTTAGAATGCTTGATTTTACACGATGCAAGTCATAAGTCATCAGTAGTTACTAATCACTGCCTACCTTGCTAGCCTCAGGCCCCAAGCGGTCAATTTCCCCCACACATAACTTGTTGGCTTCACCCAAAAGCAGCAGCTGCTTGTTAAGGAAAGCCATCTGCTGCTCCATGTTTTCACTATTATTCAGCTGAGGTCGAAAAAACCAGGAGCATTAAGTAAAATTAAACAATCAATAAATAAGGCCTGTAAGGTATTCTAGTAGTGTGATAGTGTTTATGTAACACACCTTCCTCATAAACAAGTCTTACCTTGATGGACAGCTGGCTGAGCAAGTGTCCCATATTACACACTTTGTTATTGGCTTTCTGGAGCTCTGCCTCCATTTCTCCAACCTTCTTCTGATTCTCTTGCAAATCACTCTGTAAATAATGCCACATTAGTGCATTAATATTTAACACACATAGCACACATGCTCTTCTACATTCCAGCAACAGAATGGCAAATGCTGACCATTTTTGTTGCTGTATTGTGAATGAATAAGTTTAACCATTTAATATTTCATGTTCTATAGCTCTATGATCACCTTCAGCTCCTGCATCTTTGAGTAGTAGTCATTCCGCTCCTTCTGTAGCAGCTGGATTTGAGTCTGCAGTTGGTTCACAAGAGCATCTCTGTCTTCCTGTACATGCCTGGAGCGCCGCTGTTCCTCTTTCAGGCTTACCTGCACAGCCTGGATCTCAATGTCCTGAAGCTTGAGTTGGGTTTTCTACCACACACACAAAAACCACACTACAGGATAAATCACTGATAATAATTTAAGTATCAACTTACCAAAAACAACAACTTAAGAAAGCTTGTGTTAAAAGGATAGTTCATCCAAAATTGAAAATTACCCATTGATTTACTCACCCTCAAGCCATCCTAGGTGTATATGACTCTTCTTTCAGACGAATACAATCGGAGTCATACTAAAAACATGTCCTGGCTCTTACAAATTTAATAATGACAGTGAATGGGTGTTTATATATTTAGAAGTAATAAAGTGTATCCACCTATCATAAACACAGCTATGGGAGGTTAACAAAGGCCTCCTTAAGCAAATCGATGCGTTTGTGTACGAAAAATATCCACATTTAATACTTCATAAATCAATTTTCATTTTTGGGTCAACTACAGTAGTCAACATTTGAAGTGGATCAAAACTTTTCAAAGTTGTCCTAAAACTACAACAACACCTGTACTTGTCTTAGGACAACTTTGATGAACTTTTTTTGATCCACTTCAAATGTTGACTACTATATTCCTTTAAGCCTGACAAGACTTTTGAGGGGTTTTAACATTGTATGTCATCAGTCATGTCAAGACCTGAACATTTCTTGCACTGATTACAAGGAACATTTACAGAATTCCTCAGAACGGATTTGGTAAAATGTAAAAAATAGAGCTGAAAGTACTATTGTTTATTGGGTGGTTAAAGTGTGATCAAACTAAAATATTTAATGAGTATGCAAAGAATAGGGCATGTGTAGAACTTAATGACTGACCAGTTTTTCAATTATATGCAGAATTTCAGGTAATTCTTTTAGTGTCATTCATTACCATGGAGTTGTTTTGCTCTTCCAGTGCTGTAGCGTTGACGATACGTCCGAACAGACGGCGGTTACGAAGTGCATGTTGCTCTCTCTTATGTCTCTCATACAGCAGCTGGTTATGCAGCAAAAGGAGTTGACTGCGCAACATCCCCAGCTCATCCGATGCTGCCGAGACAGGACCTGGAAAAATAAATTGCAGTCAATTCAAATGCAGCACAAGAGTGCTGTATTTTTAAATGTCTAAAAAAAAAAAAAAAAATGGTAGAATTAAGGCTGCAGGATATTGGAGAAAAAACAACAATAACAACACGACACTTCAAGGGAAATACAATAAAATAATACAAATAAAATAATTTAAATAACACCAAACTATATCACAATATCGCTTTTTATTTTGACATAGGAAAATCTCTTCTGCTCACCTTGCCTGTATTTATTTGATCCAAAGTACAGCAAAAACAGTAACATTTTGACTTTTTTTTTTACCATTTAAAATAACTTTTCTATTTGAATATATTCTGAAATGTAATTTATTCCTGTGATTTCAGAGCTGAATTTTAGCATCATTACTCCAGTCACATGATCCTTCTGAAATCATTCCCATATTCTGATTCGCTGCTCAAAAAACATTATGTTGAAAACAACTGAGTAGAATTTTTTCAGGTTTCTTTGATGAATACAAAGTTCAGAAGGACAGCATTTATCTAAAATAAAAATCTTTTGTAACATTATAATTGTCTTTATCATTTAAAGCTCCTTTAATCAATTTAAAGCATCCTTGCCAAATAAAAGTATTAATTTCTATAAAAAAAAATTATACTGACTCCAAGCTTTTGAATGGTATAGTGCATAATGTTACAAAAGCTTTTTTCCCCAGGTAAACGCTGATGTTTGGTTCTTTCTATTCATCAAAGAATCCTGAAAAAAAAATGTACTCAACAGTTTTAAATACTGATAATAATAAAAGTTTCTTAAACAGCAAATCAGCATATTAAAATGATTTCTGAAGGATCATGTGTCACTGAACACTGGTTTAATGATGCTGAAAATTTAGCTTTGATCACAGGAATAAATTACATTTTAAAACATTAAAAAAGAAAACAGTTATTTTAAATTTTATGCAGGCTTGGTGAGCAAAAAAATTGCTGTTTGAAAACTTTTGACTGGTAGTGTATCATGCAACTACTGAGAATCTACAGGGATTTTGGTTATTCATCTGATCAGGACCAACACAATGCTGTTTCTGAGGATTTTATAAAGAATAACAGAAGGCAACAGAAGTACCTAAAAGAAAAAAAGTATACAGACGAAAGCAACAGGAAAAGGGAAAAACAAACACAGGAAAGTTGCAGGAGAAAAGCTGGAGGACACAGTCGTCTTGAGCACAGAGAGCCTATGAATTAGTAAAATTACTAAATACCTTTTCCTTTATTGCTATGCTGTTTACCTCCAGAGTGCGTGTCTGATGATTGGCTTTGAGAAGACAGAGTTCTGCAAAAGAGCAAACGGACACTTCAGTCACATTTCCTCAAACGCTTTCAGTAGTCATGCAAGTAAGAAAAACAGAAGCTTACCTCTTCAGCACTTTCTCATGGGTGTCGTGACCCTGTTGAATAACACGGTCCAACACCTCCAGAGGGGAGGTGGCAGAAAGATCCTCCCCTTCTAGCTCCTCTCTGTGCTCACTTTCCTCTTCAGCCTTCCGGATGGCCTCTGCAGTCTTCCTCTCCAAAAACAGACATGCCACTTTAGGCAGGGCGAGGTCAAACAGCGGCTCATAAGGCATGGACTCCTTCGTCAGATCAGACAGAGAACATTTACTGCTCTTCCCGTTCTCAATGGGGGTAAAAGCAGGCCAGAGGAACCAGGTTTGCTGCTCTCCTCCTTTGGCAGAAAATTCAACCCTGTCCGGTGTGGATACTAAATTCTGCTCATGGCTGGGGTGAGATGGGAGGAGGGTGTCCAAGGAGCCGGAAAATGAGGAATCCAGGCCTGGCCTCGTTCCAAAATCCAGTCTCCCATGGGTCAGACTCAAAATCTCCTCATTGATGGTATCTTGAAAGAAAGCATAAGAGAAGTTGGTGAAAATAGAGGCATGATTAAACACTTTTAATCTGTGGGATGCATTGTTTTGATGTCACTGCTCTCACCATCTTCTCTCTCCCCATCTGTCCTTTTGACAATGTCAGAGAGCTGTGCCAACGACACCGGAGTCTTGGCATCACTTGCACCTCCTAAAAGTATCCAAAATAAAGCATATTAATCCTGTGTGTCAGTTACTAAATGGAATGAGACTCTATAAATCTCAGCAGATATTCTCACTGTTGTTATTAATACTTCTAGGTGTGACTTTCTTCAGCTCTTTGCCCGTCTGAATCACCTGAATAGACAGAAAAGCATTTTTATGAAAACACGCTCTCAGAATATTTATCAGAATATGTTTAATAAGTAATGAAGTAAATGCTTTATACGTCCATGTACCTTAGCCTGAGTACTGCTGGTGTTTTGGGCAGGCTGCCCTATTTCCTCTGAGAGTGATGGGAGAGGAGATGACCCTGAGGGCGTGGAGGGAGATAGGGTCCATTTTCCATCCACTGTAACAAAAATAACCCCTGAAGCCATCTGAAGAACCAAACAAACAAACTGAACCATTTTTGCTTTCTAGTCCAGAATGCTTTTTGCTGACCTGAAGTGCTGGGGATCCGTCCTGAGAGGTGGGAGGCACTATGTGAGATGTCAGACACTGTGGTGGGGGACATTCCTCTAGAGCTGGGAGGGGTGGTCATCCCACACGCTGCAGAAGGACTCCACATCTCCTCCTTTGTTCCTGAGGCGTTCATCCCGTCACTCTATCGATATACCAAACATATATTCATTCAGTTAGAGGTCTAAGACATGCTAATCTACATTCAGAAGGTTGTTCTTACCTTTGGAAAAAAAACGTTTTTGAACAGTACAATTTTTATTTTTTAAATGAGTCTCTTCTGCTCACCAAGCCTGCATGTATTTGATCCACAGTATGGCAAAAACAGTAATATTTTTACTATTTAAAATAACTGTTTTCAATTTGAATACATTTTAAAATGTAATGTATTCCTGTGATCAAAGCTACATTTTTCAGCATCATTACTCCAGTCTTCAGTGTCACAAGATCCTTCAGAAATCATTCTAATATGCTGATTTGCTGTTCAAGGAACATTTATTATTATTATTTATTATATCATCAATAACATTGTTAACATTTAGCAAGGATGCTTTCAATTAATCAAGATGATAAAGACATTTCTAATGTTACAAAATGTTTCTATTTCAGATAAATGCTGTTCTTCTGAACTTTCTATTCATCAAAGAAACCTGAAAAAAAAAAAATCTACTCAGCTGTTTTCAACATAATAATAATAATAATAATAATAATAATAATAATGTGTTTTTGAGCAGCAAATCAGAATATTAAAATAATTTCTGACTGGAGTGTGACTGTGACTGGAATAATTATGCTATAAAATTAGTTTTAAAATCAAAGGAATATTACATTTTAAAAAATATTCAAATAGAAAACAGTTATTGTAAATAGTAAAAACATTTCAAAATTTTACTGTTCAAGTAAATGCAGGCTTAGGAAGTAAAAATCTTACTGTTCAAAAACTTTTGACTGGTAGTGTACATTCTAGTGGTAGGCAATATAACGCTAGACATGATAAACATATACATATACATACACATATACATACACACACACACATATGTGACCCTGGACTATAAAACCAGTCTTAAGTCGCTGGGGTTTATTTGTAGCAATAGCCAACAATACATTGTATGGGTCAAAATAATTGATTTTTCTTTTATGGCAAAAATCATTAGGAAATTAAGTAAAGATCATGTTCCATGAAAATATTTTGTAAAATTCCTACTGTAAATGTATGAAAACTTGATTAGTCATATGAGTCATTGTTAAGAACATTATTTGAAGAACTTTAAAGGCAATTTTCTCATTATTTTGATTTTTTGCACTCTCAGATTCCTGATTTTTAAATAGTTGTATCTCAGCCAAATATTGTCCTAACAAACTATACATCAATGAAAAGCTTATTTATCTAGCTTTCATATGATGTATAAATCTCAATTCTGAAAAAAATGACCCTTATGACTGGTTTTGTGATCCAGGGTCACATATATATTTTTTCTATTTCATTAATTTGTCCCCTTGCTTGTATTTAAAGTCTTTGTACTTACTTTATTACTAACTGTTTACTTGTCAGTAAGCTTGAGAAATTTTACTTCTTATGTACTTTAGTTACTGTACAAATGTAATCAGTAAATAAAATTACTCATAATTTTAGTCATTTCACCCACTTATTTGAAGGATTCTTACCTGATGATTGGGGGTCTGCACGATGGAACCTGAGTCTTGGGTTACAGTGAGATAAGGTAGTGACAGAGAAAGAGACTGACGAACAGCGGCCATTGGTGTGCCAGATGTGGTTTCTGTTAATAGAAGAAAAAAAAAAAAAAAAAAAAATTCACGATGAGTACTCTCACAGGAAACACCTGAAAAATGTATTAAGGACATTGATAAAATAGTCCATGTGACATCAATGCTTCAACCTTAATGTTATGAAGCTAAGAGAATACTTTTTGTGAGCAAAGAAATCAAAAATAATGACTTTATTCAACTATTTCTTACTACCTTTCTGGGAGTTGAATGTGTCAGTTGCATTGCTGTCTATGCAGGGTCAGAAAGCTCTCGGATTTCATCAAAAAAATTCATGTCAGATTTGTCAAAAAACCTAAAAATGTCTCAGAACTTAATGTCAAATACCTGTGGACATTATCCTGTTCATTTTATAGGGTGCAACTTATATTTGCTGTTTTTTTTTATATAATAGTAAACAGTTGCTCTTTATTTGTAATGAAGACCTGTAAATGCCTGGGTTTTGATTTTCAAAATACAACTTTTCCTTCTGGTTGGACTTCCCTTTTCCATTGGAAACATTTACAAACAATAACTACATAGGACATCAGAATTATACATTATAGGTCATTTTACCATGGATGCTGAGCTCTGAGCATGATCTACTGTGGTCTACAGGGCGCCGTGGTATGTGATCCGACAGAGAGGAGTATCCTTCTTCAGACGATGCCTCCTTAGAATCCAGCGAAATTTTGGCACATTCAATCACAATATCATGAGGCTCAAATCTCTTCCATCTACACACAATTAAAAACAGTGAAGTATGAAAATCACGTTCACTGCATCACGTTGTGATAGAACAGAAATTATAATAATTAATTTTACATACCTAATTGGATCAACCTCATAGTCTTTCGTTCCAGTGATGAGCTCAGGATGTATCCGTACATACTCTAACATGGGCTGATATAAAACGAGGAGGAAATTGTAGAGCAGGTGTTAAGAGAGTAAAAATAATTTTGCTACTTATATAAAGTGACGATTCTTAAAATGGCATGGCATGAAAGATAAAACCTCACCTTCACCACTTCCTCAAATGTGTCAACATTTTCTTTCATACTGTAGTGGGCACGCAAGTAAGAAACGAAATTACAAGGATACATGCCATATAGACGATGAAAAAGCGAGTATACGCTGGCATGTAGATGGACTGCAAACACTCCATGAGCATGACCTACAAGACACATTCATAGAATGAGTACCTTTAGATTAAGTTATGTTTTAACTATCTACAAACATAGCACTTCCAAGAACTGAAGCTTAAAAAAAAAAAAAAAAGTTTCATTTACAGACGACAAATATATTTGCAGTCTTCATGCCTGAGTACCTGGATGACGCTGATTCCAGGCAGCGAGCCTTCCAAAGATATCAAAGTACTCGCAGAGAAGTTGTTTGTTGGTTTGAGGAATCATGGGTAGCAGGGCAATCAACACCAGCACACCAGTTATGAGAACTACAACATCAGAGTCAGTCTGGAAGAAGCAATGGAAAAATGGATATACACATACAAAACATTTTAGAGGTTGATCTTAATATATGGTTAAAACATTTTCCACTGTAAATTCCATTTCTCAGTTATCTCAAGTCATAACAAACTGCATGCAAGTCATTATCCAAGTTCAAAGTCCTATTTGTAACCCCATCACACTTGACTGGCTTTGATTTTTTGGTACCTTGAGGCATTTGAGCAGCGAGGCAAGCAGAGGGAAGCGAGCGATCTTGTGGATCCACGGTGGCTGCTTGCGAACAATATGGCCAAGGAGGGTGATGGTGGAGAGACGGCAGCTCTGCTTGCCCATGCATTCATTCATTTTATCTAAAAGATACTACAAAGAAATATATATTCAGATGAGGCTGTTATTCATTAATCAGTGATGTTCTGAAATCCACGATTAATCAATCACTATTCACCAACGTGTATACCTTATCATGCGGCTCCCTGACAGAAGACAGGATGTCCACAGCTTGAGATGAGCTTGTCTCCTGGAAATACTCCACAAGGCTATTCAGCAACATGGTCCCTTTATCTATCAATTAAATATGACTACATCATTTAAATATATCTATTGATACTGACAACATACTACAAGTGGTTTAAAACATAGTGGTATTATTTTCTCAATCTGACCCACGCACTTGAAAAATTTATGCAAACAAAAGAGCCGACTAACCTGCGCTGAGTGTTTCCTGCAGCAGGTTTTTGACCTGCTCCAGCTCATGTAGGTCAGTGGACCCCAGAAGAGGGACAAGGTCAAACACATTTGGCTGGTCTTTGGCCATAGCTGTGCAGGACAGTGGGCAGGACTGATGCCTTTGTCACAGCATAAACCGATGCCCTGTGGTGTCAGCATGGGGTGTGTATGCATGAACTAGTGACAAAAAATTACAAAAAAAGGACAGAAACAACAATGTTACTAAAGCGAACTTGCTACTAGATAATGTTTGCTGTGTCTTTAAAGGAGAAGTCCACTTCCAAAACAAAGATTGACATATCATGTACTCACCCCCTTGTCATCCAAGATGTTCATGTCTTTATAACGGACCATATAACGGACTGGTATGGTGCCCCGGTTTCCAAAAGGCAGTTTAAATGCGGCTTCAAACGATCCTAAATGCGATGCAAATGATCCCAGCCAAAGAAGAAGGGTCTTATCTAGTGAAACGATCGGTTATTTTCATTAAAAAAAAATACAACTGAAATACTTTTTAATCTCAAATGCTCGTCTTGCCTTTCTCTCCCTGAACTCTGTGTATTCTGACTCAAGACACAAGACCCAATCATATTTTCTCCCTCAACTGCAGAAGTACCAACCCAGTCTTTGCAAAGTGAACATGCAAAGAAGATCAAACACCCTTAACAAAAAAGGTAAAACAGTGATATACGACGATTTCGAAATTGAGGGAGAACATGAGATGGGAATTTTTCAACATACCCTAACTGTCATGAACCAAAACAAAAACAGTCCAGGCAGAGTAAGACAAGACGAGCGTTTGGCATTAAAAAATATATAAATTGCATTATTTTTATTAAAATAACCGATCTTTATGCTAGATATGACCCTTCTTTCTCGGCTGGGATCGTTTACAACCACATTTGGGATCGTTTGAAGCCGCATTTAAACTGCATTTTGGAAGTTCAAAATCGGGGCACCATATCAGTCCATTATATGGAGAAAACTGCTGAAATGTTTTCCTCAAAAAACATAATTTCTTTATGACTAAAGAAAGAAAGACATGAACATCTTGGATGACAAGGGGGTGAGTAAATTATCTGTAAATTGTTGTTCAGGAAGTGGATTTCTCCTTTAAATCTAGCAAGGTGCCTACGGCTTTTAAGGTTTTTATGGACATGCCAATACCATGTTTTCTGATATTTACTATGATTTGCATGACATTTTTAGCACATTTACCAAGACTATACCATGTTTTTTGGACATGTATACACACACACACTCTCATATATTTATGGGAGTCAGTATGATTTTTCATTTTTTAGTTGCCACATCAATACAATGTTTGCCATCTGAGCATTTACTGTGGTATTCTTTTAAGAACTATATAAATAACACAGTATATGACTATGGGGCCAGTTGCAATAACTTAGCCTCTGTCATGAGAGTTTCAAAAAAACTAGTCTGACCAATTAGCAGTTAGCCAGTGGGTAAACACAGTCTCACTTTTTGGATTCAGTTGAGACTAGTCTGTTTTTATGTAACTAAATATTACAAATTATGACCAGTCTTAAAGAAATAAAATAGATGACTAAGTTTTAAGACTAGTCTAAAGCTTTTATGCAACCGGCCCTTTTTATTCATTCAGCACCATGGTATAAATCATCTGATACCATACTAAAACAGTAACATTTTGCAAGAGTGTAATCTCAGCAATGCACTCGTCTACGATGTCCCCAAAAATGCTGTCTAGGTAGTCAGCTTACTAGGTGTTGATTATAAAAATCAAGCCATTATAAAAATCAAATGTAGACTATCATGCTGGATTCATACAGGATTCAATCAATAGCGAAGAAAGTTTAACTGCAAGCGTTCGTAAAGACTGAAGGCAAATTAAAAGACTTAATGAGTGCTTAAACCTAATATTAATCTAAAGACCTTTAACCGTGTTCCTTACTGTCACAGTAAGTGTTAAAATCAATCAATAAAGCAAAGCAGTTGCTGTAAACGCCATGTATTACGTGACAGCAGCGCATTTATCACTGCTGACAAGAGAGCTTTAACTCTGCCTTACGTCCATGACACCTTTTGCCATCTGTTTTTACTTAAACTCGACTTTCTCTACGACAAATAAGGCACATTAAACATGCACCAGGCGCCTCAAAAACAATTTATTACCGTACAGAGAGTGCGAACTTCAAACAGTCGCCATCTTGAACACCTCACGACCTTTTACACTACTGAGCTGTTTGCGCAGATGAAAAACTTAATATACGCAACGATCCCAGCGAAAGTGCAGCCCAGAGCTGAGGGTTTATGGGTTAATGTTTAATTATAGAAAGGATACTGACCAACTCTTCTGTCTCGCTGTCACAAGATCACGGCATGAGTGACAGAAAGGTGTGAAGTGCTGCTGTGCAATGAGAGCTAGCTAAGCATGTAGCGGCTTCAGCGTGACAGAAGCGCACAGCGCATGCGCGGAGTTTTAAAGGACAAACATGTTTATTTGCGAGTAGCAAACAGAGAGTTTTAACATTTATAGGCCTATAACTAAAATATCATTCATGAATATCATTCTAAATCTTATTATTACGCTGACAGTGCACATGGCAGAAATCTACAACGTGATAATAATATAATAATCATTACCACAATACAATAATAATAGCAGTGCAGCTTAAACACACGTTTGTATATGTGGTTTACGGGGACCTTCCATAGGCATAATGATTTTTCTACTGTACAAACTGTATTTTCTATCCCTCTAAGCTAAACCTACCAATCACAGAAAACTTTCTGCAGATATATATTAAAAAATAATGAAAGTTACTTATGTAAGCAACTAAGGATATAACAGAGAAAGGAACACACCTAGAATTACTACAGTAAATTAAATTGACTAAATATACTAAATTAATTTTTTAAACATCTCTTTCATTAACGTATAAACAAACCGGTCTGTATTTCACTAAGCTCTTCAGTTAATAATGTGCTGTTTAATTATAGCCTGTTAAGAGTATTAATTAATGCTGTGAGGTTGCTAATGCATGATTTATCCATTGTTCAAGGGAGAATATCAAAGAGCTATTAGCAGAACTTCCCAGAAAGGACAGGAATCAGATAAGACCCTTACAGCATTCACAATGAGCACTGGGGATGTGATCCTGAGCAAAAGACTGATCAGAAAAAAGTGGACATTGAGACTGACCAGGTGCAAATCCAGATAACACTTCAGCTTCATGCTGATATGCCTAATATACTGACATGGTATGAAAATGGTGTGAGTGCTTTGAAGCCAGCAGTTATCTCTAAAGTGAGCTAAATTTAATCCATCTCTGCTGCTCTTTGTTTTTGATCCCACTTATTCATCATGACCATTCACACTTCCAGATCCCCTGCCACTATGCAGTAGTGGTCTGCCAAGCCCCTCAACACTTCAGACAAGTATAATTGAACCCTTGCAGCAAGTACCTTCCTAATTAGCATCAGCACTCAACCATTTTGTGTGCATACCGTAAATGATCTTTTTTAACTTAATTGACTTTATCAAGAAGAAATCCTCAGTGATATAGATAAAGAGTGTTGTTCTAGTTTTGTTGTAAATGTTAAAAAGATGATTAAAAATTAAATTACATTAAACTGAATTTGCAACTAAAGTGATAGTAAAGACATAATAATAATAATAATAATCAAATTTATTTTCTATAGTGCCTTTAAATGGTATTTTTTAAATGATTTATAATGTTACAAAAGATTTCTTTCAAATTAATGTTGTTCTTTTGAACTTACTATTTATCAGAGAATCTTGACCAGATTTAGCAGTTTCCACAAAAATATTAAGAACTCCATTTCCAGAACAACAATTTACAAATCATTTAATCAAATCATTTAAGTTCAAAATCGGGGCACCAATGAAGTCCATTATATGGAGAAAAATCCTGAAATGTTTTCCTCAAAAACCATAATTTCTTTAAAACTGAAGACAGAAAGACATGAACATCTTGGATGACAAGGGGGTAAGTAAATTATTTGTAAATTGTTGTTCTGGAAGTGGACTTCTCCTTTAAGCAGCACAACTGTTTTCAACAACATTATAATGATTTTTGAAGGATCATGTGACACTGAAGACTGGAGTAACGGATAAATTACATATTAAAATAAATGAAAATATAAAACAATTATTTTAAATAGTAATATAATACAGTGCTGTCCACTAATATTGGCACCCTTGATAAATATGAGAAAAGGCAAAAATAAACATGCATTGTTTATCTTTTTGATAGTTCATGCAAAAAATCACTAAATTCTAACCTTTCATTCAAGTAAAACAGTTGAAAGTGGGTGGAAGCTCACATTATGAACTAAAGGTTTTTCCCCCATGCATGTTGGCCACAATTATTGGCACTCCTAGAATTTCTTATGAGTAAAAGATCTCTGAAGTACATTCAAATTCATATTTACATTTTTTAGCACACCAGGGTGACTAGGAGCATGAAATTGTCCAGCCATGACTTCCTGTTCCACAGGATTATAAACATGAGGAACACAAAGGCCAAATTTCCTTAATCATCCATTACAAGGAGTAAAACCAAAGAATATAGTCTGATGTGCAGTAAGAAAATAGCTAAAGCATTAAAAAGTTCCACCAATGCAATAATTAAGAAGTTCCATACAGCTACAACTACAGATGTTACAAATCTGCCTGTGAGAGGACATGTGTTTATATCATCCTAATGCAGTGAGAAAGATATCAAAGACTCAAAAACTCTCCAAGGATCACAGCTGGAGAATTGCAGAGATTTGCTGAGTGTTGGGGTCAGAAAGCCTGAAAAAAAAAGATCAAACAGCCCCACATAACTGCATGTTATTCGAGAGGGTTTTAAAAAAATCCTTGTTGCTCATCCAAATACAATCTCCAGCATGTTCAGTTGTCAGACACAACTGGAACTTCAAACAGGACTGGTTTCTGTGGTCAGATGAAACTAAAACCCATATGGGTTGATGCAAACAGGGATACAAAGTTCTGGACCTTTAATGTTGTGGACCTGTTTTTCTGTTGGAGGTCTTGGACATCTTGTCCAGAGACTCCAGATACATGGCATCATGGATTCTATCAAATGCCAACAGATAAAAAATCTAAACCTGACTGACTTAGAAATCTTACAATGGGCTGTGGCTGGATCTTCCAGCAGGACAATGATCCAAAACAAATGTCAAAGTCAACACAAAAATGTGTCACAGAACACAAAATGAAGCTTCTGCAAAGGCCGTCCCAGTTCCCTGACCTGAACCCTATTAAAAATGAGTGGGGTAAACTGAAGAGAAGAAGCACCAACATGGAGCTGGGAATCTAAAGGATCTGGAGAGATTCTGTATGAAGAAATGCTCTCTGATCTCTTGTCAGGTGTTCTCCAAACTCATCAGACATTATCGGAGAAAACTCAGAGCTGTTACTTTGGGGAAAAGGATGTTGCAATAATTGGGTGCCAATAATTGTGGCCAATGTGAACTAGAGAAAAACATTTATTTCATAATAAGATTTCCCCTCCACTTTCTATAGATTTACTTCAATGATGGGTAAGAATCATGATTTTTTTTTTTGAACAGGCACCTTTGCTCATATTTACCAAGGGTGCCAATATTAATGGAGGGCACTGTATATCACCGTATTACGTGTCATTTATTGTTTGTACCATAAGATCTTGATTAAATAATGCTTTATCAAGAGAAAAAAACTATATATGACTTGTTTTGTTGTTAACTGTTAAAAAAGAAAATAGAAAACAATTAAAAATTAAATGTAATAAAAAAAGAAGAAGAAAATATTATGTTACTTTCATGAAGCTGAAAACTCAACCATAAGCTAAATATGCACTCCTGAGACTTCAGATAGCATTACAAATTTCTCGGATGGTTGCCTTGTATTCTCAAGAAAGACCTGAAGGTCTATTATTGCACCATTAGGTGGAGCTATTTTCCTGCCACACAGTTTTAAACTCCTACTACTCTTCCAGTACACAACACCACAGTGATTTGAATGCATCAAGCATGAATCAAACATTAGTGTGTGGGTGAAAATACTGTATGAATATTGTAAATAATATTTTGGTTCTTGAACAGGAGAGCAAAATTTTCTGCTTCTGCAATTTTCTCAAGCATTCTCTGAATGAAAACATAGCTGAAACCAAACCATTATCTATTGTGTTGCAAATGGCTCTGCCCTGAAGCTCTGCTGTGGATGAGAAAAGCACAAGGTTTTAAATGTTGCATGCAGATGCGATGTGTTTCCCGCCCTGCACGACGTTTACACTTCACGGTTTAATTCCAAATAACCTCCTTTAGATTGATCAAAATGTGTTTATGTCAGAAGAGATAAAAACATTCAGCTGAATCCTATTTCCCTCTGCGCTAATAGCACCATTACAAGCCTGTGTCTGTTTTTCTTGTACTGGATAATTATGTGCAAAAGCCTCTTCATTAGACACGGTTGAGAATAATTAAACAGACAGGTCTTTGGATAGGTCTTTTTTGCATGTGGTAGAATGATTTCAATTATGAATGCAAAGAACCACATGCTTCAAGAAAGTTGATAAAGCACACAGCCAATGAAATATGACGGAAACATTACAGGTTTCAACAACATTACGTTTCCAGGAGTCTCACATTTAACCCAAACTGCATTTTAAAAAAGGAAATTGCAATTTTAAAAAATCTAAATATGCTCAAATTTCAAATAACGTAGCAAAGCTGCACAGTGATTTGCTTATACTTCCATTTCGGGTTTGTGTAGAAGATACATATCAGGGTTCCACCCAACTGAAATCACGCTAACAAGCAGTGCAGCATGTATTATACAGTGCATCGCCACTGCATGATCCAACCTGACACTTTGGGAGCTGAGAGCCAGTTTGAGACTAACTCTGCTGGTATCATTTATTGAGAGCCTGAAGCATCTCCGTAGCAGTTCGGCTGCCATCTCCTCTCATCCATACTCCCTCGTCTCGCAGGGACCCACACTTCAGTGCTCTGTGTATTGCTGTCTAATGATTGCTGTTATTTTAATGAGTCCATGGATCACATAACTTGATTGTGCAGTGAAACTAGTCTAAGGTAACAGATAATAAAAAACAGAGTAGGCTTGTCCTGAAAAGAGGGTGATGATTATTTGATCGATGTATTTCCTGCCCTGCTGTTGTTTGCGCCTGTACTCGAGTGATGTCATGTTTAATCCCCCTCTGCATGTGTTTGTGGGTGTGTGACTAATATGCAAAGCACGGTATGCATGCTATATGTGCATGTGACGAAGCTGGCATTTGTTCTTTTGGAGCATACAATCAATGACTCATTATAAATCCGATTCATTTGATTGTTAATTATTATAGTTACTTTTAGTTACAATTTTCACTCAAGAATTGCTATTAAATGAAAGGATTACTCCACTTCCAGAATAAAAATGTCCTGATAATTTACTCACCCCCATGTCATCCAAGATATTCATGTCTTTCTTTCTTCAGTCGCAAAGAAATTAAGTTTTTGAGGAAAACATTACAGGATTTTTCTCCACAGTGGACTTCAATGGTGCTCAACGGATTGAAGATTAAAAACGCAGTTTCAATGCAGCTTCAAAGGGCTCTAAACAATCCCAAGCCGAGGAATAAGGGTTTAATTTAGTGAAACAATCAGTCATTTTCTTAAATAATTAATATTTATACACTTTTTAACCACAAATGCTGGTCTTGTCTAGCTCTGCGATGTGCATGCGTACACTGTGCACACTTGTTCAAGATAGTCAGGGTATATCAAAAAACTCCCATCTAATTTTTTCCTCCAACTTCAAAATCACCCTACGTTGCTGTTTTACCGTTTTTTGTAAAGGGCGGTTGATCATAATTTGCATGTTCACTTTGTAAACACTGGGTCGTTACTTCTGCAGCCATGTAGGACGATTTAAAAGATGGAGGATAAAAAAATGAGATGGGAGTTTATTGACATACCCTAACAGTATTGTAAATAACCGATCGTTTCGCTAAATAAGACCCTTATTCCTCGGCTGGGATCATGTAGAGCCCTTTGAAGCTGCACTGAAACTGCATTTTTAACTTTCAATCCGTTGAGCACCACTGAAGTCCACTATACGGAGAAAAATCCTAGAATGTTTTCCTCAAAAAACTTAATTTCTTTGCGTCTGAAGAAAGAGACATGAACATCTTGGATGACATGGGTGTGAGTAAATTATCAGGAAACTTTTAATTTGGGAGTGGAGAAAACAACAGAAAAAAACAATAGAACCATCACAGAAAATTCTAATGGTTTGATTTACAAATACCATTACAAACATTACAAACCATTAACTTTTAACCACTAAAAATTGGTTTTCTGTAGTGTGTTTTGGGACATATTCCATTAGGATTTATTGGTTTTAACAAGCCACCAATAGAAGGTGACCAATTACCAGTAGAGGCCAACAGTCCCATTATAACCAGTAAAACCACTACAAATTTTGTGATGGTGTTTATTGTTTTTTTTTTCAGCAGGGTAATCCTTTAAATGTCACAAATATTTACCAAAAAACAACTACAGCACTTCGAAGAATTATATTTTACAGTGCACTGAGTCATATCTCAGTTTGAGAAAACATCAATGCACTTGCCAACAGCAAACTTGATAAATAATAACCTACAGGTACAAGGCTGGCTCTTGCTGTACCCAAACAAGACTTATAATCAAAATTCTACGCATGTCTGACTTAAGTTGCAGTTTTTCCATCCCTGATAATAAGTGATGTCCTCCCAGGCACCAGTAATGATGTAATCTAAATGCAACATCAAACGAGTCATTTCTTTTTTCGGTCATACAAGAATACATATATTATTTCTATATTTGATTTAATCTTTCTTTATAGAAGAAGCTTTCATATGTTCGATTTATCTTATAAAACGCAGTTTTCAGAATTGTAAGTTACTGTGTTTGGAAAAACAACACTTGCACCTCAAGCCGGAGATGCTTGTTTCCTTGGTAACGGGGGTCTCGTTGAATTTCTCCATTGCACTTGAACGCGCCTGTTCTGGAGCTATCTACGGGTGATAGATGGAGACAAGCTCCCATTGATTATTTTTTATGAAAAAAAAGCATCCCTCTGTGTTTTAAATGAAGGGAAAACAAGTCTATTGACAGTTCGGCATGTAAACGATGATTATAATGAATGTATGAGAATGACACGGATTTGTCGGTTTGTCATAAACAGATTTTTCCAAAGACGCAAGCAGGGCTACATTAACTTGTGTCATATTCAAGGAAACTAACGATAGATAAACATCTAAATGTCATCGAAGGATTAATGTGAACGCATACATGACTCAATAAAGCAGTTTGTTTGTGTATTTTAAATACCAGTTGCCTCCTTTTGAGAAAATTCTGGACAAGTGATGAACAAAAATACATGTTACGAAGAAACCATCGTCTTTCGATCTATTTTACATACCATTTGTACAACATTTCACATAAAACTAATACGTTCATCTTTCTGGTTTCGTGTGACTTACACATTAACGTTAGAAAATCCGTCCAATTAGTTCAATCACACGGTACTGTGATGACCTGAGATTTTCCACGCATAAACGCAAATGTTTTGAAGTCTATTCGACCGTGACAGCTCCGTGATATCAGGCGTAATCTGCGAGTGCGCGCGCATCAGTGCGCGGGCACAGTTCTCAGCACCAAGGACAGCGTCTCTCACAGAGCATCAGGTCACCCTTGACAAAACCTTGACTACGATTCAGTCACTGCAAGAGCGGGAGAAGTGAACGCAGATGACTACAACATTCCTGCAAAACTGATTTTTCCACCTTCTCCCGACAGAAAGAGAGCATATGTGAGGCGACTATCAACAGGAGCGAGCATCATTTTCTACAAAGGCGTGTTGACATGCTTCTTGAATATGAACGGGCTTCATAAGTGAAGCCCATTCCTCTGCGGAGTAGACTGAGGTGATCGCATTCCAGTGCTGCTGGAGAGGACGCAGTGAGAGCGGATATCTGTCTAATCAACGGACATCGACACGCATCCTCCACGGGGCACTCAGCTTCACTCCACTGCCATCCAGGGCAAAATGCGTTTGGTTCTGTTCGCCTTTCTCATCTCGTGCTCTTGTGCGAGAGGCGGATGCGAACCCAAGACTGTGAACATCGGGGCTGTCCTGAGCCAGAAGAGATACGAACAAGTGTTCAAAGACGCTGTCACCCAAGCTAACAATATATACGGCAAAGATAAGTTCAAGATGAACGCGATTTCAGTCACCCATAAGCCAAACGCCATCCAAATGGCACTCTCCGTATGTGAGGATCTCATCTCTAACCAGGTAAGACTCGCGAACCAGTCTCTTCAACTCATACGAATACTCAGAAAACGCATTTTGAAAATAAAATCATAAGAGATACATAAAAGTGCGATGTCACACCGTGCTGAATTCAACGTTTGATTTTTAAGAAACATTAAAAAAACAGTAATATATTATATATTTAGATCTGTCTATCTATCTTAATAATGACTATGTTATATTTTATTATATTAGTAGCCTAATATTTAAAAACGCTACCAATTCTGTTGACTTATTTGGAAGTGCAAAGTCACCAAGTCTCAGAATCTATCTATCTATCTATCTATCTATCTATCTATCTATCTATCATATTAGTTTACCGTTTCAGATGATCTTGTGAATTAAAATTTTATATAGCAGTATTTTAAAGTAGCCTACATTAAACATCTGTTATCAGATTACTTAAATCAAGCTTTCACTTTAATTAATTCATTTTGATATATTTATTTATATATTTACATTTTTATATAGTTGTTGTTTGCACGAAGTGTTTCGGGAAGACGCGAGTATATATTTTGCAGAATCATAAACGTGCATTCATTCACGGAAAGGCATTTTCAGCCAAATTTAGTAACTTTGTATTCTGCAAAGGCAAATGCTGCTGTGAATCTCGACTTTAGAGCATGTTGCACATAAGAAAACATTCAACAGGATCCGGGGTCCATTTTGACCTTACCGATGAGTGAGAGCATTGCTTTGATGGGAAGGCTTTGTAAGGCTGTGCTCAGAGATTCCATGAACTGAGCCTGAAATAATGCAAAGTACATGGGATATCTGACAACCTGTGATTCATGCGGAGTCATATAAATACAAATTCAAGCACAAATAAAACGTCTAAGGTAACATCACTGACCCCTCTACAAGGCGCCATGGCATCACAGCTGGCCCACCGCCTCTATTTTAATGAAAAACGTAAAACGAGGCCAACATGGCGCCAGCCTCGCAGATAACAGCTGCTTTGTTATGCGAGGAAAGCTCTAGCAAATTATTACACGGCTGTGGAGACACAGATTATGGACTTCAACGCTGTAACACGGATTACCATCCAAGTCACACCCGTCTAACAGACGCTCGCACGCGCACAGATTCAAACGTGCACATGCTGTTCATGACAACCAAACTGCTGATGCTGGATCAAGACTTTGACATTTCACTGTCAGTTGGCTCCTCCAGCAAGGTTAAAGAATTGCTTTACATTTTAGAGGTGCGTCAGTAACACATATAGGTTACAAACTAAAACTGTTATGTGTTGTGTATAACCCTCACCATTGGGAAAATGTTGGTCATTTCAATGGAAAAGAAACATGCTATAGTAAAAACATGACGTTAACTGCAAGTTACCTTAACATATAAAGTATAAGGCAAAACAATGTATATGTGTTTAACAGAACAGGACATACTGTAAAATTATTGTAAAATGTTTTTGTAAAAGATTTAAATGTTTGTTTCTTACCATTTTTGCTATCAACATTATTGATAGTGATAATCTAGTCAGCGGGACAATTAAACTTGCTGACTGTACCTATGGCTACACACATCAAATAAGTAAATACGTGTCAAGAAATATTCATTTGAAATTTCTTGTAATTGTAATCGTACCTGTATCCACCTCATTTTCCACAGCCGTTTGTAAATTTGATGGGTCTAGCTTCCGGTCTTGGTTGCCAGGTTTTCACAACAGAACCCGCCCAGTTGCTACTACTAGGGGCGTTTGGGGCGTTGTCTGGGTTCCCCTGGTATAGTTTGCATTCCAGGGGCTAAATATAACGTTAATGGGGTCGCTTCATTGACTTTACTTTCCAGCCAGGACACGCGGGATATCGTCACGATATCGTCATATCGTCCAGCTGAAAAACGTATATAGTTTTTGTCAGTATTTATTCAAAAACATCCAGTTATGCAGAATTTAAGATGGTAAATATTTAGCTGATGACTTGTCAATACGACTTACTACAATACAATAGGATATTATTTTGCTGCACAATTCAACATATTAACATGAAATGATAACTGCAAATCCGTGTTTCGCTGCCTGGAGACCATTTGTTTCTTTGAATTGCAGCGATTAATTTGCCGAAAATCTTTTCGGCAGCTTTCAGCAGTATGTAAAATATACCTCAGGTTTCTTGTTAAATCTCTTTGTACAGTCAGTCGCAAAGCTCGATCTGGTTTTAGTGGTGTTTTGTGTGCTCTGTCGCAGCATTCGCGTTGAAACCAATGATGCCACTAATTTTTTGAGAGGGTGCTCGCTGCAGAGCCAGATTGGAGAAGCTGGAGCTCCAGCTCCCCCTCGCTGGAGGTAATGGGTGGAGATAGACACCTAACCACACCCTAACCCTACCCCTTACCCTATCCTAACCCTAACTCCACCCATTAATTCACACAGAGGTGGAGCTGGACCTCCAGAGAGGGGGAGCTGGAGGCCATTCGGCTCTGCAGTGAGCAGTACTTGAATTTTTTTGCCACTCAGTGGGCGGAGCCGCAGCCACTCCAGCTGACGATGACGTCACATGCAAACTTCTGCAAAACAATCAATTATACAACAGAATCCACAAAACAGTCGGCCTACGAACAAGATGAATACTGTCTGATTTGATTTCCTCTGAGATAATTTTCACTACAATCAATACGTGAAACGCAAGATGGCGCAAGATGCATATGAGCGCGTGATATTAAAGACTGCGTCTTTAAGATATCGTCAAAAAATATTGCCCGATAGTGCTAGAAGGGATACAGCTCCGACCGGAAACTAACAATGAAATTAATTGTTCTACCTATTAGATTGTGTTTTATTAACGTCTACACCTATCCCAACCATAAACGTAGCCCTTACTATAATACAAAAACAGTATTATTGTTGTACAGTGTAAAAAAAAAACAAAAAAAACGTTAGAACCTTTGATGTGCGCATGCCCAGTAGCCAGAGCTGTCTCCTAGACTTTACCTAGTGCCTTGCGAAGTGGACTACACTTTACTCCATATTAATTGAGATTTCTAATTGCAGAAGCATCTATGTTTAGTTCAGGCCCTACGCACTGTATAGTTAAGAAGAGTACATGGATACATCGCTTCACAGAAAACAAAGAAGGAAATTTACCAACCTTTCATCACGATTGAGTGTTCTCGGTGACGTTGCAGTGTATTCCGAGTTAACGTATTTCAGCAAACGAATTTTGGCAGATATGCCCTGTTCAGTGAGCTTAGCAGTAAACACTGCATAGGGACCCTTTGAATTTGCAATGCAGACGTCGCAATTGACCAATCAGAATCTAATAAGTCATGTAATAATGTGATTAAATTACATTTCATGTTGTTAATTAATGTTCATGGTGTTCTTTTATTGTTATATTTGTTAGCTTAGTGGTTTTTGTTTGGTAACAATTCCAATTGGACTGATATGGTCTTATGGTTATCAATATTTTTCTATTACAGATTTTAGTAGGTCAAGTAGGTTTGTAGATTTCTCTCCTCACTATGATCTTCATGTCTTCAGGTGTATGCGATCTTGGTAAGCCACCCACCCCAGTCCAACGACCATCTGACTCCCACCCCGGTGTCCTACACAGCTGGCTTTTACCGTATCCCTGTAGTGGGCCTCACCACCCGCATGTCCATCTACTCGGATAAGGTAAGTGTGGGTGACTAAGTACAGCTGGCTTATGACTCAGTATATTTCAGACAGAAATTCAACTTGCGTTTCACTGCAGATGTCATCTGCCCTGTTCTTCAGTCACGTTTGTAAATATGGTTTGCTTGGAGTTTTGTGAAAGTGTGAAAACCTTTTCTCCAGTATATAGCTTCCACTCCATGATGATTTTTTTATTCCTCCTCCAGAGCAGAATAATGTGATAAATGTTTACTCGTCTTCAGTTCTAGTGTGGTCATTTTTTAGACCTTTAATTAAAAACTCTCATAAATACTGCATATAGCATTATGATCGATTGACTCTTTTAGGTTCACTCTTTTATGGCATCTTTGCACGCTAAGAAGTGATGTTTGGACCCGTCTGTAAATTAATTACAGTTAAAGTGATTAAATCCTAATGAACTGAAATTGCCTCGGGCCTTTGAGATTCACTAGTTCTTCCTCCCCCAACCGTCCATCTAGAGCATCCACCTCTCCTTCCTGCGCACGGTGCCACCCTATTCCCACCAAGCCCAAGTGTGGTTTGACATGATGCGTGAGTTCCAGTGGAATCACATCATCCTGATCGTGAGCGATGACCACGAGGGCAGAGCGGCACAGAAAAGACTGGAAACCCTGCTGGAAGAAAGGGAGACGAAGGTGAGATGCGTGGGCTGCCGACTCGCACGTCCCAGCGTGTAAATGACCGTGTGTGTGTAAGTCAGCGTGTTCCTGTAATTAATATCTCAGAGGTCCTCTATGTATGTTAAATGTTCCTTTTTTCTGTTGTGTAAACACATTTCTTTCCATTGGCTAACATTATTTATGCCAGAGGCATCAGCAGCGTCTTAAGTGGTTTATCTGCAAAACTTTGTACTTTTCTACTCATCTCACATTGCTTTTTACCATAGTCAGATTCTCCTATTTGTCTATCCACAACAGGAGCAAAATGAGGGACTTAGCCTGGGGCTGTGCAAAAAATCGACGGCAAGGGGATTTGGTTGCTTCGAGTTTCTGTGAGAATTTCTTCCCAGCAACAGACTGTGACTGATTTATTTGAGTGTTCTCTGTGTGCAGCTTTGTGCTGTTCAATATTGAACATTATGTAAGAAAGCATTTCGCAATAAATTCAAAGATAAAGGTAGTTACGCACCATGTGAGCAATAAACCTCATCAACTTTTGCATTTGTTCGTGTATGCTTATAATAAAAAAGATACATATGCAGTATCTAAATCAGAAAAAAATAATGATTTTAATTCAGTAAAAAGAGACGTTTCTGCGAATCCATTAGCATGGCGCTGCATTTTTAGGACACCCGCAATGCCGTTGCAATGTCATTTTCAGTAATGGCAGCCCCAAGGCCAGCTGTTTTTATATGCACATTCTCAGACTGTTTTGGGAATCAGTAGAAGGGCTCATGAAAGTCTTTCGGCTGTGTCTGATATTGCAACAAAACTTTGCCTGCACGTTGTCCACACGGTTGGATGGCTGCATATTAAAGCTGCATTTCGAAGCCATTATGATAAACAAGAAAAACAATAGTTTTTCTCAGCACGTTGTGAGTTTAGGGGACAAACAGGCTTTTTAACTCTCAATATTATTCTGCATTTTTATAGTAGAAAATACAAATACATCGTAAAAAATGTTACATAAATACAAATATGCATTAAATGCATAAAAGGCAGAGTTTTACTCTTTAATTTTACTTGTGCTCTGCAAAAGCAACAAATGCTTGTCAGACAAACAGAAAAATATAGGTATCCAGATTCTGTGGCTCTGAAAAATGTGCATTATCTTGACAGAGTGCTTAAAACATTTTATTTGAGGCCATATGTCTGGACAGACATGTCTTGTGGCAGCAGCTCGCTGCGCTTCGTGGATTGTAGCTGATGTTCTTTTACGCTAGATTGACAAAGAAATTTAAATTGATTGATGGGATTAGCTTGCGCTTGAATGTACTGCACAATTAACAAACAGCAGTGCGATATAACGAAATAGAGTTCAGAAGACATTAGCATTTATTATTAATTGTGGAGCACACTCAGGGCAAGTGTTTTAATTAAATGCGAGTGAAAAGGTTAAATTAAAATGAAATATTATGAAAAGAATTAAAGGTGGAGAAGTCATTGAAATAACAGAGTAAAGATTGAGGCCATATGCAAGGATAGATAAGGTTGTCTGCTCCATGTAGTCTTTGTTGATGTTTTTGCAAGCCCCAGGATTAGAGTTTCCCAATTTGAAGCAGAAAAGTGGAGATTTGTTGGAATGCTTTACTGCGCACCATTTATAACTGTTTATAATATTCTGTGTCTGCATATTTTCTCTGTGCACATTATTCATCAGAGTAAAAACAGGAACTATGAAAACCTCGACCAACTGTCCTTTGACAACAAGCGAGGACCCAAGGTATATTTGCATGGTCAATGCACGCCGCCCAAAAGTTATCTGAAAGTAGCCACTAGAAAGCAGTCAAACAATCAACAAACCGATTCCAGAGATCCTTATCCTGCCAGCACGTCTATTTATTTGTTTGGATTCTTTTTATGATTTCAATCGAGAATGGGTTATTTTTTCTGTTAAAGCGTATACAAAAACTCGCTCCCCCACCTCTCACTTTTTTATTTTTGTGTAAAGGAATGCATGTATTGAAGCCAGCAAGATTGCAAGTCTATTCTTTTGACACAGTGCGTGGAGATCTGGTCGTGTGGGACAGGCACTATCCAGATGTTACTCCCACCTTTCTGCAGCATTTCTTCCTTTTTTGTTGGGTTTTTTTGGTTTTGGTTGGGAAAGAAGCCACCACCACCACCACCTTCCTTCACCTGTTTTTTGCTTTCCGGTTGCATCAATCTTCTTCTCCCTCTTCCTCTAACATGCACGTTTTTCCTTGGAATCTTGATTCCCTTGAGTTTGCATGTGAAAATGCAGAACTTTTTTTACCTGCTCCAAGCTTACTTAAGTTTTTTTCATTTCAGCAGATTATCTCAGAAACTTTTTTTTACTTCATTTTTTTTCAAATCCCCTCCCCCCCTCCAAAAAAAAAAGAAAAAAAAAAAAAAAAAAAAAACGCAAGCGCTCAAAGAGCATGGTTCATGGTGGGGATGAGTCAACTACTTGACTAATGTTGTGTCCTAATCCCAGGCAGAGAAAGTGCTCCTGTTCAGCCAAGACACAAATCTGACGGCTCTGCTCCAGGAAGCCAAAGAGCTAGAGGCTCGAGTTATCATTCTGTCTGCAAGGTGAGTTCATCTCCACTGTTTAACCCATCACCGCTAATCCGCTAATGTTACTGAATATTACATGTTGCCAGCCAAGAGACTGGCGAAGCTTGGGTTGGAGAATTCTGAAAAGATATTTGTTCTACTGATTAATTCAGTTGGAATTTCGATCGAATTGGTCACATCTCACAGGAAATTTAAACTGAATTTGAAGTAAAATGGATTGGAATGCCCACTAAACATTGGACGTCGGATAGACGTGCAGATCATGTCTATATTGGGTCCGACGGTCCATGACCAATTATGGACATCTATTCGACGTCCAAACTAGGTCCACTATTTGGACGTCTATCCATTACCCAACTTGGACGTCATTTGGACGTCTATGGCAGTTGCAGTAAATGTGTTTTACAAAATAGAGCCTATCAACATGATTATATATATGAATACAGATTATTTATAAACAAACAAGATTTATTATCTGTATTACTATTTATTTATTTGGTAGCCCATATGTTTTTACAAAACAACCCCATCAATGGACGGAAATTGGACGTCCAAAAATGACATGGAAAAGACGTCACTACGACGTCACATTGCGCAGTGGGTGATAGCACTATTACTGGAATGATTTACTAAATTGCAAGTCAAAGAAATTCTGGTAGTGCATTCTGGGAAATAAAGTGTTCTATCCTGGGGCTGTATTACAAAAACATTCTAGCTTAGAATCCTATCTGTTAGTAAGGAAATCAAACTTTTTCACATCAAGTTAAATATAAAGATAGGACGTTTCTGTAATATAGCCCCTGGTCCACACAAATTCATTTGTCAAATAAACTGTAATAATTTATAATACAATATAATATAATATAATATAATATAATAATATTATATAAGTCGAAATAGACATCTTTATGTTGCCAAATTGAGCTTTTCCAGTAGATTTCAATTTAAGAAAATAACAATTGTTTTTCTTTTTTTTTTTTCTAAATATACTTAGATTCAGAATCCAAAATCATGTTCGGTTCAAAGTTTTAGATTCAGAAATTAATCAGAATTTAAAAAGACATTCTCAGTGTACTGCGTGTATTTGAAAAGTGAACAATTTCAGTAAGTTTATACATTAAAGAGGTCATCGGATGCAAAATTCACTTTTACATGTTGTTTTAACAAAAATGTGTGTTGGCAGTGTGTGTGCACAACCACCCTATAATGATAAAAATTGACCCAGTGGTTTTTATTTAAAGGAGAAGTTCACTTCCAGAACAGAAATTTACAGATAATTTACTCACCCCCTTGTCATTCAAGATGTTCATGTCTTTCTTTCTTCAGTCGACAAGAAATTATGTTTCTTGAGGAAAGAAATTCAGGAATTATCTCAATATAATGGATTTCAATGGTACCCCAATTTTGAAAGTCCAAAACATAGTTTAAATGCAGCTTCAAATGGCTTTAAATGATCCTAGTCGAGGATGAAGGGTCTTATCTAGCAAAACGATCGGTCATTTTCAAAACAAATTAACAATTTATATACCTTTTAACCTCAAACACTCGTCTTGTCTAAGTCTGCGTGAACTCTGTTTTTTTCCCGGTTCAATGCAGTCAATACAGTTAGGGTATGTTGTTTTTCCCCAACTTCAAAATCGTCCTACATCACTGCAGAAGTACCGATCCAGTGTTTACAAAGTGAACATGCAAAGAAGATCAAACGGTCTTTACAAAAAAAGGTAAAACAGCAATGTAGGACGATTTTGACGATGAAGAAGAAAACGAGACGGGAGTTTTTTTGACATACCCTAACTGTATTGACCTGAATTACACAGACTACGCATGTGCATCGTAGAGACAAGACAAGAGGAGTATTTGGGGTTAAAACGAATATAAATTGTCAATTTGTTTTGAAAATGACAGATCGTTTCGCTAGATAAGACCCTTCTTCCTCGGCTAGGATTGTTTAGAGCTATTTGAAGCTGCATTTAAACTGCATTTTGGAAGTTCAAACTTGGGGGCACCATTGAAGTCCATTATATGGAGATAATTCCTGCATGTTTTTCCTCAAGAAACAATTTCTTATCGACTGATGAAAGAAAGACATGAACATCTTGGATGACAAGGGGGGGAGTAAATTATCTGTAAATGTTTGTTCTGGAAGTGAACTTCTCCTTTAATCCATAAAAATAATTTCCCCTTTTTCAAATTAGGCCATTCTCAGCTACTTGTTTGTGTGACGTCACACGGACCAAGGCCACTCCTACGATAGTTGATTGACGTGGCTGTCTTACCTTAGACCTGCCCTGACTGAGCTGTAACAGTACGACCACAATTGTTTCAACACCAGAGTAGGGACGTAGAGAAGAATGGCTCCTAAGCAACTGTAATATTGAACATAGTAGTGGCCATTTACTCCCGACATCTGAGCCGCCGAAGACACGTCTATGTTCGTGCAAATCATTCGTAATCCAGCATAACTTACAGCAAAAGTGAGTATATAAGGGTTTTTTATGAATCTTTTTAATCGCCTTACCCAATAACGTGCTAGTTAGCAAGTTTCACAGCTAAATGCAGATAAAGTAAACAGTTTCACAGAGCATGGCTCGTCACCCCATAGAAGAGAGGGGCGGGGTGAGCAGAGCTCATTTGCATTTAAAGTAACATGCAACAAAACAGGTTGATGTCTGCAGAGCTGAAGGTAAAAAGGCGGTTGTTTTACACTACCATTGAGAAATTTTACCAAAGTATGTTATAGACCTTTCATTAAGACCCTAAAGAATCTTGTGGAAAATGGGCATCCGATGACCCCTTTAAAATATTAAAAATAATAGCAAATGAATCTAAAATGATGTCCAGCTTCAATACAAACACTTCATAAGGCGTTTTCTGATTAAATGAGCAAACATCTAATTTGTTAGCAAGAGATTGCCTCAAAATGTCAAACAGTTTCTCTGCCCTTCATGAGTCACTCATAATCAGGCCCACACAGAATATGCAGACAGACTTGGGGGGAAATCTGAGGCATTCTGAGTAACATGACAAAATGTGATTTACACTCCTGCTGGTGACTACAAACATATTTAACATATGTGTAGAATAGCTGATAGTCTTTTTGCACTCACAGGTTCCATGTGGGCTTGCTCATAACAGTAAAATTGGAGGTGTTTACTCAAGTCTCTTACTACCAATCTCTATCCAATCACAGTGAAGACGAAGCCGCAGCCATTTACAAAGCAGCGCGCCAGCTCAATATGACAGGCTCTGGTTATGTGTGGCTGGTTGGCGAAAGGGAGATGTCTGGTAAAGCACTGAGTGAAGCCCCAGATGGTATGTACTTTTCATCCTCTAAATTTTCATGCGCTCGTTCTCTCTCTCTCTGTCTCTCTCTCTCTCCCAGGCTTTTTAACAGACTGAACATGTTTGCCTTTTAAGCTTTTTATACTATTACAATTTGCAATCCCCACCGACGAATCAGTGTCTGTGCTGTACTTGCGTGTTTAAACGTTTAAACATCTCCTTGTTTAAAGGTTTTAAACACAGTGATTCTTTACTCATTGTACTGTGCTTTATGTCTAATGTTTAATTTGTTTCATTTTTGAGTGTTTGTCCTTTCTTTCAGTAGACAACAAATGATGCAATAGAGAGTTGTGGTAATCCATATTGGTTTGAATGTGCATACATTTTTAAGGTTTGGCTGTCATGAGTTTATTTATAAGTGGTGCTTTGCTACCTCCACATTGAGGTGTGGATACGATGGTAAGCGACAACCGCATTTCTTTGTTCCTGGCTTCTTTATATACACATCCGTGTTCAACTTCACGCCATTCTGCTCAGTGCTGACCCCGTCCTAACCCCCCATGACTTTCACAGTCCTTCTGTCTGTCTTGAGACAATTTGTCGCTCATATGCAATGCACGTTTGTTTCTCTCTCTGGCAATGTGTGCATTTCTTGATTACGAGTACGCCTTGACGTGCTCTTGAAGTGACAGTCGTGTTGTGAGGCATTGGCCAACACCATGTAATGTTGTCAACTGGGCAGGCTTGCTCGGCCTTCAGCTTATCAATGGCAAGAACGAGTCGGCGCACATCTACGATGCCGTGGCTGTGGTGGCCCAGTCCATTCAGGAGCTCTTTGAGAAGGAGAATATCACAGAGCCTCCTCGAGGCTGTGTTGGCAATACAAACATCTGGAAGACTGGCCCACTCTTCAAACGGTGAGGCCAGGGATGAGCGCTGGCTAGCATTTGCTAGCTTTCCAACCAACCATCCATTTGCTGTCATGCATTATCATACATTAGCACTGGTCTGGCACTGACAAGAGTGGAAGCTTTCACACCACAAACTTTGAAATCGCTAGCATTTGGCTTCTAAAACCATGCCTTGAATAACAATCGAGTGCAAGGAGACACACCAAGCCTGTTAAGTTGTTGATTACATTGGCCTTGTGTAATCTGGTGGCACCAATTTGCATTTGAGACCCAATTTGAGACCCTTACAGGTGTCATTTCTGTTCTCCCGTGTCTGTGCCTGCACATTATACGTGCCATCCCACCCTACATGACACCCCAAAACTCTTCCCTAGTTAGTCGTAATGTCTTTCCCTAAGACATACCTGCATCTCCCATCTCTGAATTTCTGGTAAACTTCCATTACTTCCAGTCATCGTCAATGTCTTCCTTTGTGTTTAAATGAGCATTTTGTGCCTTTTCTAAAAAACCTCCCTCTGGTGTACTAGAGTGCTGATGTCATCCAAGTATCCAGATGGCCTGACAGGCCGCGTGGAGTTTAATGATGACGGAGACAGGAGGTTCGCCCACTACAGCATTCTGAACTACCAGAAAACCCGGCTGGTGCAAGTGGGCGTCTACAATGGCTCGCAAGTATGAAATCGGCTCAGTCTTTTTAATGAGCTGTCCTTCTGCTCTACACATTTGCTATTTTAACAGTTTGGACAGTAGCACTCTGTAATTTTATTGTAACACTTTACAGTAAGGTTACAGTATGTATGTGTCAAGAACCATCAATAAACAAGTTTTTTACAGCATTTTTTATTAAGGAAATGTTTAATTTATTATTATACTATTAGCATTTTAATTATATGATTGTTTTTACAATATCCCAATGTAAATTAATTTACAGTTGAGGTCAAAAGTTTCCATACACCTTGAAGAATCTGCAAAATGTGAATTATTTCACCAAAATAAGAGGGATCATACAATATGCATGTTATTTTTTATTTAATACTGACCTGAATAAAAAGCCGTTTACATATAGTCCACAAGAGAATATAATAGTTGAATTTATAAAAATGACCCTGTTCATTATTGTTATTATTCTTAATACTGTGTTGTTACCTGAATGATCTGCACCTGTGTTTTTTTGTCCCTTATTTGTCCTGAACAGTTAAACTGCTCACTGTTCTTCAGAAAAAATCTTTCAGGTACCACAAATTCTTTGGTTTTTCAGCATTTTCATGTATTTGAACCCTTTCCAAAGAATGACTATATTTTGAGATCTATTTTTTCACACTGAGGACAACTGAGGGACTCATATGCAACTATTACAGAAGGTTCAAACGCTCACTGATGCTCCACAAGGAAAATCGATGAATTTAGAGCCAGAAGTGTAAACTTTTGAACAGAATGAAGATGTGTAAATTTTTCTTATTTTGCCTAAATATATTTTTTCATTTAGTACTGCCCTACAGAAGCTACAGAAGATAGTTACATGTTTCCCAGAAGACAAAGTACGTTTAATTTACCCTGATCTTTAAATTCAAAAAGTTTTCACCCCCAGCTCTTAAAGCATCGTTTTTCCTTCTGGAGCATCAGTGAGCGTTTGAACCTTCTGTAATAGTTGCATATGAGTCCCTCAGTTGCTCTCAGTGTGAAAAGATGGATCTCAAAATCATACAGTCAAAATCATTCAGCATTTTCAATACATGAAAATGCTGAAAAACCAAAGAATTTGTGGGACCTGAAGGATTTTTTCTGAAGAACAGCAGGCAGTTTAACTGTTCAGGACTCATGAACAACTATCACTAAACAACAACAACAACAAAAAAACATAGCTGTGGATCATTCAGGTAACAACACAGTATTAAGAATCAAGCATATGTAAACTTTTGAACAGGGTCATTTTTATATATTCAACTATTATTTTCTCTTGTGGACTATATGTAAACATGTTTTATGTGAAATATCTTATTCAGGTCAGTACTAAATAAAAAAAGTACCTGCATTTTGTATGATCCCTCTTATTTTGGTAAAATAATCAACATTTTGCAGATTCTACAAGGTGTATGTAAACTTTTGACCTCAACTGTATAGTAATGGAAATTACTGACAGTTATTGACAGGAATACATTTTGTTCCAGGTTGTAATGAACACTCAGAGGAAGATAATTTGGCCAGGAGGAGAAACTGAAAAGCCAAAAGGATACCAGATGTCAACCAGATTAAAGGTACTTTATTGCAAGGCTTTTTATGCATCCATTTTTTTCTCTAAACAAAAAATTTAAATGAAATTGCATTGACATTCAGTTTTCTTGTTTCTTTGGTAGATTGTCACCATTCATCAAGAGCCCTTTGTCTATGTGAAACCAACACTACGAGATGGAACATGTAAGGAAGAATACACTGTAAATGGAGTCCTGATCAAAAAAGTGATCTGCACTGGCCCTAATGAGACCATTCCAGGTAGGCATTATGTATTATATGCAGTTTGTTGGACTACAGTTGTGCTCTCTCCAGATCTGACTGGCTTGTGTAACTCTCTAGGTCGCCCCATAGTGCCTCAGTGCTGCTATGGGTTCTGCATTGACCTTTTGATCAAACTTGCAAAGACAATGAACTTCACCTATGAAGTGCATCTAGTGGCTGATGGCAAATTTGGCACTCAGGAGCGTGTGAGTAATATGATAACTTTATTGATTTTTCACCTGCCTGAAGCTTTGCATGTCTTTTCCAAGGTCATGCAACTAGGCCTGTCTGCGCATTCTGGGCAGAGGTCTTTCGTCACAGATGCTGTTAAGAATCTGCTGAAATATACATCAAGTAAAGTGCATTTAGGTATGACAAATTGCTTACCGTTATCTCCCTGCTACCAGGTAAATAACAGCAACAAGAAGGAGTGGAATGGAATGATGGGAGAGCTCCTGAGTGGCTTGGCAGATATGATCGTGGCTCCACTTACAATCAACAATGAACGAGCCCAGTATATAGAGTTCTCGAAACCATTTAAGTACCAAGGGCTCACAATACTTGTCAAAAAGGTGAGCCTCAAATGACCTACAGGTCATCATTTGAATGTACAGGCTTTAAAGGGACAGGTCATTCAAAATTTGAACATTTTTTCATCCATACAATGAAAATCAATGGTATCCAGTGTAAATAGGGCAAATAAAGATAGTTCTTCAAAATAATTTTTCTGTTTCACATAAGAAAAAAAGTCAAGAATTTTCATTTTGAATGAATCATCCCTTTGAAACGGCATTATTCCCCGAGACCAATGAGGGAAAAAAAAATGAAAGATCTGGAGTCAGTTTCATTTCAGTTTTCAACATCAAGTTTCAAATAAAGTATCTGAAATGTAATTAATTTGGGAGGAAATCCTCTGAGAACATGATTTTCTGGGACAGAAATAGTATTACAGTTTCTTAATTTAATTGAATTCCCTGAAGTGGGCTTATCTCTGTACTGAGAAAATGCTGTGATAAACCAATTGACTCTGGAGTACAGTGAAATCTATTAATACACCTCTGACCAGTGTAGATGTAGACTCCATTTGATGCTCCATATGGCGATGCATGTGGCAGTGTGGGTGGTGTTTGTTGGATTGGATAAAGCTGTGTTGTTTTGCAGGAAATACCACGCAGTACACTGGACTCGTTCATGCAGCCTTTTCAGAGCACTCTGTGGTTACTGGTGGGTCTATCGGTCCATGTTGTGGCGGTGATGCTCTACCTATTAGACCGTTTCAGGTAAAGGACAATATTCGCTACATGTATGACACATTAATGGAATAGTTTAACCAAAAATATTATTTCTGTCATCATTTACTCACCTTTATGTCATTCAAAAGCTGTATGTTTTGTTATTTAGAACACGAAAGAAGATATTTTGTATAGAAGCCACCAAAAAAAGTTAAAATTTTATTGCGATTTTTTTTTTTTTTTTTTACAATCTCACAATTCTGACTTTTTTTCTCATAATTTTATGATATAAACTCACAATTGTGTTTAAATGCGAAAAAGCTTCATTTTGATGGGAAATAAAGACTGATATGTTCTCAGAATTGTTTATATCTCACAATTCTGGCTCAACTCACAATTCTAAGAAAAAGTCAGATTTGTGAGTTTATATCTATTAAATTCTGAGAAAAAAACTCTGCATTCTGAAAAATAAAGTCAGAATTGCTACTTTATTTATCAGAATGGCAAGTTTATGTCTCGCAATTCTGACTTTATAACTCGCAGTTGCAAGTTTATATCACACTATTCTGAGAATAAAAGTCAATTAATTTAATTCTGACTTTTTTCTCAGGATTCCATGATGTAAACTCGCAATTCTGACTTTTTTTCTCAGAATTGTAAGATGAACTCGCAATTGTGAGTTATAAAGTCCAATTTTGAGGGGAATATTTATATCTCACAATTCTGGCTCACAATAACTTGCAATTGCGTGTTATAAAGTCAGAATTGCGAGATATAAACTTCTTTGGAAGTCGGAATTGCGACTATTTCTCAGAATTGTGAGTATATATCATGTCATTCGTTTCTCACAATTTGGAACAAAAGTCAGAATTGTGAGATAAAAAGCTACAAGTACCTTTTTAAAGAAATTGATTCAGTAGCGGAAATGGGCTTCCATAATTTTGGAAATGTTTTGTCTATACAAAATGTAAAAAAAAAAAAGAAAATTATGAAGAAAATGGCATGAAGGTGACAGGATTTTCATTTTCAGGTGAACTATCACTTTAAAACTCATTTTTTGATAGATGTAGGAATGGCTGAACAGATATTTTATCTTGAGAATATTGTAGCTTAAGAATGCACAAAGAATGTAGCATGATATTACGAAAGTTTGCAGAAGATCTCAGAAGTTTGGCTGAAGATTTACAACATTTTCTGGATGCAGTTTAAAAGCAGCTGTCTATGACTGATATGCGCTTTGCTGTGCAGCCCGTTTGGAAGGTTTAAAGTAAATAGTGAAGAGGAAGAAGAAGATGCCCTCACCTTATCCTCTGCTATGTGGTTCTCCTGGGGTGTACTTCTGAACTCCGGCATTGGAGAAGGTACACATCAGCATTAAGATTATTATTCAGTCTGGTGCCGTGAGGTGGAAATATTGCTGACTCCATGTTTGATTGATTTTGCAGTAAACATCATTTTCTTTATCGCTCTCACCTCTCCGCTTATGTTCACAGGTGCCCCTCGGAGCTTTTCAGCAAGGATTTTAGGTATGGTGTGGGCTGGTTTTGCTATGATTATAGTTGCATCCTATACTGCCAATTTGGCAGCCTTCCTAGTGCTGGATCGGCCTGAGGAGCGCATTACCGGCATCAACGACCCTAGGGTGAGCGTTAAATATGAAGCAGCTTTGCATGTTATACAACAGAATATCAAATAAGACTCTAAATTACCGTGCACCGAGATTTCACATTTCACACTCTATAAAAAACACCACGTATAATTAAGCAGGACGAGAACACGTAATTACGGGTCATTTGTTCGCAAAGGTTATTTTTATGTGCCTTGTTTCATCATAACAACCTATGTCAGTTCTGTCATGTGGGCTGAAAATTTACAAAGGACTTAAACATATGAAAAAAAAATGTTTAATGATATTTTCTAATCTAAAATGAGATGTTCATTGATAAATTTACAAGAGCACAGAAGTATGAACATTTTTAGGTCACGCTTACCTTGGTTTGCCTCTTTTCCCACAGCCATTTACCTCTCAGAAATATATAATGTAATTTCAGAAACAAAAAAAGTCCATATTTTTGATTTGCAGACAGCAAACACCAGTTTACTTTAATTATTCAGCATGTTTTGCATAAATGTATCTTGCGTGGCATTTATCACAGTTCTCCCAGACCGTCCCACTGTTACCTTGTTTTCTAGCTGCGAAACCCATCAGACAAGTTCATCTACGCCACAGTGAAGCAGAGCTCTGTGGACATTTACTTCCGGCGCCAAGTTGAGCTAAGCACCATGTACCGCCACATGGAAAAGCACAACTACGAGAGCGCCGCTGAAGCCATCCAGGCCGTGCGAGACAAGTCAGTCAACGAGAGTTTCCACCGCTTTTACAACCATTTTTGTTTGTTGTGTCCCCACAGGTTTATTGGAAGCTGTTGTTTTAAATCTTAAAAAGCACAATATCCAAACACTCTCTTTAGGGGCTGGGCATAAATATCGTTGCCAGGAATTGGGCAGGAGAAAGCTAAATTACCAGTTAGTATAAAGGGTGACACATACTCCGCTCCCCTCAGTGAGTGTGCGAAGAACAGAGAGAGGCTAAACCCCTGTTAGAGTGATTCAGTACAGTATTGATGCTGAATACAAAGCAGGGTAGGGAGTTGTGTTTTAAAAAAGGACATTCACTACAAGGCTAAGACGGGAGCAGATGGCTGACTGCCAGTGTGTTTAATACATTTTCCCTGCTGATTTTTAACATCTGGAGTTCTATAATCTCCAGGAATTAGTTCCGCTTATTTCCATTTAGAAGATGCGAGGTGAAAGTATTTTGTTTGGTTTTTTTAAATCCAGATGTCTGAGACACCTGGGATTTAATTTGATCTCATTTAAACAAAAATAAACAAAGTTTGGGATTGAAAAAAAATTTTGAACAAAGAAACATTGTGACATGAAATAAGGATTAAATACACAAGATTCTGAATTATTTCTAGGTCATAATGAAGTTTGTGGCATCTATTATGTACTCTTTGTACAGGCAGATCTTCTTGCTTCCACTTGAAGCACAAGATGTTCTTTGGATCGTTCTCAAATCCTGCTGCATCAAATGAATCATCCGGCTTCACACAAACTTGTGGAGTAAATGCAGCTTGTGTGCTGCTATCATTAAAGCAAAAGGAGGACAAAATACTCAACTACTTGGACATTTTAAAATTCATGTTTAGTGAATTGATCAAAAGTGGCAGTAAAGAACTTTACATTGTTACAAAAAAACATCCTGAGAAAAAAAAAGTAGGTTTGTGGTTTCAACAAAAATATTAAGCAACACAACTGTTTACAACATTAATATTAATACTAACAAATGTTTTTGAGGACCAAATGAAGGAACAGCTGCTGACAATTCAGCTTTAATTAAAAAAAATATTAAACAAGACATACTTACAAATCAACACTCTAAAACATGCTGGGTTAAATACAATCCAGTGCTGGGTGAAATATGGAGAAACCCAGGGTTTGTTTTGACCCAGTGGTTGGGTTAAATGTTTAACCCAGCCTTCTGGGTAGTTTTATTTAACTCAACTATTGTTTTAAAATTACTTTATGGCTGGCTTAAATTGAATCCAAAAATAGGGGTTGTAGGTTGTAAATTAAAAATCAGACACATAAATACATAAGTGCATCTGCAATAATCAAAGGTGGACATTTAAAAAATGTTTAATTATTATTTATTCAGTTTATTGATACCTGTTCATTTATTGAATGTATTAATGAATGTTAAAGGAGAAGTTCACTTCCAAAACAACAATTTACAGATAATTTACTCACCCCCTTGTCGTCCAAGATGTTCATATCTTTTTTTCTTCAGCCGTAAAGAAATTGTGTTTTTTGAGGAAAACATTTCAGGATTTTTCTTCATATAATAGACTGATATGGTGCCCTGAGTTTGAACTTCCAAAATGCAGTTTAAATTCGGCTTCAAACGATCCCAGCCGAGGAAGAAGGGTCTTATCTAGTGAAATGATCAGTTATTTTCATTAAAAAAAATACAATTTAAATACTTTTTAATCTCAAACGCTCGACTTGTTTTACTCTCCCTGAACTCTGTGTATTCTGACTCAAGACAGTTAGGGTATATCGAAAAACTCTGACTGTATTTTCTCCCTCAACTTCAAAAAACATTTCAAGAATCATCCTACATTGCTGCAGAAGTTCCGACCCAGTCTTTACAAAGTGAACATGCAAAAAAGATCAAACACCCATAACAAAAAAGGTAAAACAGCGATGTAGGGCGATTTTGAAGTTGAGGGAGAAAATACAGTCAGTTTTTTTTTTCGACATACCCTAACTGTCTTGAGCCAGAATACACAGAGTTCAGGGAGAGTAAGACAAGACGAGCGTCTGACATTAAAAAGTATTTAAATTGTATTATTTTTATGAAAATAACCAATCGTTTCGCTAGATAAGACCCTTCTTCCTCAGCTGGGATTGTTCACAACTGCCTTTGGGATCGTTTGAAGCCTCATTTAAACTGCATTTTGGAAGTTCAAACTCAGGGCACCATATCAGTCCACTATATGGAGAAAAATCCTGAAATGTTTTCCTCAAAAAACATAATTTCTTTAAGACTGAAGAAAGAAAGAAATGAACATCTTGGATGACAAGGGGGTAAGTATGTTATTTGTAAATTGTTGTTCTGGAAATGGACTTCTCCTTTAATTTTAAGCAGTGCAGTCCTATTTAAGCATTAGTTGAGTTGATCTACCTAGAAGATTGGGTTAAATATTTACTGTCCATATTTCACCCAGCAGTGGGTTGTTTTTAACCCAAACTTTTTTTGAGCGTATGACTGGTATTGCAAATAGGGAAAGAAAAAGAATTTTAAACTGCAAAAATGCAGTTTCACTTATCAAGACATATTAACAGTAGATATTTTCATGTATACTTTTTTCTACCCATAGCAAACTCCACGCATTTATATGGGATTCAGCAGTGTTGGAGTTTGAGGCCTCGCAGAAATGTGACCTGGTCACCACAGGAGAGCTGTTCTTCCGCTCTGGATTCGGTATCGGCATGCGTAAAGACAGCCCATGGAAGCAAAATGTCTCACTGGCCATCCTCAGGTACTCTCAGTCAGGACTAATCATACACAATGCGCAGCTGTACTTTTGTTTGTTTTTCTCTTTTTTTTCTGTTCCTTTTGAGCTAATCCCTAGGCTTGCTGCAATCTGTCAGCTGTTTCTATTTCTGGAATAACGGATTGTTTGACTGATGTATTGGGTCTCTGAACTAACAGTTTCCATGAGAATGGCTTCATGGAGGACTTGGATAAAACCTGGGTCCGTTATCAGGAGTGCGACTCCAGAAGCAATGCACCAGCCACGCTCACTTTTGAGAATATGGCAGGTATGATCTGCCTCTCACAGGATCCTTTTTGCTTTCTAAAGAGCTGTTGAAGCCGATTAAATTCCTCAAGGTTGTTGAGTCTCAGCTGTTGGTTGCTAGTCAGGGTTTCTACTTGACTGTAGCATTCCAGCTATCATGTCTCTGCTCATTTGCATTAAATTATAACCAGTTTTCACCAATTGTCATCACTGAAGCTTGTTGCCAAAATTGAAAATGAATCTCTGTCAATGTAAACAGGCCTTATTAATAGTCTGTCTGTTGCCCTCTTAGTCACTTTGAAGACTGTCTGGAATGATCAAATTTATTTTTTATCACACAGGCGTGTTTATGTTGGTGGCTGGTGGCATCGTTGCCGGGATCTTCCTTATCTTCATTGAGATTGCGTATAAACGACATAAGGATGCGCGCAGGAAGCAGATGCAGCTGGCTTTTGCAGCAGTTAACGTATGGAGGAAGAACTTACAGGTATAGTTGTCTCCTATCCCCCCTAAAACTCTTACTGGAAAACATTACAGCCAAAAAACAGCGCAGTGGTTTCTGCCACAGAACAAAGAAGTCTTCCAGTCGCATGTCTGTCATGCGTTCATGATGCGACTTAAAGGTCATGACGAGGCACAAATTAACACATCACCAAAGAAGCAAACTCAAAACAAACAGCCAAAATTAGGTAGTCAAACTGAGCAGCGAATGGCGCAGTGAACTAAAGAGGTTTTCAATATAATAATGCATGCTGAACACTTTTAATGAATTTCTGTCGTAGAAGGGATAAGGGGTAAAAAGATTACAATGAGCTTTTTAATAAAATGTAATGAATTTTTAATTTTCTGATGCCAAGGACCCCCAAATATGATGATACCTATAAAACCAATTGTGAAAAGATTAAAAGATTTATACAGTTTGGAAAAATGTTATACACTACTTTTCATAAGTCTCTTATATGTTTACCAAGGCAGGACTTAAAACAATTATACTGTGAAATATTATTACAATTTAAAATGACTGTTTTCTATTTGAAAATGTAATTTATTCCTGTGATAGCAAAGCTGAAATTTCAGCAGCCATTACTCCAGTCTTCAGTGTCACATGATCCTTCAAAAATCAATTAATCAAGCAGTTATATTAAGTACTAAGTGCCGTTAATTATTTTTTTGTGGAAACTGTGACACTTTCTTTCAGGACCCTTTGATTAATAAAAAAAAAAAATTCAAAAGAACAGCATCTATTTAAAATAGAATTATGGTAGTTTTTTTCCTTTTCACTTTTGATCGGTTTAATGGATCTTTGGTGAATGAAAGTATTAATGACTTTAAACAGTCTTACTAGCACAAACTTTTGAAAAGTAATGTGTATTAACATTTAATAGTAACAAATATTATGTGTGATATTATTAAGAAACCAACTGTTTTTTTGTAATTTGCTTTGGCTGTAGTACAAGGACAATATAAAAGCCAATAATTTATTATAGGAAACATCATGTTGTCTTTTAAAGGGGTCATCGGATGCTAAGTTCACTTTTACATGCTGTTTGAATATTAATGTGTGTTGGCAGTGTATGTACAAATCTACCCTATAATGATAAAAATCCATGCAGTGGTTTTTAATTAATCTGTAAAAATAATATCCCCTTTTTCAAATCGAGCCATTCTCAGATGCCTGTCGTTGTTGCGTCACACCGACAGAGGCCGCTCCCATGATAGTTGACTGACATTAGCCAAGATCAGTTGTACTCGTCCAACCTCCATGTTTTGATGCCGGAGCAGGGATGTAAGTTAGACAAGAATTGAGCGATTGAGCGATTGAGGTGTTGTGTTGCTGGATGTAATAATGAACGTAGTGGTCGTCATTTATTCCTGACATCTGAGCCACTGAAGATGCAGTAGATTACGTTTGTTTGTGAAGGGAACGCGCCTCCCGATCTACATATATCCGTCTATGTTAGCTCGAATCATTCATGATCCAGCTTCACTTACAGCGGAAGTGAGTATAAGGGGTTTTTTTTATGAATCTTAGCGATTGCCTTTCCTAATAATGTGCTAGTTAGCAAGTTTAACGGCTAAACACGGCTGAATGCAGCTAAAGTAAACAGGCTCGTCAATCCACAGAGAGAAGAGAGGGGCGGGGCGAGCAGAGCTCATTTGTATTTAAAGCAACCTCGACCAGAATGAGATGATTTTTGCAGAGCTCATTTTGACAAAGTAAAAAGGGTGTTGTTTTACACATCCACTGAGAATTTTTAACCAAAGTATATTATAGACTTTTCATTAAGACCCTAAAGAATCATATCAGCTTGTGGAAAATGGTCATCTGATGACCCCTTTAAAACATCATGCATAATAATTTTTTCACATAGTATAAATTGGTCTTTGGCATCAAAAAATCCTGCTTTAGATCATACTAAAAAAGCCAACCTGATCTCATGACGAAAACGCACATGTGGGAACTTTTTTCGCAAGATGCGAAATACAAATAGTCATGTACTTTTGTGACATATTCGATGTGAAATGTCCACTGAGTGGCGCTAAAATTCATATTTGTTTTTTTCTCCCCCAGAACAGATGAACATAAATATGGTACATTTTATGTGACGTTGGTTTTGAATGTTTCACCGCAGTTCTGCCTCGAAATGTCCGTTAAGTGGTGCGATAACTATAATGCTCTGTGACGTTTTAAAATGACGTACCATCTGCACTATACCTAAACCTACCTGATAGTATGAACAAAAGTGAATGTGATGTAAAAACGCAATTGCAAGCCATTTTAGCTTGTTTTTGGATCTCTCATCTTTCAGCTCTTTCATCATGAGTTGTGTTTTTCATGGGATTCGTACCCAAGGATTCCGCATCCGAAGTCCAATTCCGTGCCGGCTGAGCTACCAAACCAAGTTTGTTACGTTCGGAAAGTGTAACATATGGAGCTGTAATCATAACTGTGTACGAAAACCGCCTCTAGTGTTAATTTCTATTGGAAACTGCAGTGATATGTAGTTATTGGTACGTATTTCGCATCTTGCGAAAAAGTTCCCACAGGTTCGTTTTTACCATGAGATCAGGTAGATCAAAGCATTAATACTCAAAGAAAGCAAAATATAATTCACAGTTATGCTGTGTTTATAATACAGTGTGATTGTGAATATCTGCTAAATGAATCACAGTAGTACATGTCTCAAGGTAAAAAAAAGATAACAGGCCTATGCAAAAATTTGGACATTTGGCCATGCAAAAGCACACAAGTGTCCAAAATATTTCCAAAAAAAGAGTGGTTCTCCGCAGATCCATGCTAAGACATGTCTCTTACCATCTAATCGAACTGCGCAGCATGATAAAGCAGCTCCTGCAGCCTGACTACTGCCAGTGGCATTGCTTTTATTGAACAGCTTGACAAACACACACACATACACACACTAAAGGAGCCTGTGATGCTGCTGTGGAGTCAGGAAGATGCATGCTGAGCAGGCTGACTGAATGTCCCTGCTGGGCTCTAGCGGGGATCAAAGCGCCCTCACGCCCTATACAGATCAGTGTCTGTCCACTGCTGGCCTCCAGCTGTATCCGTACACAATGGGTCACAGGCCAACACGAAGCCCGGATGTTGGTGGAAAGTAACAAGGTCTGCCCGTTCGAGACTTGAAAGCTAGCTGGCTTGCACAACACATGACTACAGCTCTGAGCTGCTGTGAAAGTTAGTGCGTTGTTGAAGTAAGATTACTTTTCCTAATGGAAAGCAAGTCGTCGAACGTGGCCTTGTTACTTTAGACTCATTATTAGCAGGCACATATTTCACCACAAGCCAAAAAAACCAACTAAATCTAACTAATGGATCAAGTGTCTAAAGCCGACAGCTATGTGGCTATGTGATTGACTTCACACATCAGAGAGTCATGTTATAGAGAGTTAAGTGTTTTAACCTTTGCTGCATGAATACTACACCCACACGTGCCGCCCACTTCAAGTCAGAGGTCTGGCATTGTTGAAGGCTCATAATTTGAAATGAACAAAAAAACAATATTTGACCACAGGACGAGGTCTTTTTGATGGATTTTCCTCCCACTGTTTCTTGAGTAAAAGAAAAAATATACTTATGTGATTTAATTGCAAATGAGCCTCCATGCAATTCCCATCAGAACGGGCAAATATGGATGTTTAACCAGCTCTAATGGCGACCAACTGCGCAGATGAATAATTTCACCCTGAAAGCTAAAATCAATTATTCCACACAAAAGCCAGCACGCTTATTCCAGGTGCACATGCAACGTATGCAAAAGCCGTACACACAACTGCTTCCCGAATGCATGAACAGACAGATCTGCCCTGGATGCATTTGCATTTCAAACCAGAGCAAGCCAGGAGCAGATCAGGAGCCCATGTGATGTGGCTAGCTGCCCACTCCAGAGGCACTACCTCATCACAGGGCTTTGAAATGCAATGGATGAAAGCACTGACGGTTAAAGGAGCTCGTACGGTCACCCTTTCTACAGAACCCAGAATGCATTATGTGAAAACAGATGAGAATCTTATTGTGGGCATTTTTTGTGTCTTGTTTCTTTTGCAATGTTGTTTAAAAGAGCCAGACAGTGAATAATGATTCACAAATGCTAAAAGAATTTTAATTATCTTACCAAAAATTGTTTAATGCACTTTACTTTACAGAAGCATTTTGGTTGGCTTTGGATTAAAGTTCATTTTTGGAGTGCTTAAATAATTTTGCATAATTGTTTATTATTATTCATACAGAATTTTTGCTTCTGATTATTTATTTTCAAAAATATGTCCACAAAATCAAAGTCATGTGTTCCAACCATCATGCAGAAAAAACAAGAACTGTGTTTCATGATCAGTAAGTCTCTTAACTATCATATAATTTGACTTTTTTGAGACAAGGCAAGTTTAGGTTTTAAAATGTCATGTGGTGTTACTCTCTAAAAAATATGATATTAAATAATTCAAAAAAAAATTTTACCTTGAAAAATGTCTTTAAAGGGAAAAAAATGAAAATTCTGTAATTAATTGCTCACCCTCATGTCGTTCCAAACCTGCAAGACCTTCGTTCATCTTCGGAACACAAATAAAGATATTTTTCATTAAATCCAAAATCTTTCTGACCCTACATAGACAGCAACGCAACTACCACATTCTGACACAGGTAGAACCCAGATGCACTGTGCCTTGTTTACATGCAGAGGAAAATGCACGCTGTACATAAAACAGTCTTCGTAAACATGTCTGAACATTTCGACAGAGAGAATGACTCACAGTTTTTTGCCCAGCCTTACTTTTTCAAACCAGAATATACAGAAGATGAACTAAGAGAGAAGGACGTTCTGGTCAGAACACCGGCTCCTGCGTCACCAGCACTGTACGTATGCATCGTAGTACTCTTGTGAATGTACAGCATAGACTGACAAAAGAATTTGAATACAGACGTTATTTTAGTTTTCTTTGTGCACAAAAAGTATTCTCGTAGCTTCATAAAATTATAGTCGTGATACTCTAAGGGTGCTTTCAGACTAGCACTTTTGGTGCACACCCAGATTCAACTGACGTAAGAGTTTGGTACAGTACAGGAGTCTACTTAAAAGGGGTTGTCTGGGGTATGTTTCAAGTGAACTCCTGCAGTTTGCTGCAGATGTGAACGCAATTGTACCAAATCACAGAACTGAACCGCTAATAATGACGTATTATTTGATAAAAATGTGTATTTGTGTATGTCTTACTCACTTTCCTGATGAGTGTGACTGACGCGTGCAAGCAGAGATCTGTATATCTCATATCTGTTTGCCTTCATCATACTTTAGAGATATTGGATTTTACAGATACAGATAACTAGGTTGGACCACACTGGCCGATACCGATTAATCGACCGATAGTTTTTAAAATGCATACTGAATGGAAAATAAATAGTGCTCTACTATTTAAAAAAAAGTAGCCCACTGAACCATACTTTGTAAATGAATAAAAATATTAATACTAATTATATACTGATCTTTACAGTTAGTTCATTGCTCATTAATGTTAACAAAAGCAACTAAATTTAAAAAATATATATATCAGCAAATGCTGAAATTAACACTGTAACAAGGAACAATACTTCTATTCTACAGCTTTTATCAATCTTAATGTTACAAATGGACTCATAAAGTAAACTGCTACCATTACATCAACAATCAAGCTAAAGATGGCCATCTTTAAATATTTACGCAAAGGCCACAGTACTGAAATTGCATACATATGGATATTGTGTACTTTCACAATTTAACTGCTCCTATTCTAGAACATTTGTGGTCATCTAATCAAAATATAAAAATATGTTAGTCACACAACAAGCAAAAGTGCAGCGCCGTGTGTAGAAGAACTTGCAGCTATCCGGTATCTAGTCTCAGCCTCAGACGTCACGCCCACGGAACGTTGGCTAAACGTCTGATGCATATGGTACACTTAACTGGAAACACTTCAGGAATGTCGAAGTCGTCATCTGATTGGTTGAATTTTATCGGATTTCCGGGGGACGCGAGTGTCGCGTTTATTTTCGGTCCGCCGGGAAACAAAGCGCAGACGTGTGATTGCAGAAGAAAAACTGTCGTGTTTACATGAGTGACAATGAGCATTTATCAAGATCAGCTAAACGTAGGATTCTCAAAAGTATGCGAGGTTCACGGCATAGACTCTTTAAGAGATGTCCAGGAGTTTTGTTTGAGGCACTTAGTGGAGACAAAAAGAGATATTTTAGCCTGTTTGCCGACGGGATTTGAAGGTCTGGCTACGCGAGACTAATGCTGACTGACTTGTTGCACGCCGGTCTGTTGTTGTGGGGACATTTCCACGCCCCGAAACGTGACGCTGAACGAAACGAACTGTGATTGGTTGTTTGACATGTCGGTCAAACGGCCTTATGGGCGGGCCTTGGCCAAAGAAAGCTGCTATGAATTCCAGACCTTCAGCCGTCAGTCTGAAGGTCTGGCTACGCGAGACTATCCGGTATCACACTCACTGGACTGGTCGCGTTCAATTCAAGCGGTCATATACAATACTTTATTTGATCACCAAACTGGCAAAAGTATACTATTGTCCTTTCTCCACTAATGCAGCATCTAGTCAACAAATTAATCGCTTAGTAATGACATGAAAACATGCACTACAGTATACTGTACACACCGTTTCGTTGTTGACGTTTTAAATCCGCCTTTGAAGTGTCCCCCTCTGTGCAGCGCGCAGTGTCACGTGTCTAAACAAACGGCACGTGCTTTCCACCACTAGAGGCCGTTCTCGTGCTGTATAACAAGGACTATAGGGACTTAGCGGTATAATGACGACGTTCTCAGCCTCTCCAGGAACAGACTCAACCCGGAAAAAACTATCGACGTGGTTTTTTGCAGATAACGGATAGTTCCGCCAATGGACCTTTCTCACATTTCCGGGTTTCTCATAGCGGAAATCGTCATAGTTGGGTAAAATCCGAGAGCAGTGAATGGGAGAGTAACACAAATATATATATATTTTTGCATTCCCATTTGCTCAAATAGCAAAAGAAAAACTACATGATAGTGTTTTCACGACTTTAAATCAAAGGAAAAAAATTGAGCTACACTGATATCGGCAGTCAGAAGAGAGAACTTGTCAAATTTACCGTCCCTCCCATAGACGCCGCATTAGAAACACCCTCGCATAGCGTTAACTAGTTTTTTTGTAACTTGATGAAAAGGCGATTTAATACAAAGTATAGTGTTATAAATGTACATCCATATTTTTCAAAATCAAAATATAAAAAACTTTAAAGGATTTATGATGATGATGACCGTTGAAACGCGTCATCACAGGCTTGTGAAAAGGGCCCATCAACTATCAGAACACAGGACGAGCAATCATGTCGCTCTTCTCTAAGCATTTTGCTGCCTTCTTCTGCGCTGTTGTTACTAAGCAACGGGGTAAACAGCTGCTGGCTTGATGACGCAAACGAATCGCAGTTCAGACCCAAATAAAATAGTATGAACACAGTCCAGCAGGCGCAGGGGGTGCAATCGAACTCTGGTTCGGAATTGTTGAATTAAGATGTTATTTTTGTTTTCTTTGTGCACAAAAAGTATTCTTGTAGCTTCGTAAAATTCTTAGGCTGTATTCTCGTAGCTTCATAAAATTAAGGTTGAACCACTGATGTCAAATGGACTATTTTGTCAATGTCCTTACTACCTTTCTGGGCCTTGAACATGGTAGTTGCATTCCTGTCTATGCAGGGTCAGAAAGCTCTCAGATTTCATCAAAAATATCTTGTGTTCCAAAGATGAACTTAGGTCTTACGGGTTTGGAACGACATGAAGGTGAGTAATTAATGACAAAACTTTAATTTTTGGGTGAACTATCCCTTTATTTGTATAAGATTATTTTTGTTCTGTAATTGATAGTTACACTGCATGACATGATTTCGAGTCATCGCATTGAAATTTTCTTGAATATGGTATAGAAGTTTTTCAAACCTTTTAAAAAAAATTGTTTTAAAGAAAAAAAACTGTGGAAGCTCTTATACATCATTGGCATCAACTAACCTGGTTTACTAACCTGTTTGTGGTAGAATCATTCATACATAGCTGTAAAGTAAAGTGCAGTTGCAGATGGTCACATTTTGAGTCGCTCACTGTAGGGGTCCAAATGTGCTAGTCAATGAGGGAGTGACGGTGCCAGCCAAGGTCAACTGTCATGTCATTCATTTTGCATTCCCTTTTTGGTTCCATGTATTGCATGTCTTCTGGTTGAATTCACCAACCCCCTTCCTGACGTCTCCTCTTATGAGCCCGGCACATCCCTTCCTCCTTCCTTCATACGTCCATTATACCCTCACCGGGGTATAATGCCAAGGAACTGTGTTAAGTTTCGACTGTTTATAGATGAGTTGTTCATTTTCCTTGACAACAGAACATCTCCTCCCTTTCAAAACAAAGCCTGTTTTATTTTTCCCCCATCCGATTGCGTTCATTTTGCTTTTTTCCGTTGCTAATGCTTTGGCTTTCCATTTTACGGAGTTGCAGAACTGTGGATGAGTGTGGTCCGCTCACACGATCCACAGCAGTCCTCCTCCTCCCCTCTCTAGAGTGTCAGGATTTTAAAAGAGTGGAAGTAAGACGTTATGTACATATTCTCACCCAGTCTATGCCAGTGTGCTCTTTCCTTGTAGAGCGCTGTGGGTGCGCGAAAGCACCGTTCTGACTCAGCCAAGATGGAGATGGAGAGTGGACAGGAGACACCATGTTAATTGTGATAAGCACTAAAATTAGCAGGGTAGTACCATTAGTAGTCGAGGTGGGTGGTGATGGTTGGAAACCAAACACGCTCTTCCAGAGAGCACGAATAATTGTTCTACATATACTGTATATTTATTTTAGGATAGGAAAAGTGGTAGAGCAGAGCCCGACCCCAAAAAGAAAGCCTCTTTTAGGTCCATCAGTACCAACCTGGCCTCCAACATCAAGAGACGTAGGTCGTCCAAAGACACGGTAAGAAGATTAAGAAAATGACGCCCTGCCTGTACTTCTATCTTCTCGCTCTTTTCCTCTTTCTCTTTCTCCTTCTCCTCCTCGGCCTGCCCTGTTTCTTTCACTCTCTTCCTTTCTCCTGTCATCTCATCTCTCCTCTCCAAAACAAACGTCTCATCTCAGACTATCTTCACCCTCACACATGGAGTTACAGTCATGGCCACATGTCTGTCAGTCAGCCATCTATACTCCATCCAGACATCTGTTGGGAAAGCCCAATCAGGGATCTAGCGGCCAGGGAAAGTGTGGAGAGGGAACCGAGGAGCAGATTTTTGGGGGGCTTGTGGGTTTGACCTTGCAGGAGGGGGCGAGGTAGCTTCTCCTTTCTAAGCGCCTGTGCTGGTCTTTCTCCCGCGCCTAACCTGGATGTGACTTTACTTTGTGCTCTTTTCTTTTCTCCTTTCTTTATGTGTACTCGTGTGTCTCTCCTCTCACCGCTCGGTCCTGTAACGGTTATTTCCATGTGCCTCATCCTTCTTTTATTGTCCCATTTTATGTGGTTGCTGTCACAAAGTCACCCTGTATGCCTCCCGCGACGCACGGTATCGCCGCTAACGGCCAAAGACGAGCGACGCTAAAATAACCTAACCTGGGCTGTTCCCCTGGCAGGCCTGCACTACCAAGATCCCTTTATTTTTAACCATCCAATGTTTCCTTTGCAGTTCTATGAATAAAAAAACACCTTTCATTTTCAGGAAACGCTGCTAAGATGGGTTTACGTTTACAATGTATTGAACTCTCAGAGCTAGATTCCCAAATGAGTTCGTTCACACAAACGCCTCCTCATTGTGTTTCTTCGGTCCCACAGGTTTAATAAGACAAAGCTCTCAAACCAAACACCTACCGGCTCTGAGGATTCAATATAAACAAATGTGCAAGCACAAACAGACTATTTCATTGCATTACTTTAATTGGTTTAGGCTGAATTCTTTTTCAATTGCTCGCTAGGCATTTTCTGGTTATGGCAATGACTGACCTGGGGCTTTGTTGCATGCACCCTCAACTTGAAAACTTATTCTGATTGGAAAAACAATATCCTCACAATAGTAAGATGGTTTACAGAGGTGAGGGTGCAAAATGTGTTTTTTTTTTGTCATATCAACAAAACCTGATATGACATTTTTCAAAGATGAAGGCAGAATAGGAGCAGATACAAAGTCTACTAGCTGAACGGTGCCAAAATGTCTTTTTGAACTGATGTTTACCCATCACAGTCCTAATCATCCTTTTCTTTTCTATCAGTGTTTTTTATAAATGGATTTGAATGGCGTTTTGAATGTCGGTGTCCACACCACATGCCACACTGCCTCTCTCTTCCTCTACCAGCATGACCCTTCTGGTTGTTGTAGAATAGAGCTCTAAAGCTGTTCCCCTGTTTGTAGACAGGGGGCGCTGTGGTTATGACTCTCAATTGACTTGGAACACCATAAACAACGTTGTTATGAGCGAGGGTATCACAACACCCACTAAAGCCACTTCTTTTGATATATATCCAAAACTATATTGCGTAAACATAATTTTAGATTAATCATTTTCAAAGCTGTAGTGAACAAAAGGGACAGGTCACCCAAAAATAAACATCTTCAGTAACCTTTACTCATAACCAGGGTCAGAAATTAACAGAGGCAATATTTGCCCCCTGAAATTGTTTTTCCCTTATTCCTTATTATTATAAAAACCATATGCTTTCTTTAATGTCAAATACTTAAATTTACCCAATTACTGTTGTCAATAACAAAAGACGGTTTAAAATTGTATCTAAATTATATAGGCACTCATAGGGCTGCAGTATTATGACAAAATTATTATTGTAGATTATTGCTCTTTATATTGTAATAATGATTATTAATGTCGATATATTTTTGGGCACGTCACATTCTGGCTTCATAGACAAACATGTCGGTCCATGACGTTAGCCAAGTCTAGCACAAGTCACAAAAACTCCCGTTAGAATCACTAAAGCTATGAAATCAATCTTTTATTTACATTATATCTGCACTGTGTTATTTATCAACAAATGTTCCGGCGTCTGATTGGTGTGTTTTCAGTGCTAACTAATCTAAGCGCCTCTGATTGGCCAATGCATTCAACAGAAACGTGTTTGATTGGTTATAAGGCTCAGCGCTGCATGTGTAAAAGCAATCTGATGCAGTGTGAGTGAATCCAAATTTAATTACATGAATCAGCACTTTTTATTAATTTTCACATTTCATTTTAATCGTGACAGCCATAAAACATTGTTTAATTGTGCAGGGGCATTTTTGCCCCTTTGTGTTGAATGTATGGCGCATTTTTGTTCATTTTGGTGACATTTTTGCCACAAGCACTTGTTAGTTTCTGACTCTGCTTATAACTTGTATGATTTTATTTCTTCTGCCGAATACCCACTTAGATATTTTGAACAATGTTTTTGCCCATTCATTGAAAAGCAGTTGGGTCTACACATACAAAATGTTAATTATTTGACCAAAATAAGAGGGATCATACAAAATACATGTTATTTTTTATTTAGCACTGAACTGAATAAGATATTCCACATAAAAGACGTTTACATATAGTCCACATGAGAAAATAAGTTGTTACCTTAATGATTTATTCATTTATTCTTTGTTTAGTGACGGTTGATTATGAGTCCCTTGTTTGTTCTGAACAGTTAAACTGCCTGCTGTTCTTTAGAAAAATCCTTCAGGTCCCACAAATTCTTTGGTTTTTCAGCATTTTTGTGTATTTAAACCCTTTTCAACAATGACTGTATGATTTTGATCCATTTTTTCACACTGAGGACAACCGAGGGACTCATGTCATACAGTTATTGTTGAAAAGGGTTCAAATACACAAAAATACAGAAAAACCAAAGAATTTGTGGGACCTGAAGGATTGTTCTGAGGAACAGCAGGCAGTTTAACTGTTCAGGACCAACAAGGGACTCATGAACAACTATCACACACAAAAAAAAAAAAACACAGCTATGGATCATTCAGGTAACAGCACAATATTAAGAATAAAGTGTATGTAAACTTTTGAATGGGATCATTTTTTATAAATTCAGCTATTATTTTCTGTTGTGGACCATATGCAAACATCTTTTATGTGAAATATCTTATTCAGGTCAGGACTAAATAAAAAATATCATACATTTTGTATGATCCCTCTAAAATTTGGTCAAATAAAAACTTTGCAGATTCTGCAAGGTTTATGTAAACTTGACTTCAACTGTACACACACTGGGACCTTTTTCAAAATATCTTCTTTTGTGTTCCACAGAAGAAAGAAACCCATCTAGGGTTGGAATAATGATATGGATGAGTATAATAATTTCCTATGTGGAGAGTATCACAATAAATAAACCTTTCAGTACAATAATACTATAGAATCATAGAGAGCTATTGAGGGTGAAACCTGTGTCGAACTGGAATAAACTGCACCTTGTGCTGCATATCAGGTCCGGCTGTCATATTTCATTAGGACAGTTACTATGGAGACAATACTTCTAGGTCAGGTAAATTATTAGCCGTGGGCCGGGAGACAGAGCGCTCTCGTTTGTGCCATTACAGGTTTCTTGTGCAGACATTTTCGCATGTGATATACGGTACCCATTTATGGAAGCACATTCTATAAGCGTGAGCAATGATCCTGTAAGGAAGCAAATGTGCAGTAATGAATTCGTGACCTTGTTCAGTCCATTTATCTTATGACAGTCCGAGATGGCCTGTCTGTTTTTTAAAACGCAGCCAAATGATTCTAGATGACAGATAAACATGGCTCACAGTGGGTGGAGAGATCGCCTCCGTCATAACATGAACTAAACACTGGCCACGGGAGGTACAGTGCATATTAGGATTATGCAAATATATATGCTCTTACTTTTTTCCTCTTTCTGTTTCCTCCTCATCTGTAGCCATATCCTACGGACATTACCGGCCAGCTCAACCTGTCAGACCCCTCTGTGAGCACAGTGGTGTGAAAGTGGAGAGAAAAAGAGAATATGACAGGCAGAAAGAAAGAGAGAGAGAAAGACTGGAAAAGCAGGACGTGGTGGGCTCAGCTTGAGACAACACCTTCAGCACCTACATTTGAGCAAAATCCACCCCGTCTCAGCATATGCACACTGGATGTGAAACTTGTATGGACACACTGTGCCAAATTCACACTGCCACACAGTTCACACTAGACCAACACACACACACACACACACACACACACAAAGTGCTTCACTTTTTACAATTTTTTGCACATATCTAAAGAGTTTTTGTGTAATATGTAAATATATATTCAGGCTTGCGTTTCTCCACATTAGGTCATCATTCAGTCTTAACCAGAAAAAAATAATAATAATACAGAATAGTTTTTCACTTTTGTGATACAGACATACTTATGTTTCATACAGTACATATGTAATATAGTCTTTCTACCTCCACCTAAGATATATGTAGCGTATCTCAACACTTCAGTAGTGTTTTGATGTTCTCCCATTTAAAAAGAGCAAACACAAAACATATCTTCGACTTCTTTGTATATTTAGATTTGAAAAAGTAGGTTAGGGTAGAAATTGCGTTGCTATAAATAATACTGTAGGTGAAAGTTTGGCACATTTTGATCATCGTTGCACTTTGCTGTACACTTTGTTTCTTAATATGCGATTCTCTCCCTTCACTGCCGTCTTCAAAACACTCTCCTGAGGTTGCTTCGGACACATACTGTGGATGTTTATTTATTCATTTATGGTTTTTTTTATCTTTTGTACAACAATAATTCTTTTTTTCGACGAGAATTATTTGAATTACAGCATATAATACGGGGTCTATCTAGCCAGGGGCTAATGTAGCAGATCCGACCTTGTTTAGCCTGTCGTAAAAGTTTAACGACGAAACTTCAAACGAACGAAAGGAACCCGCTTATGGTAAAGAGTGGCGTAGATGTAATGAAGCAGATATTAATACAGGATCTTTTGAGCTTCATCTTGAACCTTGCTTGAAATTCCCTGTAATAATTTCTGTTTCATTGTTGCTGGTAGCTAGCGTCTTTTTGCTACCACGCTGGGAACCTTTCCTCGCATTATATATTTCATCATGTCACCATAATATATGAGCCGTACTCTATTTTGTCTGTGTGTAATAATAACACTAGATGCTATTTCCATTGTTTGTCGTCGAGCTTTTGCTCTGTGGACTAGTTAAATGGTTACCGGCAAAAGTGGTAATTTATAATATGAGTCAGTCGTCTTTTTCTGTGGGCTTTAAAAGTATACTGACCAATAATAGGCGTATTAGCATAGACCGTTTGTCTCAATCAATCAATCTGAGGGCTTTGCTAACTATTGTGAGAAGTTTAGAATGTGAACTGCGCGTACTGTAACAGTAATGAAGCTATTTTATAAGGTGAACACATTAATATGAGAAAAATATAAGTTTTAGATTAAAATCGAGAGTTTTATAGAAAAACATTAGAATCATAATTCAGGGTCTGGTGGTCTTTGCTTGAAAATATTCTGTCAGCTTGGGTTCAGCAAAGTGTCTAAAGTCCAGTTTTACTGTGAACTGCTTTATGTGAAGGTGAATTCGTTATGAAGCGTGTTTAAGCAGATACGCAAATTCTCTATACTTATCAAAATATATGCTGCCATATGCACTGCTGTGTCCATCAAGCTAATATTTGATCATGTAATTGGAATCTGTGTGGTAAAAACCCACGACGGTGGCAGGAATAAATTAAAATGTGCAGCTTGAAGTACTTGTGAGCCTCAAGAGGAAGCACATCTCTGACAAACAAAGCAATGTAACCCTTTCACTGTTGTAGTATGCAAACATGCATTATTTCTAAAGCTTTAAGATACAGCAAGGCCATTTAAATCTGCTTTCACCATATTCTCGACCACCAAATGTGCTTTTGATGACTATTCCAATACTGTTTGTGTAAAAAAAAAAACAACAACTCTGAATTGAATTCAAACAAAGATATATGTTTAAAAATGTATAACTGCTATACTCCAGTGTGCCAATAAAATATGTATCAAATGAAAAAAATGAAGCTTGGATTGAATAACTTCATGCTTGCTATTCTCTACCCTGCTTTTGCAAGTAAGACTGAAGTTTCATAAAATCAATGACTTCATAATTATTTAATAAAACAGTGCAGAAGTGGTGAGCGAGTGTTTCATAAATATAGAAAATCAGATATGAGGATTCACTACAAGATTAAGAGCAAAGGTCAGCCGGCTCTCTCTATAAATAACAGCTTCTATAAGTGAAATTTCACACTGAATGTGACTACGTTTTTCTATGTGAGTGCACTAAATAGCAAGGGCATATTGTTTTTGCATTGATATTTGTGATGTGAAAATGTTGTATATTACATATTTAATGGGTTAACCACTATGAACAAAATTCAGTACATTTTAGTGCCTACATTCATTATTCAAAAAGATCTGAAATACGCCATAATAATGTTTATCATCAGTATCTTGGCACCGCTCTGCTCTCATGGGGATACTGCACAGCATGAAAGCACGCATAGCCATTTGTTTCACTGTCACGATCAAAGCAAAGAACAACTGACTAAATCTATTTTAATCTTTCAGGGCCTTCTGAAATCTGTGGAAGCAGTTTTGAGTTCTCTTACAATACGTATCCTAAAAATACTGTACTGTAGGGAATATTCATTCATATCCACAGCCACTGTTTAACACTCTGATGCATGGAAGATATCATTTTTTAAACCACATTAAATTAATTATCATTGCACAATCCGCCTCTCACATTAAACAGAGATGCATGGTCACAATCTGGTGTGGAGAAGGTGTTGTGCCAAGACAGGAGAGGAGGAGCTGTTCATCTGTTTGTTTTGAGATTTTGAGCAGAAGTAATCCAAACAGGAGTACAGGTCAGTGAATGGACAAACCCTGGGGCATCTTGCAACCTGATGCTTGTTTGTCTTCGTAAGCTAGCAGTCCTACAGCTTCCACATCAACTGGAAAGGTAGGCTTTTATTGGTGTTTATATTGCATTTGTGCTGTTTTATCGCTGCCATGGTAGGCGAACCAGCGTATTTACCTCTCACCGGTATCTGTGTAGTTAATGTGATATTTCAGTAAACTAGGGTGTTTTTGATGCACCCCTCAGTCGAAAAAGCCAAAGGCTGTGTAATAATAATACGTCTGCCCTTTCAATATAACTCTTCTATTTAGAATTGTCTGATCAAAAACATGACCAAAATACCTATCTTACACCTACTTAATGTAAGATACACAAATTTCAGTGTTTGGGAATCTTTAAAGTAGAACTTGACGAGCTACAAGTGAATCTTATTTTTAAGTTGCTTAACTACAATAAAGCTACAGTTTTGAAACAGTAGTTAGCTACAAGCTACAAACAAGGTAGCTAACTACACTGAGGTTACCAAGGGGAATGTGTTTTTATAAATTAAAATTATCCAGTGGTATAATTTCTAATGTAATCAGAGCCTTAAAGAAACTTGTTTTTAGAATGACAGTATCAAACTTGAACATGTAAATTGGTTACTAAATAACTGCAACAAAAACTGAAATTATAGTATATTTGGAGTCAAATTGGTGATTCTGTTAATTTACATAAAGTGTCCAATTCATTAGAATGAATCAGAGATTCTACTACAGGGCTTTTCACAATGCCTAAATAACTGCAACAAAAAGACCCTAATTTACATAACCAAGTCAGAATTATAGTATGTAGGGAGTCGAACTGATGAATCTGTTCATTTACAAAAATCATCCAACGAACTGATTCATTAGAATGAACAAAATGTTCTAATATTACACGGCTTTTCACAATGCCTAAATAGCTGCAACAAAAACACCCTAATTTATATAACCATGTTAAAATGATAGTATGTAGGGAGTCGAATTGGTGAATCTGTTCATTTAAATAAATCGTCAGAATGAACCGATTCCTTAGAATGATTCAGAAGTTCTACTACTACAGGGCTTTTCACAACGCCAAAATAACTGCAACAAAAATACCCTAACTTACACAAACATGTCTAAATAATAGTATGTAGGGAGTCAAATGGGTGAATCTGTTTATTTAGATAAATCGTTGGAACAAACCGATTCATTAGAAGGAATCAGAAGTTCTACTAATAGCCTACAGGGCTTTTCACAATGTCAAAATAACTGCAACAAAAACACCCTAATTTACATGACCATGTCAAAATTATAGTATATAGGGAGTCGAATGGGTGAATCTGTTTATTCAGATAAATCATTGGAACAAACCGATTCATTAGAATGAATCAGAGGTTCTAATACTACAGGGTTTTTCACAATGCCTTAAATAACTGCAACAAAACACCCTAATTTACATAACCAAGTCAAAATTATTGTACGTAGAGGGGAGTCAAACTGGTGAATCTGTTCATTTAAATCATCAGAATGAACCGATTCATTAGAATAAATCAGGTTTTTATACTACAGGATTTTTCACAGCGCCAGAATAGCTGCAACAAAAACACCCTAATTTACATATCCAAGCAGAAATTACAGTAAGTAGGGAGTCAAATTGGTGAATCTGTTCTTTACATAAATCGTCACAACGAATCGAATCACTAGAATGAATCAGAGGTTCTAATACTACTGGGCTTTTCACAATGCCTTAACTGCAACAAAAGCTCTTTAATTGAAATAACTTAGTTGAAATTATAGCACATAGTGAGTTCAATTGATGATTCTTTTACATGATGGTTCGTTTACATAAATCGTCGGAATGAAACGATTCATTAGAATGAATCAGAGGTTCTAATACTTTTCACAGTGCTCTTACCGTCGTTCTAAAACCCCCAAACATTCCACAGTAGTCTTTTTTTTTTTTTTTACCCGGGGTTATGAAACTCTGCTTCGTAAAAACAACACTATTACCAAAATAAATTAACTACTTTCATGCAACTAAAAATGTAGTGGGTTTATTCTCTAACACTGCTGAATTATATATCTGAGAATATTGTGTTTGCATATTTATGACTGACAAAATCACAAAAGCCCAAATCAAGACCTGTGCAACATAACTGCAATATTCATCTCATCTCTGCGGCCCTACCACTTTGTTTTTCCCACAGCAAGCAGCTTGTAAGAATCTCTAAGTACTCCCCGTACAATGAGCGCAGCACAAACAAAAGATTTCGCCGTGTCTCTGTATCCACATCAGCGCCCGGGATCTGTGCTGAAGAGATCTCTGTGGAGGTACACACATCTCACTGACGAGAGCTGTCAGAACGGATGCTACCTGGACAAACAGCGCCTCCTGCTGGTTAGCCTGGTCCTGCTGGCCCTGTGTGGCATGGTGCTGCTTCTGCTGTGGAACTACCAGTGTTTTATTGTTAACCACATGTGCCAGGACCCGGAGCACAGTTCTCAGTATGTGCTGTTTGATATGGATGGTCAGAGGCTTTCTTCATATGGACCAGCCTGAAGCTGTGAGGCTGAATAAAGCCGCTTACAAAGACTGTTCCAAAGGCCACACAGAGACTAGGGGAGAAAGGAAATACATATATAAGACAAGGATTATTTCGTCCGCAGAGCTATATATCTATTTCTGAGCTATTAACTTTATCTTTAACCTAACATAAAAAGACAAAATACTGCAGTAATGTAAACATGAATCATTAGTAGCACTTGTAGACATACAAATAATATAATTATGTAGAGTAATGTAAATAGGTGTTACATTCTATCAGTCCTGTTCGATTTTTCATATTGTCTGTGGTTTTAATTTGTGTTTATTTTGTACAATGCAGGCCCTGTTAAAATAAATATTAAAATAAATGTTCTTGGCACAGAAGCACAGTCATTTTCTATGATGAATGACTCTGCATCTGCTCATGGTTTCCAATACACTCCATCCCCTGCACTACAGTATGAGCTCAGTGTGATAACATTCCTTTTACACACCGTTAATGTTTTTGTAATTTGTTTACCATCTTAGTTATACAATTTTATTGCAACATTTAGAGCAGTGGTTCTCAATCCTGGTCCTGGGGGCCCCCTGCTCTGCACATTTTGCATGTCTCCCTTATTTCACACACCTGATTGAGATCATCAACTCATTAGGAGAGAGATCCATGAACTGAACTAATGAGCTGATGATCTCAATCAGGTGTGTTAAATAAGGGAGACATGCAAAATGTGCAGAGCAGGGGGCCCCCAGGACCAGGATTGAGAACCACTGATTTAGAGATAAGCCTAGTCTAAAAATATCAAGATCTTTTTCATGGTTGATACAACACAACCTGCCATGCAGCATGTATGTCTGTTTAACACTTCACACATTTGCATTTCAGACACCATCTTAACCACAGAATCAAAAAACGGAAAGAACAAAAGCTGCTGTAACACTCATCAAAGCATGAACTGTATACAATGAGTAACTTTCAGTATGAGTGCAAATGACTGTCTGACACTGTGTGTGGAACAACTTACACAAAATGCGTTGTCGTTTTTGTGACAAAAGGTGACAACATAGACTATTGTAAGGCTAACCGTCACACCTCAGTAAATAAAATTTAAAAGTTAAGTTTAACAAGTATGTGTGTGTGTGTGTGTTCTCTCAAGAAGCGGTCTGTTGGTTTTACAGACTTTAAAACTGCCTAATGTAGAAGAATTTTGTGTATTGGGTCTTCCAAAGTAAAACTATAATTACCATATTATCAACCACATTAGTAGAGGATTTGCACTTACTTCACGATTTGGTCAGTTACCCAGATGCACGGCCATATTGGTGATACTCGGATGTAAACAACAGCGTGGATTGCACACTTAATGTACTACTGAATATGATGTTAATTTATGCTGTCTAAACCACGGAAAAAATATCTCTATAAATCATACAAAAAAGGACTGAGTTAACAGGAACGGGCGCAATATTTTGACAAACTAAAGTTAATAGGTAGTAAATATACGTACGAGCAGTATTAATTAAAGGGGTCATCGGATGCAAAGTTCACTTTTTCATGTTGTTTGAACATTAATGTGTGTTGGCACTGTATGTACAAATCTACCCTATAATGACAAAAATCCATGCAGTGGTTTTTAATTGATCTGTAAAAATAATATCCCCTTTTTCAAATCAAGCCATTCTCAGATGCCTGCCGTCACACCAACAGAGGCCGCTCACATGATAGCTGTTTGACATGAGCGTCTTACCTCAGATTAGCTGTCACAGTTCGACCTCCATTGTTTCAATGCTGCTGCAGGGATGTAAGTTAGACAAGAATATCTCCGATTGAGCGATTGAGGTGCTGTGTTGCTGGATGTAATAATAAACATAGTGGTCGTCGTTTACTCCCGACATCTGAGCCGCTGAAGATGCAGTAGATTCCGTTTGTTTGTGAAGGGAATGTGGGAATTAGTACAGCTCAAAACATGACAATAATTAAGCATTTTCAGCAGCAATAATCAGCAAAATATGCAAGTTTTGTTCGGTTAAGTGGCATTGTTTACATTCAGCGCCGACTGTTGAAGTGTTGTGAAAATACTCTATAAAAACTCTTTAACGAAAACACTCTATAGAGACACTATAACGAAACCTGCATATTTTGCTGATTACTGCTGCTGAATATGGTCAGTTATTGTCATGTTTTGAACTATACTAATCGGTTTGACCGGGGGAAACAATTAGAGTACTATAGACTGCCAAAAGTTATAACAATTCAAGGAGAAGATTGCAAAAAACTGAACAAAAGGCATTTGTGGTTGGAACTGAACCAGGATTTCCAGGGCAAGAATCTTGACAACATTGGTTTGTTCTTATCATTTCTGCATCGGTAGGTAAAATATTAGGTTAATATCATAATTAATACTACTCATACGTAACCTTTTTTTTTTTCCGACTGTCGGCGCCGACCGTATGTATCTTTACCACCTACTAACTTTAGTTTGGCAAAATATTGCACCCTTTCCTGCTTACTATGTCCTTCTCTATATGATTTAGCAGCCTTCATACATTTTTTCCCATAGTTTAGACAGCATAAATTTGCAGAACAACATACTCAGTAGTACATAAACCGTGAAATCTATGCTGTTGTTCACATCCGAGTATCGCCAATATGGCCATGCATCCGGGTAACTGACCAAATCCTGATGTGCAAACCCTCTATACATTCAAATGTTCTATTTAATTAATTAATTTATTTATAATATTTATTGCGCAAAACAATGATTTGTTATGATATTTTAGTACATTTCTTTTTACCTAATGTGTGTTTCCTAATTGTTTTAATTTAGCTTGAATACCATATAACCTATCCCATACAGAGCGATAATCTACTGGGGCATGTTGCCACATGTCCCACAGTTCCACAGTGCCACATGTTCACATGTGAATGTGTGTTGACGATTTAAATATTTTTCCCTTGGCTGTAAAGAAAACAACCTCAACCTGAGAAATCACTGGAGTGAAGGAGCAACTACCCACAGTCTTATGTGGTGTATGAAAACATTCTGAAAATATGAAAAAGAAACTATTCAGAAGCATATAACCGAACAAAAAACACTTAACAGTCTCGTTACACGTTTGAAACTGCTTAAAATGAGTAAAGCTGTATATAAAGCATCCGATTCATTGGACAGCACAGTCTAACAGCGACAACCTGTTGCACCACGGACTCATGACTAGGAACAATATAGCTAGTGCCATGCCCACTTGTGTTTGCCGGTTTACGCATGTATTTAACACACGTCACAATAGTACCTGACTTGCCAACGAATGTGGTCGCTGTTATTTGTCTTGTGTAGATCGCGTCGCGTAGATGGTATCCATGGGTAAACAACAGCAATGCCAGATCATTACCGCTACCGCGGCTCTGTTTCTTGCAGTCATTGGCATTCTTCTGCTCGTCGTTCCCACCGAAGACGTCAAAGAGCCGCCAGAGTTTATGGTAATAACATTTTTCTTACTCGTGACGCGCACAGGCTGCAAATTCGAAAGGTGCAAAGGGAACGTTTTACATTCCCGCGACGTTTCACTGAGCACGTTATAAGATCATGAAAACGAATGAGCTGCTTATCTGTAGTATCAAACAGTTCTGGTAGTGCAGATAATAACGATCGCTTCCTCTGCATGTTTCACCTGGTTTGCCTTGCTCACTGAGGTGTGATTTTGTGACGCTCAGAAGGATAGTTTGGACCACCGGAGAAACCATGGGGGATTCTTTCTCAGGTTGAGCTCTTTCAGAGTTTTTGACAGATTCGTGATGGAGCTCAAATTAAAGCTTTTTTTCTCTCAGCTAAGTTGGGTGATTATTATTTTTTTCCTTTAGCAGTAGGCTTTTTAAAGATATACATTTAATACATTTTCTAAGATATAATTTTAATACTTGCATATCTACAAATTTCATATCAGAGCAATATGATTTTTGGGATGAAATTGAGGTTATATAAAGTTATTTACTTTAAGGAGTACAAAAAATGTTTTAGAAGAAAAAATGTGTATTTTACTGCTACAATATCTACACTATCAGTCAAAAGTTTTTTTTTTAGATTTTTAATGTTTTTAAGTCTCTTCTGCTCACCAACCCTGCATTTATTTGATCCAAAAATATAGCAAAATCAGTAATATTGTGAAGTATTTTCACTATTTAAAATAACTTTTGCTGTGATCAAAACTAAATTTTCAGCATCATTACTCCAGTCTTCAGTGTCACATGATTCTTTAGAAATCATTCTTATATGATTATTTTCTGTTCACGAAACATTCATTATTATTATTATTATTATTTAAAGGAGTTGACACTTTTCAGGATTCTTTGATGAATAGAAATATCCAAAGATCAGCATTTATCTGAAATAAAAGCTTTTGTGACATTATCCACTATATACCATTCATGTTTTAATTTATTTAGCAAGGATGCTTTCAATTGATTAAAAGTGATGATAAAGGCATTTACAATGTTACAAATGTTTTCTATTATAAATGCTAAATCCTAAGGTAAATGCTGTTCTTCTGAACTTTCTATTCACATTCTATTCAACATACAATAATAATAATAATAATAATAATAATTTTTTGAGCAGCCAATTTGAGTATTACAATGATTTCTGAAAGATTTTGTGACTGGAGTAATGATGCAAAAATGTTTGCTTTGAAATCACAGGAATAAATTACATTTTAAATTATATTACAAATAAAGAGCAGTTATTTTAAATAGTAAAAATATTTCATTACTTTGGATCAAATAAATGCAGGCTTGGTGAGCAGAACAGACTTCTTAAAAAAAAATCTTACTTTTCAAAAACTTTTGACTGATAGTGTATGCTAATTTGATTGGCATGGCAGGCTGGTTTTTGGAACATCATTATCTACATCAGCTCAGAGCTAATGTCCATAAATCATTGACATGGTTCATGTTAGCTCATAATAGAGTGCAATTTAATGAATGTAATCCATCAGGACAGTTTTAAAAGTGTCCCAGTGCTGAAAATAGACCCTCACAAATAATGAAATACATCTTTGCATACTTTTTGTAAATGACCACCCAGTTATCATTTAAAGACAAAAAGGAAACTTTTGTGTAGATGATTTGTATTTCCTACAAAAGCTTATGCTTAATAGCATTCACAGTAGATTTTCCATATTCTTGCTGAGGTCAGTTAGATATTGAAGTTCATATCTATATAACCTTGTCAAACAAATGACAAAGTGTTCAGAATGACAAAAGCTCTTACGACAATTATCTTTTTTAATCCAATAGTAAAGGGTGAGCTGTATTTCTCCAGCTGTGCTCTCGTTTTGATTTACACAGTCTTAAACACATAAAAGCTTTCGTACATATTGGCTAGATCCCATTGTTTGTATTTCCCAGCCGTTTTGATTCAATGCTTTAATCCCTTTTTCTTCTTAGGAAGATGACAGTGAGTCACTGTGCTTTTGAAAATCTGGGACTATTTTCATATATTATTTGTTACAGTATGTACCTCGTACACACCCATGACTGTTAATTACTTAACAGTCCGTGCCCGTCAGCAGAATTTGAGAGTTCCGTTTAGCCTCAGGGAAACATAACATAACTTCAGGCAAACGCTAAAACAACAGGTGACTGATGGCACAATCTGAGCAGTCTGAAGTCACATAGAAAGGGAAACCTGAACATGTTTGGAGTCACCTGTTGAACTCAAAAGAGTTGCTAGACACTGCTATTACCCTAAGCTAAAATGGCTGTATGCAAACTACAGGCAAAGTCTGGAGAGCAAGATATGTAATTGGAAGAGATTATCATGCTTTGCATGAATGAATAAGTTCAGGCAGTGTCTTGCCCAAAATACACAATCCTTTGGGAAGCCTGTAGTGCAGGTGTGTGTGATAAAAGTAAGGGATGAAAATGCGAAAAGTGGCGTATGTAAATTATGCTTGTTATTTCTTGATCTTTCGGATGTTAAGTATTTATTGTGATCATTGAGCAAACATTTTTACACTACTTCAAAGAAGTGTTTAGTTTAAGTGAATCATATTCATATTTACAAAGGCGGCTACAGAGGTGAGTCATGTTCAAATGAATAATAATCAGCATTATGAATTAGCTAAGGCTAAGAGGCCTGACCATTTAAAATTCAAAATAAATGAGTTTTAAAGCAACAAGAGATATAAATGGGACAGGTTAATTAGCCAGAAAACCTCAAGCATTAACTACATCTAATTTTTTACATCTTTAAATTAATCAGCAATAAGTTAGGAAATCATATTCTAACCAAAGAGAGAGTAGGAGATTTTTTTAAAACAATATTTGAGATGTGTAATGCAGTTCTCATCGCTACTTCCCAAATACACACCCTGTTTTTAGCAGGACGAGACCCAGATTACCTGGGGCAGGTTGCACCAGTACAAGTGTGCAAGTTATGACTTCTAGTTAGTCTCACATAAATCAGTCATAGATTACAATTTGCACACTACTAAATGTTGAGTGTTGTGTCATTAAACTTAGCTGATGTGTGCGTATAAACTAAACGTTTATAGAAACCTACAACCAGGAGTAATAAAAAATGAAATAAAATGGAAAACTGATCAATCTATGATCAATAAGCTCATGACAGACTTAAATCATGTTGTTCAGTCCAGGTTTCAATGCTAAAAATATAAATTAAAATAAATGTCAAATTAGTAGATTTGTTGACCGTTCAAAAATTGATATTAATGGCAAATCAGAATTTTTTTTTAGAAGCCATTAATCCAGTCTTCATAAATCTTTCTAATATGCTGATTTGGTGATCAAGAAACATTTCTTATTATTCTCAGTGTTGTGTGTCCAAACTGTGACTTCATGAAAACGTCATGTTTTTCAGTATTTTTTTGTTGAATAGAAAGTTCAAAAGAACAGCATTTATTTGAAATGGATAAAAAAGTACCCTTAAATGTTTTATTGTCACTTTTAAATTGAATATGTTCTTTTTTGCTGAATGAAAGCGTTTGCATAAAAGTAAACTCAAGGTATGTACAATATTTTTGCAGTGTGCCTATGTATGCTTGTCTTTCCTGAGAACTAAATTCGTGTCACCACATGTGTTTTTAGTCTTTGCCAATATTTTTTTTTTTTTTTGCTGTTGTGTTTGTTCTCAGTATGGAATAGTCCTGGATGCTGGATCCTCTCATACGGCCATGTTCATCTATAAATGGCCAGCAGACAAGCAGAACGGCACCGGGATAGTCAGTCAACACAGCGAGTGTGAAGCAGAGGGTGAGTATTCAGTGATAAATGGCTTGGGACGTTCCTCATTTGAAAGTCCCTTTGGATAAAAATGGCTGTTGTAAGACATGTAAATGGCAGTAGATAAGAGTGAAAGAAAAAGAACAGCACAAGAGGGATGTGAGACTTCTAATACCTTGTGTAATACTGTACTTAAAATACATGGTTTTGTCTTCATTTTATTCGTTTTTGGAAACGATTTACTCAAAATGTATCACACTTCTCAAAAGTCACTCACAAGACATTACAAAATCCAAATGTTTTACTTCATTTGCATTGTAGCTCATTTAGACTGAGATATGACATTAGTGCTGAATTGCAACACATTGTTGCCCACTTCCTTTTTTGTGGTGGTGTCTGAAGTTTGCCCTTTAACAATTTCATCACTTTCTTAGTCCTCCACTCTTCTTTAAGGATCTGACAGTCACAGAATTGGGATGTTAAACTCTTAGTACCCCTCAGATATTGCTGAGTGGCAGTGTTCTGCGGAAACATCTGGAAAAGTCACCCAAAAAAGTCTGGTTGCATTTATGGTAGTTAAGTGTCTGTGTCATCTCAGGCAGTAAAATAGGAACTGATAGTTCATGCCCATGTATGCCCACGCAAAGTTCATAAGATATTACATGGAATTCTATCATTCATTCTGATGACTAAACTTCTCTCTTCCTCTCTCACTTTCTCTAATCAGGAGGTGGGATCTCCAGTTATGCTGGTAACAAAGGAGGAGCAGCCCGTAGTCTTGAGAAATGCATGGATAAAGCCATGCAGGAGATCCCAAAGTCAAGACACAAACTCACTCCTTTGTATCTTGGAGCCACAGCGGGCATGAGACTACTTAAGTGAGTCAGCAACCCCACCGCTTTGTGACGAAGCCGTTTTTATAACCACTGATGACAAATTTATGATTATAGAGAGTTTACACTTATGTCACGGTTTGAGTCAGTTACCCACATGCACTGCCATATTGGAGATACTTGGTTGTAAACAATAGTACTAATTGGTTAGCACGGTTAATGTGCTACTGAATATGTTCTATTTTATGCTGTCTAAACCATGGAAAAAAGTGTGGAAGCTAATAAATCATATAGAGAATGACTTAGTTAGCAAGAAATAGCACAATATTTTGTCAAACTTAAGTTAATAGGTGGTAAGATATATGCAAACAGTATTAATTAACATATTAGCCTAATATTTCACTGACCTGACCGAAATGATAAGAACTGTTGTCAAGATTCTTGCCCTGGAGATCCTGGTTTAGTTTGGCCAACCACAAACACCTTCTTTTCTCAGTCTTTTGCACTCTTCTCCTTGATTTGTTGTAACTTTTAGCAGTGAATAGGACTCCCAACAGTTTTTTTTTCCTGGTCAGTCCGATTGTACAGCCTAAAACATGACAATAGTTTACCATTTTCAGCATAAATCAGCAAAATTTGTGAGTTTTGTTCGGTACAGTGGCATTGTTTACACTAATGACGTCGTGAAAACACTCTAATTAGGGAAGGTATCTATTCTATATAACGTGTAACTTGCAATATACGCTGTTTGTAGGGTGCAACGATAAATCTATTTGTGGATCGATTCTGCGATTTTTCAGAATCCATTGCAATTCTCTCTGGAATCGATTCTGACAACAGATGGCGCCTAGGCTAGTTTTTAACCGCTTGTGCATTAAACAGAGTAATGTAAATGGTTAAATGTACTCGCACCTCGGCTTTTATGACGCAAGATTAATGTAAACACAGTCTGCTGAACACTCTTGTAATTCAAATTGCGCGTGCGTGTGTGTGTAAGGACGTGGAAATAAGCGGAGCACAGCTGTTTTAAAGCACGCAGTGTCATCTGCTGTTAAAAACGAAGCTTAGAATCGATTCAAGAGAGAATTGCGATGCATTCGGGAAATCGCAGTATTGATTCACGGGTCAGTAAAAAAAAATTCAAAACACATCAATACTTTTATAATGTTACAAATTACATCTAGTTCACATAAATGCTGATCTTTGGAACTTTTTACTCATCAAAGAATCGTGAAAAATAAGTATGGCGTGATTGTATTAAAATTGGAAAATGCATTTGTGTCATTTCATCTAGTATTTCTAAACCCCAAGAGTCAGATGAGGTTTTGAAGGAAGTGGCAGACAAGCTGAAGACGTACCCATTCAGTTTCAAAGGGGCCACCATTTTAAGTGGACAAGAGGAGGGAGCATATGGATGGGTCACAGTCAACTACCTGCTTGAGAATTACATTAAGGTATATTGTTATCCATAATGTATATCTCACAGCTGAATGACCTTTATAAAATTCTGTTACCATAACCCTATTTTTTTTTTTCTCTCATGTCTCTAGTATGGCTTTGTGGGTCAGTGGCTGTCTCCAGGCAGAGACACGGTTGGCGCTCTAGACTTTGGTGGAGCTTCTACTCAGATAACCTTTGAAACTAAACAGACGGTGGAGAACAAGGACAATCTGATGAAACTGCGGCTGTATGGACGAGACTATAAGATTTACACTCAGAGCTTTCTGTGTTATGGGAGAGACCAGGTGTTACTGAGACTGCTGGCACTTCTGATTACAGTTAAGTGCAAACCTATAGACTGGTTATTCAAATGATCATCAGACATGCCGATGTACTGATTTGATGGTATTTAGAGTATAATGTCTGATGTTTTCTCTTTCTTTTTGTGTCTTGTAGACTCAGGGTTCGGACCGCTCCATAGTTCACCCCTGCTATCCTGCAGGATACAGTGCCTCCATAAAACTGAGCAGTGTGTTTGATACTCCATGCAATAAAAGACAAACTCCTTATAAACCTGATGACGACCTGCAAATCAAAGGCACTGGAAACTACGATCAATGCCTGGGAAATGTTTCTCGTCTCTTCTCTTTTGACAGTTGCTCTTATTCCAGATGCTCCTTTGATGGAGTCTTCCAGCCCAACGTTACTGGAAACTTTATGGTATGATTTTGTGATTCAATTTGAATCACAAAATATATATAATCATGCAATTTGTTCCTTCACTAGTGGGGGATGGTTATGTTAACATGTAAGCAGTTATTAAATGAGACAGCTCAAAGTATTAAAATAATCATAAACTCATTTCTGGTGTCATGATTGCATGTGTCATTATTATGATTATGCAATCCCTCTCTTTGCATCACCATCTTTCTTTCTCTGGCACAGGCATTTTCTGCATTCTTCTACACCCATTCCTTTCTTCAGGAGGCAACAGGCATCCGCATCACGTCCCCAGAACATTTAGAGGACGCTGCCCGTGCTGTCTGCAACATGAGCTTTCAGGAGGTACCGCCCTGCTGAGCTAATTTTGAGGCCTGCTATTTTGAGATGACTTTCCCCATATCTCAGCAATCGACCAATGATTGAGAGTCTCAGGTTCTCAGATTAAGAGAACTTGTTTTATCTTGTACGAAGACAACAGTTGACCTATTTATTTAGTCTAATTTCATTAAATGACTTTCACATATTTTCATAGGAAAAGAAATTTCTTTAAAAAAAATTATACATATGTATAAAAAATCCTCTTAACCTCTTCCACTCAATTTTCTCTCTTACTCTCTTTTGACCATAGATGTCAAATAAGTTTCAGAATCAGGAAAGCCGTCTGAAGGACTATTGCGCAGTGTCGGCCTTTGTGAAAATGCTCCTGGTCAATGGATATGGCTTTGATTACTTCTCTTTCCCGCACGTCTTCTTCCAGAAGAAGGTAGCTAGACCTATTTGCAAAAACACTCTATTTACCTCCTTAATACACAACATTTCTTTTTGATATCACCACGCCCTCTTATTTCAACCCCTTCCCTTCAAACATCTGTCATACAGAGAGCACTATAGTACTCAAGTACTATATTTAATTTATTATTTTGGATTTTAAAAGGATATTCATCACGTTACAGAAGTAAAATAGATTGTAATTGCTTTTTGTGTTGATTTGTGCTTTTTGTGTTGAAGGCATAGTTCACACAAAAAATAATATTTGCAGAACATTTACTAACCCTCAGGCCATCCTGATTTTTTTTTGCATCAGAACAGATTTGGAGAAATTTAGCATTACATCACTTGCTCACCAATAGATTCTTAGCAGTGATGAATGGGTGCCGTCAATATGAGAGTTCAAACAGCTGATTATTACAGCAATTATTTTACCAAAATAAGAGGGATCATACAAAATGACCTGAAGAAGATATAAAAGACGTTTACATATAGTCCACAAGAGGAAAATATTAGTTGAATTTATAAAAAAGACCTTGTAAAATATCTTACTCAGGTCAGTACTACACAGAAAATAACATTCATTTTGTATGATTCCTCTCATTTTGGTACAATAGTTAACATTTCACATATTCTGCAAGGTGTATGTAAACTTTTGACCTCAACTGTACATCTTGAATGGCCTGAGGGTGAGCAGTATATTCAGTACATTTTTATTTTTGGCTGAACTACTCCCTAAAGCTTAATGAATAAATGGACCCATCTCGGTCAAGAAAATGTCAACATGTTGCTTTTGGTTTGCAGGCGGGAGGTATGTCTGTCGGCTGGTCCCTTGGCTACATGCTAAGCCTAAGTAACCTGCTGCCAGCTGAAAATGTTTTACTGAGGAAATCACTTCGCTCAAGTGCCTGGACTGCTCTGGTTGTCCTCTTCTGCTTCCTTCTTATTATATCGCTGTATTTTTTGTTGCGAGCCATCTGTAAGAAAGACACTGATAATGTTGTTTAACAATGAATGCGTTATATTGCTCCCTATGTACACTGTTATGCACTGCCCTTAGTGAGGATACTTCTGTTTACGGTATACTAAAAAGCAACAAGGATGCACAAAAGACTTTTTGTATCACATTTCATCAAACCTGTCTCATTTCAATAACAATTTCTTATCAAGCACATTTTATATAAATGATCATTTTAGAAGAGACTGTACAACAGGAAACATTTTAGTAGTGCTATGTGAGATTCATCAAGAACAATCATGTCAAGATGTCTGTCTTTTCATAATGCTGAATGTTTGTTTGTATGCTATGTTCTGTGCCTTAATAGCATATCATGTATGCTTGTTTTGAAACTTTTTTTTCTAGATTTATTTGTGTGCTATGCTATGCTCCATAAAACAAAGTCAAACACATTATAGACACTGAAAATGCATTTAAAATATAGCTATGCAAAAAGAAGAATGTATTTGATTTTGAAATGTATTCCTGCTGAATCAGGAAAGCTTTTGTTAAATATTATTAAGTTAATAAATATTAAATAAGTTAAAGTGTTTACTAATTTTTCTGTTTTGTAGATATAATAAAACACTGAATGTTACCGACTACCAAACAGCCATTGAAGTCTGATGTGACTGAAGACTATTGACGGTTTAAGAAAATTAGCCCTTGGTCATGTCTTGCCTAAATTCACGATTTTAGAAATGTCAACACAGTTCAGAATCAGCTCACATTTACATGTATTTATGTTTTCTCCCACACTTTTTAATCAATAGCTGTTCTTCAATGCGATCCTCCATTTTAAATCATTCCCACGATCCCAGTAAATACTGTATAATGAAATATAACAAAACAATTAATAATTATGAATTTTAGGTAGTAGAGATGAAGATCTTCAGGGAAATGGTGATAAAACACACAAATCTGTCACAACACCCAAGACATTCTTTGTTTATCAAGTTAATTACCCATATACTTACCTGTTAGAGTAGTGTGAAAACCCACTGACCTAATGATAGAATCTGTGGCAGAATGTGTTTTCTGTGTAAAGAAATCACTGAGCATGTTCAATTAAATTTATATGTATAATGCTTTTCCAAATGCATACTGTTTCTGTGGTTCCTGATTAAAGAAGAAGTCCACTTCCAGAACAACAATTTACAAATAATTTACTCACCCGCTTGTCATCCAAGATGTTCATGTCTTTCTGTCTTCAGTCGTAAAGAAATTATGGTTTTTGAGGAAAGCATTTCAGGAATTTTCTTCATATAATGGACTTCAATTGTGCCCCCGATTTTGAACTTCCAAAATGTAGTTTAAATGCGGCTTCAAAGGGCTCCAAACGATCCCAGCCGATGAAGCAGGGTCTTACCATAGCGAAAAATCTGTATACTTTTTAAGCACAAAAGCTCGGGTAGCACAGGCTCTCGGACGCGCGTCAACTGGTCGTTCTTGAACGATTCGTTTATTTTGAATGAATCTTTAATGTGACTCGCGAAGAACGAGTCGTCTCGGGGAGTGATTCATTCAGTCGCGCATGCGCAACATCCTATAAGGTTCAGTACTGGAATTAGTTCATCTGTTTCGAGTCTTCGGGTTCTTCGAGTCGTTCGTTCATCTTATGATGTTCGTAAAATGATCCGAACTTCCAATCACTACTACGAATCACGTCGAAGTTCATCGTCTGTGTACTCCCGTTAAAAAAGGTAGAGTATGGTGAAAACTCCATCTTATTTTCTCCTACAACTTAAGAATCGTCCAACATCGTTGTACCTTTTTGTTTGTACACAGCGTTTGACTTACTTGCACTTTCTTAGTCTTTGCGCGTTTGCTTTGTAAACACTGGGTCTGTCGTTCAGCCTACGTTAGGCCTGACCTTTGAACATGATTCAATACGTAGCGTCGTGAACGCGCATACCAGAACCTGTGCTACAGGAGTTTTTGTGCTTAAAAAGTATACACATTTTTAATTTCGCCAGATAAGACCCTTCTTCCTCGGCTGGGATCATTTAGAGCCCTTTGAAGCTGCATTTAAACTACATTTTGGAAGTTTAAAATCGGGGGCACAATTGAAGTCCATTATATGAAGAAAAATCCTGAAATGCTTTCCTCAAAAACCATAATTTCTTTAAGACTAAAGACAGAAAGACATCTTGGATGACAAGGGGGTGAGTAAATGATTTGTGAATAGACTTCTCCTTTAATAATGATAGACATCATTTTGTTTGCTCTAATGCCACCTAGTGTCTAGTCTGTTTGCATGCCTGAGAAGTTTTGTGTCTCTGTACTTCATCGTCTCTGACATACAGACCTTTTAGGGTACAAAAATTTACAAGTTTACTTTTACTTTTGTATTCATATATTTTTCCAGCACTGCACGACATACAACCAGTGTGTTGTGTTAAAAGCTCTGACTGTTGCTGAACATCAGCACACAAGCTGCAATCAAAAATATTCAGTATAAAGTCAGCAATAAAAAGGTATTTACACTTTAACAGTCGGACGTTTCATATACATTTGAAAATAACTTAAGTTCTCCATACAGATGATACGGGTTTGCATGACAGAGCAGGTCTGACAGGTTGGTTTACTTTAGTGTTAACGTGTCAAAGTCAGTAGATTCTACAACATCCTGGTTACAGTCGAGTGTTGTCGATCAGCAAATGTCGCTGTTTTTTTGTTTACAGTAGCGTTAGATTACAATGCAACTGCAAGTATGTACCGCAGTTGCAGCTGTATTTATTTCATTTATAGGCATCCTTTTGCTCGTCATCAACACTGAAGACGTCAAAGGACCAGCACAGCTCATGGTAATGACACTTTTGTTGTTCGTAAGTGAAATAGGCTACAAATCTGATGAAGACTACACAAGACTGTCCAGACGGAGAACTTTAGATTAGATTTGATTGTAGAAAAAAAAAAATCTTTATCTGTCGAGAGGAATTTGAATCTCTTTTTGGCATGTGGCAGGCAGCCATTAAATCTCAACTGCCAAGTCCCAACTTTAATGACAGTCCAACTGGCTGCTTTTGAATCATGACTGCTGTTGCTCCTGCCATGAATAGTTCAGAAACATTAAACAGATTATTGTGAAGCTCTTATATATAATAATAATAATTTATTTGAAAGAACAGTTGACTTAAACAGCCTTTTTTAAATTTGTTATAACAAATGCATGCAAAAAGTCAAATACGAGTGCTGTCACTAATTAAACAATAAAGACAAGTCGTTGATTTTGGCTTCTGTTATGTTTTTTTCTCAGTATGGAATAGTCCTGGATGCTGGATCCTCTCATACTTCTATGTTCATCTACCAATGGCCAGCAGACAAGCAGAACGGTACTGGCATAGTCAGTCAACACAGCGAGTGTCATGTGAAGGGTGAGTAGATAGTATAGTGTGATCTCTATAATATCTTTGTGTATAACACTATATGATTCAGAAGTTAATTTTCATTTAAATCCTTTTTAGGGCAAACTGAGTTTGTATCACAACATTCGAAAGGCAGAATTCAAAGAATAAATTCAGACGTTTTACTTAATATAATTTCTTGCCCGATACTGAATTTGTTCTTGCCTTTTATCTCGCTGTTATGCTTCTGTTTTTATCATTTGGACTTTGCTTCAGGTTAACACATCTGCATAAATGTAAAGGAGATGTTAGACAATGCCTTTTAATAATATACCAGTCTGCATTGTGTCCTTCTCTGTTTCCACTGATTGTCTAACACCTTTCTACTGTTCTTTGAAAGTGACAAATCATTAAGTTAAATGTTAAAACTATTGTTTAAGTATGTATGTATGTATTTATTTATTTTTTTTAAATTCTCTCTCATTTTCAGGAGGTGGGATCTCCAGTTACACTGGTAACAAAGGAGGAGCAGCCCGTAGTCTTGAGGAATGCATGGAAAAAGCCATGCAGGAGATCCCAAAATCTAGACACAAACTAACCCCTTTGTATCTTGGAGCCACAGGGGGCATGAGACTACTAAAGTGAGTCTGAAAGGTGCTCAAATGATAAATATACACTAATTTTAGAATTTTATATTTATTATATATATTAGATTTTACACTACCAGTCAAAAGTTTTACAAACATTAAAGATTTTTGGTGTTTTTTAAAGAAGTCTTCTCTGCTCACCAAGCCTGCATTTATTTGACCCAAAGTACAGCAAAACAGCAAAATTTTGAAATATTTTTACTATTTATTTTTATTATTTACTATTGTACTATTTTTATATATTTTAAAATGTAGTTTATTCAAAGCTAAATTTTCAGTATCATTACTCCAGTCTTCAGTGTAACAGGATCCTTCAGAAATCATTCTAATATGCTGATTTGCTGTTCAAGAAACATTTTTATTATTATTATCAATAATTAAAACAGCTGAGTAAATTTTTTCAGGATTCTTTGATGAATAGAAAGATCCAAAGATCAGCATTTATCTGAAATATATAGCTTTTGTAACATTATACACTATACCATTCAAAAGCTTAGAGTCAGTATCATTTTTTAAATACTTTTAATTTTTTAATGCTTTTATTTAGCAAGGATGCTTTAAATTGATTAAAAGTGATGATAAAGTCATTTATAATGTTACAAAAGATTTCTATTTCAGATAAATGCTGTTCTTCTGAGCTTTCTATTTATCAAGGAAACCTGAAAAAATTCTACTCAGCTGTTTTTAACATAATAATAATAATGTTAATGCCTTTTGAGCAAATCAGAATATTAGAATGATTTCTGAAGGATCATGTGATTGGAGTAATGATGCTAAAAATTCAGCTTTGAAATCACAGGAATAAATTACATAAAATATTTCAAAATTTGACTGTTTTTGCTGTACTTTGGATGAAATAAATGCAGGTGTCACGAATCTGGTCGGTGTCCCGCTGTCCGCTCACCGCCAGATGTCACTCTCGCCCTGTCACACACAGACTGTTGCACCACACCCCGGACTACATTCCCCATCAGCCATTGCACTTCACCCGCAACCAATCAGCGGCGCTATAAAAGCCCCGGTCTTTCCACTTGCAAACTACGGATTGTTGAATCGTTGTATTGTTGTATTCCTAGTTCCTGTTCCAAGTTCCTAGTTCCTGGTTTTTGATCTCTCTCCTGGTTTTCTCGTTATCGTCTGTCTAGCCGCCTGCCTTTTCGGACTATCGCTCGTCTTCCTGGACTATTCTCTCGTCTCGCCTCCTACATTCCTGTTACTGTTGTTTGACCCTGCCTGCATTGACCATGTATCTGTCTCGTCCTATTAATAAAAGCGTGCATATGGATCCGCTCGCCTCTCGTCTCATTCACCCCGTTACAGCAGGCTTGGTGAGCAGAGGCTTCTTTAAAAAACATAAAAAGTCTTACTGTTCAAAGACTTTTTGGTAGTGTATATTTATAACTTTTTTCAATGTCTGCTGTTACAACAACAGTAAACTGGAGGAGACTGTACAGAACAGAGTGGAAAGCTACGTAATCACACATAAATAACAACTATATGTTTTTGTCATTTAATGCAGTATTTCTAAACCCAAAGAGTCAGATGAGGTTTTGAAGGAAGTGGCAGATAAACTGAAGACGTACCCATTCAGCTTCAAAGGGGCCACCATCTTAAGTGGACAAGAGGAGGGAGCATATGGATGGGTCACAGTCAACTACCTGCTTGAGAAGTTTATTAAGGTAAGGGCTGAAGTTTTTGATATACAAAAATAAACATTTCAGATATAGATAATGGCTCTTGATTTTATGTATACCCTCTGTCTTTCTTATCCTTTATTTCTCTAGTATGGTTTTGTGGGTCATTGGCTGTCCCCAGGCAAAGACACGGCTGGTGCGCTAGACTTGGGTGGAGCTTCTACTCAGATAACCTTTGAAACTGCACAAACGGTGGAGAACAAGGACAATCTGATGAAACTGCGGCTGTACGGACGAGACTATCAGATTTACACTCAGAGCTTTCTGTGTTTTGGGAGACAGCAGGTGTTACTGAGACTGCTGGCACTTCTGATTACAGTTACGTGCAAAGCTTTATCAGACATGCTGATGTACTAATCTGATGGTATTTAAAGTATAATATCTGATGTTTTCTCTTTCTTCATGTGTCGTAGACTCAGGGTTCGGACCGCTCCATAGTTCACCCCTGCTATCCTGCAGATTACAGTGACTCCATAAAGTTGAGCAGTGTGTTTGATACTCCATGCAATAAAAGACAAACTCCTTATAAACCTGATGACAACCTGCAAATTAAAGGCACTGGAAACTACAATCAGTGCCTGGGAAATATTTCTCGGCTCTTCTCTTTTGACAACTGTTCTTATTCCAGATGCTCCTTTGATGGAGTGTTCCAGCCCAGTGTTACCGGAAACTTTATGGTATAGATGTTTTTAGAGTGTTTAAACATTTTCATGCATTCAGTTGCACTGTATTTTAAATATTGTCATAATATTGTCATAACCCCCATATATCTCTTTAATGTGTTTGTTGTGATAATCTTATCATCTAACCACTTTATACATGTCATTAATATGATAAGGCCTACAGTAGCTAATTTCTCTCTTGATTTGGCACAGGCGTTTTCCGCATTTTTCTACACTCATTCATTCCTTCAGAAAGCTGCAGGCATCACCATCACGTCTCCAGCAGATTTAGAGGACGCTGTCCGTGTCGTCTGCAACATGAGCTTTCAGGAGGTAAATCTAATTTTTCATTAAACTTAAATGTGATTCAATTTTAAACATTTCCCCAGGCAATATCTCTTCTAACTCCCCTCTCTCTCAGATGCAAAATAAGTTTCCAGATGAGGGGGACCATTTGAGGGATTACTGTGCAGATTCCATTCTTCTGCAGGTGCTCCTGATCAAGGGATACGGCTTCAGTGATCTCTCCTTCCCACACATCTCCTTTCAGGAGAAAGTAAGCCCTCAGGAAGACAGATTTTAAGCTATAGTTATCATATCCTGTCAAGCCGATGTTAACTTGTTACTTTGGTTTGCAGGCTGAAGACAATTCTGTGGGCTGGTCCCTTGGCTATATGCTAAGTTTAAGCAACTTGCTGCCTGCTGAAAATGTGTTTGTGAGGAAAACACTGCGTCCGGATGCCTGGCGTGCTGCCGTCTTCCTCTTTTCAGGCTTTCTTATTGTGTCTGTATTTTTTCTGCTGCGAAACTACCAAAAGAATGCCACTAAATTATGTTTTTGATCATTATGCACTAAAGAGTTTATCCCTGCTTGAAAAAAACAATAGAAACCATCACAGAAATTCGAATGGTTTCCACTACAAAAACCTTACATTACAAACATTACAAACTTTTACCATTAAAACCATTAAAAATGGTTTGATGTTGTGTGTTTTGGGACATATTCCATATATTTTAACAAACCACCAATAGAAAGCAACCAACTATTAGTAGAGACAAATAGGCACCATTACAGTTTCCAATAAAACCAGTACGATTCCCATTATAACTAGTAAAACCATTACAAATTCAGTGATGGTTTTTGTTCTTTTCAGCAGGGATATGAAAAAGTAATCTTTTGTATTGAATTAAAAAAAAAAGTCATATTGTTCATGTGTCTTTTAATGTAATTTGCTCTAAAATTGATGTGGAATTCATGAAGATATATGTTAAGTATTAAATTGACTTTAATTACACTGTTTCATTTATTCATTTAACACTGTGTGATTTTGTAAAGACAGGTTATAAAAACAGAACAGGCACACTAACATTTCAGAAATCTTATCTGGTCTTTAAACTCTTGCTTAACTTCTACTTCTTAATAGAAATTTAAAACCAGGAAATATTTCTTTTTTTAGCCATTCACTGTTGCATAAACCTCTTAGTTTCTGATCCTCAACCAGCTGAACAGAGGAGTCTGTTGTGTGGGGGCCTGCAGATCATGACCTCTTTGTACTACGCACAATCCTTGTAAATTTTAATTTCATATTTTGTTTTCATTTTGTCCTAAGGTCAGAATTTTAATAAACTCTGGATTAGATTAGTTAACTAAATTAACTAAATTAGTGCTGTCAAATGATTAATCAGATTAATCACATCCAAAAAAAAAAGTTTAAGTAATGTGTGTGTGTACTGTGTATATTTATTATAAATACACACACATATAGTGTATATTTTGAAAATATTTACATGGATTTACATATATAATTTATATAATATACATATATATTTATGTAATATATCATTTATATAATATACTATATATTTATTATGTAAACAAATGATTTTCTTAAACATACATGCATGTGTGTGTATTTATATATTCACATAATAAATATACACATTGCACACACATATGTAAACAAAAACTTGGATGCGATTAATCGTGATTAATCATTAGACAGCACTAATTTAAATGTTAGGAAACATTTAGATCACAGATGTGTCTTTTAATTTCGGTTTTCAATGATAAGAGCATTTTAGTAGACACATGTAGGCCTATCGCGCAATACTGGAGATTTTATTGTGGGCGCTTGACAGGTTAGCTTGACGCTAGGAACATTTCTGAGGCGGAACCTTTTACGATGTATCAGAAACAAGAGTCTGTTGACGACGTTGCACAGGTAGGAAGTGTGCGAATACAGATATCAACGAACAATGCAAATCTAGCCAACAACTGGTGTATTTCGGCTGTCAGCGCATTTCCTTTCGTTTTGATAGTGCAGTTAAAATAGAGACAGCCACTAAAAATGTTCGCAGGGTTACCAGAGCTGGGAATATCCAATGGGGAGGATTTGAAAGAAACTCTCACTAACTGCACAGAACCCCTGAAAGCCATCGATCAGTTTCAGGTTAGAGCTTAATACACTTGGATATGTACCTCTTTTTCGGTCTTCAAATGTCTTGCATTAGGCATAAAGCATTTCGCTAGCACCCAGCATTGTTTGTAATGGGAGGGATCTAGATCTGGCGGCGATTGCAGTGAGACTTGTCATATGACAGCCTATGACAAGCCGATAAAAACTAATAACTATTACTTTACTAGTACTGGTTTTAATTACTAGTACGTAATCCAGTGTTCTCTTCTCTAGTATCTAACTGTAGCTTTACTCATCGCTAATAACTAAGAAATAAGTATCTAGTACCTAACGAGTACCCTTGTGAAATAGAAGTGTGCTTAATTGTATTAAATGTGCAGTTCAAATCTTAAACGTATATTTAAAAAACTGAACTTGCAGATAATATAATATTATTAAAATAAAATGCCGTTTAAGTGTATTTACAGGACACTTTACAGACTATAGTTATTAAAACACTTTTAAAAAGTGTTTTGTGATAATGTCAAATTAAAGTTTTAAATATTTTAATGATCTTTTATCATGCTTTAAAGAAGTACACTTGATTTGATGTGTTGTCTAACATACTAAAGCACATGTAAAGTACTTGATTATAATTGAATTAACTGTAGTGTGTTATTTGGTATATTTTATGTGCTACATTGCAACGTCATTGCAAATGTGTAATTACAAATACATGTAAATACATGACAAGAGTATAGTTTCCACCGAAATGAAAGTATATTTTTGATTACCATAAATTCCTGTCAGTACATTAAAAAGTCAACTTAAACTGACAGTAGTTAGGAAATACTAAAATGTTCAGAAGTGCTACTTCATTCTGGTTTTAAAAAGTATCACTTTTCAGTTCAACTAATTGCATTTGCTTTGCAATTATGTGTCTGAAAACATATTCAGGTATATACTTTAAAAGTATATTATTTCCATTAGTAGTACTTGTTGTGTCATATCTTGCTGTTTTTTTATTACAACTGTATTTTCATTGACAGATGGAAAATGGCATATTGCTGCCAACCCTACAGTCTGCATTGCCTTTCCTGGACCTTCACGGGACTCCACGGTTGGAGTTTCATCAGTCAGTCTTCGATGAACTTCGTGAAAAGCTTATGGAGCGTGTTGCCACCATTGCAGAGGGCAAGGATGAGGACAGGTGAATGAAAAGTTTGATTTCAAACTTTTTTTATATACAGCAATTCATAATGAGCAGGCATAAATCATATTAATGCATCTCCTAAATTCATACAGATACGTAAAGCTGGAAGAACTTCTTGAGAAAAGCTTCCCATTGGTGAAGATGCCATCCATACAGCCCATTGTCATGCAAGTGCTGAAACATCTGCCAAAGGTTTGAATATGTTGTGTGCAATGCCCTATTACTATGGTGGTTAGATGTCTAAAATATTTTGAGGTAGCACAGTATACAGACTTCGAGCTGTGGGTGTGCAGTTTAGTTTTGTTCTTTTTTGTGAAGTTTATAGTTTATTATTATAACTATTATAACAGAGCTTTTAGCATAACAGTGACATGTCATGCAGGTACCTGAGAAGAAGCTGAAACAGGTGATGGCTGATAAAGAGCTGTACAAAGTCTGTGCAGTGGAGGTGAAACGGCAGATTTGGCAAGACAATCAGGCTCTTTTTGGGGACGAGGTGTCTCCTCTATTGAAACAGTATATTGTGGAGAAGGAGGCGGCTCTTTTCAGCAGTGACCTTTCTATCCTTCACAATTTTTTTAGTCCTTCACCCAAAACTCGGCGACAGGGTGAGGTAGGTGCCAGGTGTTTTTTTGTTTGTTTGTTTGTTTGTTTGTTTTTTTTATTACACTATTAGAATGTAACAAACTTGGATTTTGGTTATACTGCAGTAAAATGGCAAACATCTCTGTCCACACTGATTTTTATTTTTATTGTTTTCATCAGGTGGTGTTAAAGCTGACTCAGATGATTGGTAAAAACGTAAAGCTCTACGATATGGTACTACAGTTCCTGCGGACGCTATTCTTGCGCACACGGAACGTACACTACTGCACCCTGCGAGCTGAGCTGCTCATGTCCCTCCATGACCTCGACATCAGCGAGATCTGTTCAGTCGACCCTTGTCACAAGGTATGAAAACAGTTTCCTCTCTGTACTAGCCAACACACTACAACTTCTTGATTATTGAGCACCTTTTGTAAGAGCCTTTTAATTATCATGTTTATACAAAATGGCCTATATAACAATTACAATAAGGTACAGGAACTGTACACTTTCTGGAAGTCAGACTTTGATGTAATGTTTTGATTGTTTATAAATTTGGAACTATTGCAGTGTGTGATAATGTACCATAAAGATGACCTCTTTCAAACAGATTGCACTCAGCAATACAAAACATTTGTCTTTGCTCTTATCTGTAGTTTTCTTGGTGTTTGGATGCCTGCATCAGGGAAAAGTTTGTGGATGCTAAACGGGCCCGAGAGTTACAAGGCTTCCTGGATGGAGTGAAGAAAGGGCAGGAACAAGTGTTAGGGTACAAGTTTCACATATCCATACTGACACGAGGTAACATTAACATACAATAAACCCATAAAACTTTTAAAATGTAACACTCTGTTTTTCTTTCTTAAAGTGACCTGTCTATGATCCTCTGTGACCCATTTGCCTGTAACACACTAGTGTTGAGTACCGTGAGGAACCTTCAAGAGCTGTTGAGCCAGGACGCCCTGCCCAGAGTAAGAACTCCAGCTCCGTAGTTGGTGTTAGATCATAGTAGACATCTTGTGTGTTGTTCATTTTAACTAAAACTAGTGCTGTCAAATGAATAATCTTGATTAATGGCATCCAAAATAAAGGTTTTTGTTTATATAATATATGTGTATGTACTGTGTATATTTATGTGTATATAAATACATACACATACAATATGTTTAAAAAATATTTGCATATATTTACATGTATATATTGATATTTATACAATTTATATTATATATAAATATATTTAAAATATAAACTTATCATATTTTTCTTAAATATGTACATGCATGTATTCATATAATTTTTATTATATATAAATATATTTAAAATATAAAACTGTGTTTGTATTTATATAGACATAATAAATGTATACAATACACACATGTGAACAAAATGTGACAGCACTAACTAAAACTAAAACTATTAAAGGTAGTTTTTGGTAATTAAAATAAAGCTGGAAATAAGTCAAATTAATTTTTCTAATATTATTTAATATTAGCATATTGTTAAATATTTATAACATTTATAATATTATTAAAATGTTAAAATATTCCCTTGTTTAAGTACTAAATTTACTAAATCTGAAATGTAATATTTTATCTTAGTTAAGCGATTTACTTTATTTACTTGTTTATGTATTCTTATCTTTTATATTACATTTATTTATATATAGTGTAGAGCAAATTGTATAAATTCAATAAAGATTAAACAAAAATAAAGAACAAAGATTTAAAAAAAAAATAAAGCACATAAAAGTTACTAAAATGTAAACTGAAAATATAAAAATAAAAGTTATTTTGAAATATCAGTACATTCAATAAAGATATTATACAATACTAAAATGAAAATAAATATAAATGTATAAAAAAAGCACATAAAATTACTAAAATGTAAACTATTACGTTTTAATATTAATATAAAAATAAAAGTTTTTTTTTTAATTATCAGTGAATACTGTAAGAGTATATAAAAAATAACACAATATTACTGCTGTACTATTCATGCTATGAAATCACTCTGTGTTCATGTACAGGACAGCCCCGATCTTCTCCTCCTGCTGCGGATGCTTTCTCTTGGCCAGGGTGCTTGGGATATGATTGACAGCCAAGTTTTTAAAGAGCCACGTATGGTAAGATTTACTCTTGCCATTCTTCAATAGATCATAATCTAATGTTTGAAATGGCTTTGTACAATTACTCTTGGTCTTGTTCACCATCAGGATTTGGAGGTGGTAACGCGCTTTCTGCCTGCCATGATGTCAGTAGTGGTGGATGACTACACGTTCACCGTGGAGCAGAAACTACCAAGTGAGGAGAAGACCTCTCTGACGTATCCCAACACTCTCCCTGAAACCTTCTCCAGGTATCTGCACCAGGTATGCTCCTCAGCTCAGTATAGTCAGCAAAAGCTCAGTTTTCTAAAATGGATCGTGTTTTGGTCTCATCTAGGTATATACAGGAAAACAGGGTGGCGTGTGAGATCGGCCTTTATTATGTGCTTATCATCGCTAAGCAGAGGAATAAAAATGCTTTACAGCGGCTTCTGCCTGCACTGGGTGAGACTCCTGTAAGATATTTTAAATGAATGGATCCATAAATCAAAGCCTCACAGAGACTCTGTGTGTGTGTGTGTGTGTGTGTGTGTGTGTGTGTTTGTTTGTGCAGTTGATACCTATAACGACATGGCGTTTGGAGACATCTTTCTCCATCTTCTCACTGGTCATCTGACTCTGCTGTCTGATGAATTTGGATCAGAGGAGTTCTGTAATGCTGTCTTTGATAACTTCCTTCTCACATCTTTCTCTAGGTTTGTATTACCTTTTTTATAGTGCAACTTCTTCAGTGTTTGTCAACTGCACTGCAGTTCTAGTATGTTTTTCTCTCATTTGCAGTAAGGAGAATGTTCACCGACACTGTCTTCGCTTGCTGAATCATCTCCATCAGAAGGTGCTGGCGTCCTACATGGAAACCTTAATGAAGACGCTTGAACCACCAAAACAGGTATTTTAAATGAAAGTGAATTTGCTAAAACAATGCCTCAATAGTTTTGTTTTAATGTTGACTTGAAGAATCGCTTGATGGCATTCTCTGTTCCTCTCTGTACTGATTCTCTTAAAGAAGAAGTTCACTTCCAAAACAAAAATTTACAGATAATTTACTCACCCCCTTGTCATCCAAGATATTTGTGTCTTTCTTTCTTCAGTCGATAAGAAATTGTTTTTTGAGGGAAAAAAAACAGGAATTATCTCGATATAGTGGACTTCAGTGGTGCAAGTTTGAACTTCCAAAATGCAGTTTAAATGCAGCTTCAAAGGCCTCGAAATGATCCCAGCTGAGAAAGAAGGGTCTTATCTAGTGAAACAATTGGTCATTTTCAAAACAAATTGACAATTTTATATACTTTTTAACCTCAAACGCTCGTCTTGTCTGTCTGCGTGAACTCTGTTATTTCCGTTTCAATATTGTCAATACAGTTAGGGTATTTTGAAAAACTCCCCTTTTTCTTCCCATCTTCAAAATCATCCTACATCGCTGCAGACGTACCAACCCGGTGTTTACAAAGTAAACATGCAAAGAAGATCAAACGCTCTTTACAAAAAAAGGTAAAACAGCGATGTAGGACGATTTCGACGTTGAAGAAGAAAACGAGATGGGAGTTTCTGGACATACCCTAACTGTATTGACCCAGATTACTGTGTGTCGCAGAGAGAAGACAAGACGACCATTTAAGGTTAAAAAGTGTATAAATTGTCAATTTGTTTAGAAAATGACCAATCGTTTCACTAGATAAGACCCTTATTAAGCTACATTTAAACTGTATTTTGGAGGTTTAAACTTGGAGGCACCATTGAAGTCCACTATATGGAGAACATTCCTAAAATGTTTTCCTCAAGAAACATAATTTCTTATCGACTGAGGAAAGAAAGACATGAACATCTTGGATGACAAGGGGGTGGGTCAATTACCTGTAAATTTTTGTTCCGATAGTGAACTTCTCCTTTAAGCTGACAGTTTATAAAGTACACAAGACTTTTTTGTCTTGCACCTAAGGCCTGTCTGGGTTTGTGGGATGTGCGTACCTTTTTTATACTGTGGTATTTATAAAGTAACCAAATTTGAATTCTTGGTATTACAGAGCAGTGAGTCAGTAAAAGAACTGTACACCCTGTTGAAGGAGAAGCTCGAAGCTTCTAAGAAAAGCCCCCCGGAACCAGAGGAAGCCCCTTCTCTTGATCTCGGCCTTCACCCTGTTACTGTGCCCTCCACCCCCTCCACTCCTACAACCCCTCTCTGAGAGAGACTGGACGCCCCGGCCACTAGAGAGCAGCAACAGCAATCATGTTCACATGGGGATAGACAGCATGTCTAATATCATAAAGACTGCCCTGAACGTGTGTACAGTGGAAGTGATGGTTATATGAGTTTTGTTTTCTTATTTTTTTCTTTTATAAAGGTCATTTTAAAAGCCTTTTCCATTTTGTAATTTTGTTGGCTCAGTTCTTTTTTCATTTATATGCTACTTTTAGAAAAATGTAGACTTGTTTCAGTGTTGAATGACTTCAAATGTAGCATTTCATGGTTGAATGTGTTTTGCTTTGGATTCTGTCAGAAACAAGCCCTAGTGTAAATAAAATAATTGGTTAGAAAGTTTACAGTCCTCATTTTAGGAGTGTTTAAATGCATTAAACTTAACTGATTAGATGATTTTTTTTTTTCGGCCTAACACTGTCCAAGCCAGACATGGCTACAAGACACAACACAATCAATCGCCATTCAGAAGATTGCCAGCTTCTCTTTCTCCAAGCAAACTGATGTCTCTCACCTGCAAGCAAATGTGACCCAGGACCACAAAACCAGTCATAAGGGTACATTTTTTATATTGAGATTTATACATTATAAATAAGATTTCCATTGATGGATGGTTTGTTAGGATAAGACAATATTTGGCCGAGATACAACTATTTAAAAAGCTGGAGTCTGAGGGTGAAAAAAATCTAAATATTGAGAAAATCACCTTTAAAGTTGTCCAAATGAAGCACTTAGCAATGTGTATTACTAAATAAACATTAAGGTGTGATATATTTATAGTAGGAAATTTACAAAATATCTTCATGGAACATGATCTTTACTTAATATCATAACGATTTTTGGCATAAAAGAAAAATCTATATTTTTAACCCATACAATGTATGTTTGGCTATTGCTGCAAATATATCTGTGCTACTTAAGACTGGTTTTGTGGTCCAGGGTCACAAATGAATAAGTATGAATTATTATTATTATTATTATTATTATTTTATTAATAATAATATTCACAAAGATGGTAATAATAATGATAATAAAAAAGCATTTAACAATATTCAAAATGCATAGTAATTAATACAATCTTCATCATGGACTTTATCATATACTTTTTTTTTTTTACATAGACTTTTTAAGGTATTTCATCTTTGTTGTTTTCATTACAGCTATGAAAATAATATGGCTGTAAAAGTAGGTAGAACGGTCTCACTATAATATAAAAAAAGGAAATTAAATATTAAAAAGTGATTTACAGTTGGTATGCTTAGTGCATATGAACGTCATTACCTTTTTAAGAAAGTTAAATTTTTTGAAATCAATATTTTAAACACCTAATTTGACAAAATGTTTCATCCTTAATATAATCTTGGTATGTTAAGAAATTTCTCTAATGGTTTCTTTAATAAGTCATGTTTTCCCTGCTGAAAAAACAGCTAAAACCAGCCTAAGCTGGTTGGCTGGTTTTAGCTGGTCATAGCTGGTCAGCAAGCTGGTTTTAGACGGTTTTGGCCATTTCCAGGCTAGTCTTAGCTGGTTGGTTTTTTTTGCTTCTATAACATGTAGTCTTTCAGACTAGTGGAAATAAAAAAAGATCCAAGGTACACATTAAAGTATCTATTTTATTGCACTTGCTTACTTACTTGCTTCAATCTTTTAAAGCTGTTTTCTCACAATTAGTATTTTTTTTCCACTTCAGTAGCACACAAACTCCTAGAGGTCTTTAAATAGGGGTTTGTTCCCATAACATTCATACATAACATTTTATTCCTATAACGCTGTTAATTTATTATATTTATACTGTTGGCATGGAGTGATAAAGTGAAATATCCTTTTATCAAAACCCATTTGTAAAAACCTTTAACTCTAGTATGTCAGCAAAATGCACATTTTAAACCTGGCTTCATCCAATGTTTATTGTATGTATTTTTAATGAGATACTGATTTACATAATTAGACCTAACGTAATTTTTATGAACTATGAGTTTAATTTTTTTCTCTGTTCACCTGTGTTGTACATAAAATGCCTAGGCCCTGACATCCTCTGTGCCGCTGTCTCCACCTAGTGTCTAGTAATGAGAGCCTGGCTCAGTAAATGGGTTTCTGTCTTGTGATGGTTGTTGTTGGAATCCGTCATATGCAGCAGTAATCCGAGTAATCCGACTGATGCACCACTGTAACCTCTACAGTCCCTCCTGTACTGTCATAGTTGAGCTTCTCTAGTGCTTCTGATTCATTTATGTCATTGTAAATTGTTATTAATTATGTAGCACAGCTAACTAACAACAGCATTCAGTCGGATTTTTCCACGCTGTCATCACCTAGTGGAAATTGTGTATGGTGTGTCCCAACGGGAAATAAAAATAACCTCAGCAATATTTAAAATCTTCCCCACAGTGCTAAAACTTGTTTAACTTAAAAAAGCATTGGTTACAACACAAAGGAACTGAGAAAACGTACTAAAGGAAGACATGCCCACATTTGAAACCGAGAACTCTTCCTCTTTTTACTTAAAAAGTAAAACAACTGACAGTTTTACTGTCAGTTTATGCAGCGGTTGTTGCGACATCTGTTGTCATACCAAGCAATGGTAATTTGAAGAGCATTTCATTCACATCTGTTTATTTAACAGAAGATCTTAATTATTTTTTAGTAATGAATGCTTTCCTTTACCCTACTTTTTTTCAATATATTCTCAGACATTTAAACATATGAAAATTTAAAAGCATGTTAATTTTGTAAGTAGTTCCCGTGTTACCATCTGCAAGTCTCAGATGGGCAGGAGCGGCTCTGCTGGTTCAGTTGCTCGTCCCTGTTCTGTCAATTCGGACAACATCATACTTGCCTCATAGCACCGAAGCTGCCTCATTTCATTATTTGTCAAACGTTACAGCTGCTCAAGGCATGATGTTACGGACTCTTTCTGCAGAATTCATATGCTGACAACATTTTCTTTTCTGACACCTGACCTAAATGTCAACATTCTCCCCCTCTACTGTTTTCAAAAATGTGATTTTAATCATAACATAACATATTAAGGGATAATGTAGACAAAACTATCCACCTTATTTTTAACTTAAGATGCTGTCAAAAACAGTCCGTTAAGCTGTTTATGGAAGCCCGTTTCCGCCACTGAATGAAAAAAAGAATTATCTCACAATTCTGACTTTTTTCTCAGAATTGTGAGATATAAACTCACAAATTCTGTGAACATATCTTTTTTTCTCCTCAGAACTGGACTTTTTTTAATCGCAATTGCGAGTTTGTATCTCATGATTCACTAAAGTCAGAATTGCTATATATAAAGTCAAGTCGCAATTGCGAGAAAAAAGTCAGAATTGCGAGTTTATATTCTGACTTTTTTCCCCTCGAGTTTATATCCCGCAATTCTGACTTTATATCTAGCAGTTCTAACTTTATAACTCAGCAATTGTGCGTTTATATCTTATAGTTTTGAGGAAAAAAAATACAGAATTGCGAGCTTATATAAAAAAGTCAGACATGCCGATGTAAACTTATTAATTAATGCTTAAGTATGATGTTTAGGACTAAAAACCTCAGAGGCAATTTTATACTGTATTTAGTATAAAATTACACACAGTGTAGTACACATTAGTGTGGGCATTCAGCCAACCTGGGACTTTTATGACCTTTCACTTGATTTGTGGGTGGCATGTAAGCGTCACATCCTTAGCAGTTATAAAGAAAAACTCAATAACAAAGTGCAGAGAACTTATAAATACCATCTAAATGAGATAAAGTGTGCATTTGATATAGTTTGAAATAATTATGAATGGTTACAGAAGAAACTAATTATGACTGTTGACAGAAAGCATTAAAGCCTAATGCATTTATTTTGCATCCTTATTTCGATTTCAATTCTGAACTTACATGTTCTAGCCTACCGCAGTCAAGTACAGATGATGCAACTCCTTGGCATGCCCTTAATAACTTTTGCAGTTCAGCAGTCAAGTTTGTGTACACCCACCTTGCCAGCTTTCTCACCTACATTAAAGATAGCATCAAACACCTTCTTATTTTAAATGTTCTAGGGAAGTTTTCAGTGCCCATATATAATGCCTTACAGAAGCCTAGAGAATTATTGTCTCCATCGAGCTATCACTCAAGCTTCTCTCAGATGGACTCAAAGGTAACAAAATTTGGTTATGTCTTCTTTGCAAATGTTTTATTTACAGCTGAGGTCAAAAGTGTACATCTTGCAGAATCTGCTAAATGTTAATTATTCTACTAAAATAAAGGGGGGTCATACAAAATGCATGTTATTTTTTATTTAGTAATGACCTGAATAAGATATTTCATATAAAAGATGTTTACATATAGTCCATAAGAGAAAATAATAGCTGAATTTATAAAAACAACCCTGTTCAAAAGTTTACATACACTTGAGTCTTAATACTGTGTTGTTACATGAATGATCCACAGATGTTTTTTGTTTGTTTGTTTGTTTTGTTTAGTGATAGTTGTTCATGAGTCAATCGTTTGTTCTGGACAGTTAAACTGCCCACTGTTCTTCAGAAAAATCTTTTAGGTCTCACAGATTCTTTGGTTTTTCAGCAGTTTTGTGACACTGACAGTATGATTTTGAGATCAGATCCATGTTTTTACACTGAGGACAGCTGAGGGACACATATGCAACTATTACAGAAGGTTCAAATGCTCACTGATGCTTGATGAATTAAAAGCCAGGAGTGTAAACTTTTGAACAGAATGAAGATCTGTTCATTTTTCTTTTTTTTGTGCGTAAATATCATATATATATATATATATGATATATGATATCATATATATATATATATATATATATATAGCACTGCCCTTTAGAAGCTACCGAATATACTTACGTGTTTCCCAGAACACAAAATCAGTGAAATTTACCCTGATCTTCAAATTCAAAAGTTTTTACCCCTTGGCTCTTAATGCATTGTGTTTCCTCCTGAAGCATCAGTGAGCGTTTGAACCTTTTTCCAAATTTTACTCACTATGTGAAGGACTGATGAATAAGTGACAAATGCAGATATTAATTTTGTTTGGCAACAGATATATATTGTGAAGCCATTCATAAATGTTAACGTTCAAAGCATCTGTTAACCTTTAAATCTTAGGGTATCTTACGTATTGTATCTTATAATATTCTAAAAACAAATGTTTTGGCTCAGTAACAACTACAAAAACTTAATGCAACAATTTCCTAATGACAACTAATAATAAAATTCTAAAAAAAAAAAAAAGTTGGTATCTTAACCCATCTAACCTACTTTAATTCACTAAGTTTCTTCAGTGTAGCCATGATTTGTAATAAACCATTAATGATGCCATTAATATTTTTATTGTTTTTTTACAGATGAACAGTGCCGAGTTCTCATGCATGTCTAACACAACCAGCGGAGACATCAGTGTGGTTTATCCCATGAAGCCCCAGCACATCTCCATTTCTGTGCTCATTTGTCTAACTTTCCTGGTGGGACTCCTGCTTAATGTCTTCAGTCTGTGGGTGTTCACATGCAAGACACCAGAATGGACGTCCAACACTGTTTTTCAAGTTCATCTAGCTGTCAGTGATGTCATCATATGTCCTATGGGACCGTTTATGGCAGTGTATTACCACACTGCTAACTGGCCTTTTGGGAAAGCTCTTTGTCAGCTTAAAATAGCTTTAATGACCTTTCACATATATAGCAGTATTCTGTTTCTGACTCTCATTAGCATTCACCGCTATGTGGTCGTGGTATGCTACAACCAAGACTCTTACATGAATCGAAAGAACTTTGTCCAGAAGCTCTGTTTTGGAGTTTGGCTTTTGGTATTGGTTAAAGGAACTGGTTTAGCAATGATTTTAGACACAAGCACAGTGAACAATCACACTTTATGCCTCAGCATTCACCAAGACCAATATACTAACTTTTATTTTATTGTAAACTTCTCTGTCCTCATTCCTGGATTACTTCTAGCATTTACTGTTTCTGTGATCTGCTACAGTCTTCTGGTACGTTCGATGTCCCGTCTAGACACTAGCCACGATAGTGGACAAGCTATTAAGAACAAATCACGTAAAATGGTGACTGTTTGTTTGGCAATATTCGTTGTTTGTTTCGCACCAATGAATGTGGTTCGCAGTGTGGGTCTTGTGGTTAAGAAATTCTTTCCCAGCAATTGCAGCCTCCTTTTAAAACTAGAGACTGCATACTATGTGTCATGGATCTTGGCTGGAGCAAACTGCTGTCTCGATCCAATTATCTATTGTTTCAGTTGTCAGAAATTCACAAAAACATTTCATATCTCTCTACGTAGAATAGGCTTGAGGCTTAAAATTGCTCAAGATGAATCTTCATAAGATTGCACGGAGCCTGCTGAAATGGTTGCTGTTTTTGCTTGTAATTAAAAAAAAAAAAAAAAACTTTGCTGATATAGTATATGTTAGTAGATGTATATTCTGTATATGTATGTAGTATTATATGTATCATGTATGTTTTGGCATTTGTTGATAATTCATGTACATTTTTTTTCAGTAAATTGCAGTAAAATGTTATATACGGGCCATTCTACAGAATTGGTCCAAAGTCAGAGTTGGAAACGTTTTGGAAAAATGTGGAAAAATTGTATGTATGCAAATTGTATAACATCCAAGATACTGTTAATTGTCATATTGTATTTTCAGAAAGTTTCAGAAAGAAATATTTGTCCTCTCCCCAAATTTGTCACTACGAATACAAAGTAATAGGATATATTGACCTATTAAGATTTTGCTTACATCTACATTGTAAATATATATTTTTGATTTTTTATTAAATTTTGATAAAATATAGTTTAGGTATATAATAAAATTAGGTAAATCAATAACAATTACATTTTTGTTTCAAGTGTAATTTATGACATTTGTTGTGTTTTGAACCCAATTTCTCTTTGTAAAAGGCAAAAAGTTGATCATACTGATTTCAAAGTTAAGGATTAAATAGTCTGAATATACTTTGAACCAGAAAATATCATAACATCTTAGTTGATAATTCAGTACTTTTTGACAAAACATCCCATGTTTCGGTAGTGAGTGCACATTTTCGGTAGTGACAGTAATGCACATCACATTACAGAATTTTAACTTGCATACGAAAATACTACTAAAACATTCTAAACATTTGCATAACTGTACTAAAATTTTATTTTCCCCAAATATGTGGATTATGTGTTCCCTTTTGTGATGATATGATGATGTTTCAGTCGTGACTGTTTCGGTAGTGATAATTTAAGGTACTTTTAAACCTAGCTCAAAGATGCTAATCAGCATGTGGTTAGCTAGCACAGTTTTGAAAACTAAATGTTATTAGAGGTGTACTTAAAATCAGTCTCAGCTAATAGACAATGGACAAAATAATTTTTTTATATTTCACTTTTAAAAAAATCAAATATATTTTTAAAAACAACAATGGAAAAAAATACAATTTCTATTTCAGTATTGTTTTCATAAGTTGAAATTTAGGAGTTCGGGACAGCCACCTCCCATTTGAAAGTACCCATTAAATTATGATTTTTAAATATATTAAGCTTACAAATATTTTAAATATTATTGTGGATTTCAATAGATATTCTAATCTAAGATGGTTTTTAAATCTTTTTTTTTTTTTTTTTTGGGTGTGGGACAGCAGTTTAGACCAATTCGCATTTTCCATCTCAAAAATATAACTAAATTACGACCTATGCTCTCAATGTCAAATGCCGAAACGTTAATTCATGCATTTATGACCTCAAGGTTAGATTATTATAATGCTTTATTGGGTGGTTGTTCTGCTCGCTTAAAATCCATCAATCATGAGGCAAATTTTCTTATAGCACCTCCCTGCTGATAGTATCAGACAAGGGAGGAGTTTGGGTTAATGACTGCTGACTAATAAAAGGAAATCCTGTCTTGGTTCCTTTTTATTACATACACTAATACTGAAATGTTCAAGTAAAGTTGTGTGCTTCCATAGAGTCACTTCATCATACAACTGACATATTTCAGATGAGTTTTGAGGGGAATGTTGAATGACCTGGTAAGTGCTCTGTGTAGTTTCATATTCATTATACATAGGAATGTTAAATTTGGTAATGTACATAACATTTACATTTACATGTTATTTTATAACATTGCCTGAATAGTGCAGAAGATGTTTCTCATGTACTGTTAATTTTTGTCTGTGTGTGTGTGTGTGTGTGTGTGTGTGTGTGTGTGTGTGTGGGGAGGGGTTGGGGGAGGTTGACTGGTTGACTGGCACTCGTGTCACAGTGGAGACCGAAACTGAGATGCCAATGGGTACAAAAGCTTATAAATCATACAGAATGTTTTTTTTTTTTTGTTTTTTTTGAGAAAGTAAAAATGCAGAAAGTTTCCTGTGATGGGTATGTTTAGGTGTAGCGTTGGTGTAGGGTGACACCTACACCAAAAATATGGTTTGTACAGTATAAAAACCAATACGCCTATGGAGAGTCCCTACAAGGATAGCTGACCAGACGTGTGTGTGTGTGTGGTATGTGTGTGTATGAAGAGTTCAGGTGCAAAACCCTTCAAAAGACACCTTGGTCAAAAATGAGATAATGATACTGCGTGAATGATCTCGACACAAAAAGAAGAAAAAAAATGGAGAAAGAGAAGTCAGAGAGAAAATCTTAGGACTTAGGCTCTGTAATGATCTACGTCATTTTTCCCCAACCACAATTTTTATTTTTCATGGTGCGGTTCAGGGCTACTATAATATTCAGTTCATCTATTTGCGCTATTTAAAATCTGATCAACAACCCCCTCATTTTGTTTTCTGCACAGTGGCATTCTTCTAAGATGAACACCTCAGATTCACTCAACGCGAGCCATGGGGTTCCGTGTGTTCCTGAGCCTCAGCACATGTCTCTAGCTGTGATCCTCTGTCTGGTCTATGTGGTGGGTCTTCTGCTCAATGGATTCAGCCTTTGGGTCTTCACCTGCCGCATTCACAACTGGAACTCTGGTGCCGTTCTCCAGTTCAATCTGGCTATATCTGACGCCATCATTGCTCCACTTACTCCACTGATGGCGGTGTACTTCGCCATGGATAGTTGGATTTTTGGCAATTTCGCCTGTCAGCTGAAGATCGCTGTACTCAGCATTCACTTCAACGGCAGTGTGATCTTCCTCACGCTCATTAGCATTCATCGATATATGTGCGTGGTTCACTTCAACCGCTCCTCGTTGATAAAAAGGAAGGTTTTTGTGAAGAAGCTGTGTGCTGGGATTTGGTGTTTTCTCATAATATCTGGCATTTTCTATGGATGTATGCTTCCTGTAACCACTGAAAATAATCACGGGCAGTGTCTTACTATTCATCAGAAAAAGCTGATAGATGCTTACTTCATTTTTAACTTTTTGATTTTCTTCTTTTGGTGTATATTACCCTTAACTATATCAGTGTTTTGCTACAGTCGTCTGGCGAGCTCAGTGTCCCGCATTAACATCAGTTCTGCTCAGGGCCAATCAGCCAAGACTAAGTCCATGAGGATGATAGGGATATGTCTAACAATATTTGGCCTTTGCTTTCTTCCTCTCAATGTTGTTCGGACTATCGGAGTAGTTGTGAAAAAGTACTATCCTAGTAAATGCAGACTTCTGTTGCAGTTGGAAACAGCATATTATGCATGCTATATATTGGCAGGAATCAACTGCTGCTTGGACCCACTTATCTACTTCTTTGGCTCGCGTAATTTTATCAGAGCATTCAGGAGATCTCTTAGGGTAATAGGGGTCAGACGCAATGTTGAAAACAATAGTGATTCAGAAACAGTAAGTCAAACTGCAAACAGAAATGTAACTTTTACTGTCTCTTAGGCAAGTCAACATGAAGTTGCAATAAAACTTTCCGACCTCAAGCTAGTTGTGCGTCATCAGGAATGTCATTGCAAGGGTAAGTTAAAGGATTAGTTCACTTCTAGAACAAAAATGTACAGATAATTTATAAAGCCCCTTGTCATCCAAGATGTTCATGTCTTCCTTTCTTTAGTCGTAAAGAAATGATGTTTTTCAAGGAAAACATTTCAGGAATGTTATCCATATAATGGACTTCTATGGTGCACGTGAGTTTGAACTTCCATAATGCAGTTTAAATGGAGCTTCAAAGGGCTTTTTTTTCAATTTATCTACTTTTTAACCTCAAATGCTTCTTTTGTCTAGCTCTGCGATGTGCATGCATACTATGTGCAGTCCTGTTAAAGACAGTTAGGGTATGTCGAAAAAACTCCCATCTCATATTCTCCTGTAACTTCAAAATTGTCCTAAATCACTGCAGAAGTACCGACCCAGTGTTTACAATGTAAACATGCAAACAAGGTCAAACACCTATTACAAAAAAAAAGGTAAAGCAGCGATGTAGGGCGATTTTGAAGTTGGGGGAGAAAATGAGATGGGTGTTTTACAACAATTTTCAACATGTCTTGAACGGGACTGCACTGAGTACGCAAGCGCGTCGCAGAGCTAGACGAGATGAGCATTTGAGGTTAAAAGCTATATAAATTGTAATTTTTAAAAAAAAAAAACAACCAATTTTTTCGCCCTTATTCCCTTGTTCCTTGGCTGAGATCGTTTACAGCCCTTTGAAGCTGCATTTAAACTGCATTTTGGAAGTTCAAACTCACGGGCACCATAGAAGTCCACTATATGGAGAAAAATCCTGGAATGTTTTCCTCAAAAAACATAATTTCTTTACGACCGAAGAAAGAAAGACATGAACATCTTGGATGATAAGGGGGTGAGTAAATTATCTGTAAATTTTTGTTCTGGAAGTGAACTAATCCTTTAAAGATTTTAATTTTATGGTGACATTACTGTGCTCTGATAAGTAGCCTACTGCAAGATTACACTGTTCTTTATTTATTATTTGTCCTGTATTATCCTAAGGACACAAATATTTTTAAGCATAATCTTGCAGTAATATTGTGAATTTGACACAAAAAATGTTACTGTGACCTCCACTGTCTTTACATTTATTTACGTACAGTAATTTACTTTACAGGATGATTCTGCTAACAACACTGCTGTGGCATGCATTAAAAATTGTTCAGATATTTTTGTAAATAATTATTCCAGTCTGAAAGGTAATGTTTTAGAACAGGGGTCACCAGACCAGGTCCTGGAGGGCCGGTGTCGCTGCAGAATTTAGCTCCAATCCTAATCAAACACACCTGAACCAGCTAATCAATGTCTTACTAGGTATACTTGAAACTTCCAGGCAGGTGTGTTGAGGAAAGTTGGAGGTAAACTCTGCAGGACACCGGCCCTCCAGGAACAAGTTTGGTGACCCTGTTTTAGAACATTAAAATAGCTGCTAGGCTTTGTGTTAGGCTTTAAAACATGCTAATGATAATTACATGCAGCAAGAAGCTTTGAAAGTCTTATTTAGCTTAATCTTTAACACGGTATCAGTGAAACTTATTTCTAAACTAATATTTTGAACTGTATTGACATTATAAATAGCCATCGACAACAATGCTAATACGTGACTGAAACTAAATAAACAGAACATCTATTTTAGGGAGCGAAACTGTTTGTCTCAGTGTTGATGACTGATACAAGCAATAATTATACCGTTTATTGCCTCAGTGTTTTTCCTTGTTTACTTTTTTAATTTTTATAAATGTTTTGTAAAAAAGTAAATATAGAAACACTTTTTAAAAAAACGAGCATTAACATTTCCTACTGTTAAACAACCTTTCTTGTTTGTACTGTAATAAAAAGAATTAAGAAGTGAGTCAGTGTTTTGTTTTTTACCTCTTACCGGTGAGAACTACAGAACTCCGTGTGACGTCAGGGCTATATTTGCGTGACGTCGGCGACAGGTGAAGCATTTCCTTTCCTTGTGGATTAGTTTCGCTCACCCACCTGTTCACGGTGGATAGAGAACAGAATGGGAAAGCTTCAAGAATTCGAATTAACTTTTAATAACAACAAAACAGTTTATACTCCAGGTGAATCTCTCACCGGAACTTTGAAAATCTCATTTGGGCAGCCAATACAATGTAAAGGTAAGTAAACAAATGCCTCCAATTATCGTTCACCGCAGCCACCCTTTGTGTTTTCACTGGATGATTTGGAAAAGTTTCTCAACACTTTTACTTCTTAAAGTATCTTGGTTGTGTATCAGATTTGAATGTTAACCCACTGGTTGTTTTCCTAGACGCGCGCACGTTTAGGGTTGGTTTTGTGTTCGCTTATCGAGGACTGAAACTGGCGTGAACGAAACTTGCGGATCTTTTATTGACATGCCAACGCGGAATCGTGCATAAACCCCTCACCGCTCTCGTTTCTATCTTAGTTCTCATAAATTTCCGTAAAACCCATAAACAGAGTGTTTTAAAGACACTGACAGTAATACATGTTAATAAACAGGCTGAAAGTGCTGTGTGTAATCTACTTTGTTTCTCACTTGCCAGATGAACTATTAATCGCAGTTCCGGTTATCAGTTTCAGCATTTTAAAACAGTGACTGAGAAAATTAAATGTTAGAAGACCTAAAATAGTGTAAGGAAACATATGGTTGTAAAGCATGGGCAGCTGCTCGGTGGTGTTTATTGTTTTTCCGAGTGTTTCATTTGCATATTTATGCCTTAAGCCTTTAGCAGCGTGTTTGAGTCAGTCATTCAGGCCCTGAAACATCTTTAAATTGTCCTACAAATTTGATTTTCAAATCTAGTCTTAATATCATACATGAATGCAATTTGCTGTAATACTAGTCAGACTGCTTGGTACAAAAAATAAAGGTAGTCTCACCCACCGCCTGTTGATACCAGCACTTGTCTCACTTAGTGCTTTTCAGTACACCTATTCATGTTAAGGTCAGATATCCTGACACAGCTAAGCCTAACAGTCAATATTGCTCATCCACTACAATATTTTATTCGTAAAATGTAAATCTGCTGTGATTTCTAGACACTTGAAGGAATGTAAGCCTTAAAGATCCCATTAATTTGTGCCTTTTCTGTTAATATGTTGAGTAAATATGACTCTTTGTTACTTGCAACATGCATATCAAATATATTTTCATATGTATTACACAAATACAGTCCAGCACTGCTTTGTGTATTTACACCCATAAAACTAATAAAGGCAATAAAGAGTAACCAGCAAAATATGTTGTTAAAAAAGACAATGAAGCTGCTGTTTGACATTAGGCCTTTTCTGGGCTTGGCCATGGGATTCTGTGTAAAAAAAAAAAAAAAAATACCAATCAATGTGAACAAGGAAGTGTCATTAAAAGAGTGCTTTCGCACGTTTGAGAACCGCTGTGGGCTAGGCAAATGTGATACAACTACAAATGAGTCGGAGTGCAGTCAAAATGATTGCTTGAAAATAGTCACATCAGATGTAATGATCAGCGTTGCAGTGATATGAGAAAGCAAGCGAGTCATGTGGTTATGTCAGTGGTTTGGGTTGGTCTGTTGACTGAGCTGAGATGTTGATGAAGAATACTCACCAGACTGGTTCGCTTGCATTCCAGAGTAAGGACAACAGTAATAACAATCACACACAGTCACCATTGCAACTTCACAGAGAAGTCAGCTGACATTATTTGCAACAATAACAGTTCTGTTTGAGTCATTATTATAAAAAAAAAAAAAAAAATTCTGAAGTAGCTGCCTTTTTTGACCTGAGCAATTATTTTGCCCTGTTCACAGGTGTATTAGCACTAGCAGATGATTTTTATGGTTGGATAATGATCATGAGATCTTTAGATTCCAGATGTTGTTGTTGTTCACCCAGTTCACCAGTACTGGAGTCTCTTCAGACATATTTCCCATGGTTGCTTATGTATCTGTGGTAACATCTCTGCTTGCTAGCACTCAATGCGTGTCTTGGGGTTAGAGTTAGAGAAGGGAAATAATGGTTAGCAAACAGATCACATCACATCATAAAGACAAGCATTTTAAAGCAACTTTCAAAAATGTACACTTTAAAAAATGCTGGCTGAAATATGGACTTGGGTTGTTTTGACCCAGCGGTTGGGTAGTTTTATTTAACTCAACTAGTGTTTAAATGACTATATTTCTTGCTTAAAATGAACCCAAAATATGTTGAAAATTAACATTTATTAATATGTTCAAAAAATGAACATTTATTACTAAGTTCAATAAATAATACCATTAAAAAAATGCTTATAAATGTTCACCTTTAGGTTTTTGCTGATGCCTCTAGTAATTATGTGCCTGTTTCTTTCTTTTATTTTAATTTACAACCTATTTTGATTTTATTTTAAGCTAGCCATATAGTCATTTTTAAACAATAGTTGAGTTAAATAAAACTACCCAAAAGGTTGGGTTAAACATTTAACCCAACAGCTGGGTCAAAACAACCCATTCACTGAGTATGTCCAAATTTTACCCAATGCTGGTTTGTTTTTGTTGTTCCATATGCATGTTAATGTCTATATTAATTTCTGTCAGGGGTTGGGAAATTATCGTTGTAAATTAACTCTTTATACAGGCTATTCTGCAAATATATTATCTGCATGTACCTACTTGTACCAACTACATGGTATAGAAAAACATGGTGCAGATTTCTTTTTTTTTATTATTTTTAATCTGACCACTGTTGCTAATTTCGTCATACAGTAAGTGTATTTTTTTCATGTGGCAATAACTTGATGGTTGCAGAACATTTCATGAGAAATGAGAAGTGGGTAGGTTCACAAACCTCTGCACATATGGTTAATGTGTTTTTTTCTGGATAATTGAACGTCCTGCTGGTAAGGGTAAAGGACAGAGTGAGGTCATATTAAGTTCTTAAGAAACAAGGCTGTCATCTTGGTCCCAGACAGTCGCAGTCATCATTTACTGACCCTCATGAGATATTCCTATAAACAGCTGTTGTCACTAATTTAACGTAACCTTACGCAATGATGCATTCCTTGAAATAGACGTTCATCAGTACTGGGGCACAAGGCCCCAGCAAAAAAAGTGTGCTTATATTTTGATCCTCTTTCATTATATCTTGGTACTATTTATCAATAGTATTTAACTGGGGATCATGTCTCAGTAAAAAAGGTCTAGAGACGCCCACTGCTTGTCACTTTCTTGCATCTGTGAAGGGACATTTCTTTTTGATTGACCTATGTGTTTATTTCATGAACAGCAATTAAAGTGAACTGCCAGGGCTTCTGTGGAGTGACCACCAAATCAAATGACACAGACTGGACAGAGGAGGAGCAGTACTTCAGCAGCTCTGTCTCAATAGCAGATAAAGGTACAGGTGTCATGGTCTTGCTTATGCATCGCATGCTTGTTCAGATCACTTACACATTCTCTCCGTCTGTTTCCCAGGCACTCTGAAAGAAGGCGAGCACAGTTTTCCGTTCAAGTTTCTCTTGCCAGGTGAGAGGCACTTCTATGTAATTGAGCTGACCTGTCACCCAACATTCCTCCGAAACATGTCAGAGATTAATCACTGTTTACATTTATCCACGGCAACAGAACAACAAATTTAAAAATATCAAAATGTCAGCTTTGTATAACCAAATACATCCTATCATGTGAGTCACCCAATCTATGTATATATATTGCATTTTGCCCTAGATAGAAAAAATGCTAACGTTACTACAAATAAAAATAAAAAGGTTTTCTATTTTTCTATATTTTAAAATGTAATTTATTCTGTGATGACAAAGTTGAATTAGCAGCCATTATGCCAGTCTTTCAAAAATCATTCTAATATGGTAATTTGGTGCTCAAGAGACTTTTTTTTTTTTATGTGATGCTTAATATTTTTGTGGAGACTGTGATCATATTTTTTTTTTTTAGCATTCTTTGGTAAAGTTAAAAAAAAACTGCATTTATTTACAGTAGACATTTTTGTATCATCATAAATGAGAGAACTTTTGAAAGGTGTTGTGAATTCCGTTACTGTCAGTTAATTTTCAAACAAGTGAAGGGCAAATCTGATTCCTTCGTTTTTGTTCGTTTTATTCACTCTTTTCACAATGTGAAGCTAAGACACACGTTAGCCCATCTAGGTTGTCACTGCTTTTATTGTCTGGAGCTGCTCAGCTGCTATTTGAAACCTCCATCTGCTGTTCCTCTATTATCTGAGACTTTTCAGCTCCCCCCTACAGAACAATGCCACTCTTAGAGAATCGTGCTTCTTGTGCTGCAGCATTGGCTTTTGTGGTTTTCAGCCTTTTGCTAAAAATATTTGGCTTATTGGATAATGCACCATGTTAAACCTCTTGCTTAAAAAGACTATTGTTCTAATGCAAAAAGTTAAATCTTTGGTTATGAGATGTAGGCAAATTATTAGCATTGTCCTCGGTTGTTTTAATTTATTTATCTGCACCTGCAGAGAAGATACACAAACCTCTCTAATCCTCTCTTTTGTAGCTGCTGCACCAACATCATTTGAAGGGCCGTATGGACAGATTATATACAGAGTTCGGGCTTTCATAGACACACCTCGTTTTGCAAAAGACTACAAGATAGAGAAGCTCTTCTCTATGAAAAACACAGTCAACCTGAATGAAATACCTGGTATACAGGTAAATGTGCTACACAGATCTCCATATGCTAAACTGGCTAAAAGAAAACGACCACAGATTTGAATATCTTTAATTCTGATATCTTATATAGTAGCTGTGTTGGGTGATTTACCTTTGTTTGCTTTGTGCAGGAACCTAACTCATCTTCTATAACCAAGAATTTCTCATACATGCTTGTGAAGAATGGGACAGTGGTGCTGAAAGCTAAGAGCGACATGCGAGGGTATATTGCTGGACAGATCATCAAAGTGTTCGCTGAGATTGAAAACAAATCTGAGAAGTCAACAGGCCATGTGGTTGCCAGTCTAATGCAGGTAAGATGACACTAACTACTTTACATTTACACTAACTACATTAGATTATATTTTAAAGTCCCCATGAAATCAAAATTGCATTTTTATGGCTTTTAGTATGAATATGTTAACCTTTTAGTATAATTATGGTATCTAAGGTATCTATCTATAAGCTAGTGTGTTTCAAAACAATGAAAATTCGCATTTACAAGATATAAGAGTTCAAAACTTAAAGTCTCTCACTTCCGCCAATATGGATCAATGCCGATACAGGTTTTGATGACATCACCCTGCACTTCAGCTTCTCATCAAGCTTTCTGTCCAATCAAATGCTCTCTACAATCTGAAAAGCCCCGCCCCCTACACTATAAGTAGACGCTGAAGCTGGGGCTAAAATTGTCACTTGTTCACAGAATTAGTATTTTCTGTATGGTGAATGGCATGTATTGCTTTATATAGGGGATAGGGAATGATTCAGACAGTGTATAGGCTTTCCATTGGGGCGAAAGAAGTCTGATTTTGCACACACACCGTCTGCTCCGATCCAGAGACACAATAACATAGAGCGGCTCATATGCGAGAGTCGGTACAGACCCCAAAACGTATTGGACCCATTTGAATTTTGCATGGAATGCTATATTTTATAGCGATATGGATGAGATTGTAGCTGTCATACCCTGTCAAATGCTTTTCAAAAGGCTTTACTGAGCTCAACAGCTCTGGCCCAAGCTTAGATGTATACGAAATGTTATTGGCCAGTTTAAAAAAAAAAAAAAAAAAAAAAAAAAAAAAGGGTCTGGGACTGATTGGTCAGTTGAAATTACGTCAACACGTAGAATAACGCTGCATGATTTATAGCACTTCAGTGGACCTTTAAGACCAAATTTTTAATGATCAAAAGTGACTGTAAAATCTCTTACATTGTTTCAAAAAAATTATATTTCAAATAAATCCTGTTCTTTTAAACATTCCATTGATCAAAGAATCCTGAATATTAAAGGGATAGTTCACCCCAAAAATGAAAACTCTGTCATTAATTACTCACCCTCATGTCGTTCCAAACCTGTAAGACCTTTGCTCATCTTTGGAACACAAATGAAGATATTTTTAATAAAATCTGTGAGCTTTCTGACCCTGCATACACAGCGATGCAACTACCATGTTCAATGCCCAGAAAGGATTGTATAATATGATATGATCATCACTCCTTCTCATCTCTTCATTTCAGAAAGTTACATATAATACCAAGAAGCCGACATATGACTTGCGGACAGTAGCGGAGGTAGAAGGACCTGGAGTTAAGGGTGGACAAAAATCTGAATGGAAAGAGCAGATAATTGTACCTTCCCTCAATCTGTCCACTCTGACTAATGGAAACCTCATCCAAATCTGCTACTACATTCAAGTGAGTGTTTAAATTAAGTTATTGTTACACAGATGTGACCCTGGACCACAAAACCAGTCATAAGTAGCACGGGTATATTTGTAGCAATAGCCAACAATACAGTGTTTGGAATAAAAATAATAGATTTTTCTGTTATGCCAAAAATCATTAGGATATTAAGCAAAGATCATGGTCCATGAAAATATTTAGTAAATTTCCCACTGTAAATATATCAAAACTTCAAACTACAAACTTCATTTGGACAATTGATTTTCTCAGTATTTTGAATTTTATTTATTTATTTATTAAATTTTTTTTTGCACCCTCAAATTTCAGATTTTCAAATCTCGGCCAAATATCTGTCCAATCCTAACAAACCATACATCAATAGAAAGCTTATTCAGCTTTCAGTTGACGTATAAGTCTCAGTTTTAAAAAATTGGCCCTTATGACTGGTTTTGTGGTTCAGGGTCACGTATTACATTGACAACGTAATGCAAAGTGTGAGTATTTTTCTCCGTTGTGGAGTGTTTAATAATGTCTGGCTGTATGTAGTGACTGGGAACATGTATATCAGAGCAATGCATTTTATCAGAAGTTCATGCAAATTGCATGTGATATTTCCTACTTCCTTCCTGAAATCTCATCTGCATGTTCATCTCTGCTTTTCCAGGTCTATTTGAAATACCCAGAGGTGTCATTAACTCTGCCCATTTACATTGGAAGCACTGCAGTGGACCTAACTCGGCCTTCCCGGGCGGTTCCACCCACGCCAACCCCACGTAATAACCCCACCCCTGCCCTTGACCCTGCCCCTGCCCCTTCTCCTGCTGCTGCTCCCACCCCTGCCCCCTCTCCTGCTGCTGCTCCCGTCGAATCTGCCTCTCCCAGCCTTCCACCACGCCCAGCCCCAAAACCCGCACCCAAACCCAGGCCTCGTAGCACCTACGCATCCCCCAGTGCACCTCCCGCTGATCTGTACCCAGAACTCCCAGATATGGCTAGCTACAATGGGGAAATGCCAAAGAGAGCACAGCATGAGTCTGGTTCCCAGGCTCCAGTGTCTCCCAATGCATTCAGCTACGCTCCTGGACTCAGCTTTAGACAGAGACAGAGCTCCAACGGCCCATCAGCACCCCCTGTTGGCATGTCCTCTTCAGCAAGCTTGCCTCCAAACTATAGGAGTTCAGCATATCCCCTTGGTATGGCGTAATCATCTATCCATCTATCTATCATTTAAATAATATTTCAAATTAATTAAAATGAGTTATATTTAAAATGTAGAGCTGCTAATAATAATAATAATAATAATAATAATAATTATTATTATTATTATTATTATTATTAATAATATTATAAAATTTAATTAATTATTTATTAGGTAAGGCAATGTGAGTTGGTGATTAATTAGATTTTATTTCTTTTGACAGAGGCTCCACCTTCTTATGAAGATAGCTGCAATATATAGGATGTTTCCCAACCATATGAAGAAAGGAAAAAAACATTGCAAATATTCATAACGCTCCTGTGACTTTATTATAAATGCAGACCTCAAGCACTTTTGAACCAAATGTTTAAATATACAAATTCTGTGTTCTTAAGAGGTCTGTGCTCTCAACACTGTGATATTTAACCTAAGAGGTCAGATGATACAATACTTCAGATGTGGTTTGTCAGCCATTATGCCAAACCATTTGGAAATAGACAGAAATTAGTAATTTTGTCATTGCATATGATCTGTAGATCTGCAGATCTGCCTCTTGCAAAGATATTTAACACTTGTTTTCAGGAGTTTTATCATGGAAGATTATTAAGTTCTCTTTTTATTATTAAGCTATTGGTTGTTTTGTACATTTGTTTTGCAATCACACATCCCCAGGGTAAATTTACTACCTTTTTTTTTTTTTAAAGTGTATTCAGGCTTTGTTTTTTATGTTCCTGATAAGCTGAAGAAAAAGAATCCAGTTCAATTAAAATTGTAACTTTATACTATGTGTGGATACACATATCCTCAAGTCATTATACGAGGCTACTGAATATATAGTTCAAGTTTTGTAGTATTTTATGATTCTTTTCTGACTTTAATGAATAATTTTGCCTTTATTAGTATTGCACACTATTTGCATGTTAAAAACTTTTTTTTTTGTATTTTAACAGTGATTTACATTTGTGTAGTGTACACATTAATAAAAATTTTGAACTGAAAAAAAATCTTGCATTTTGTACTGTTCAACAGAATGTAAGTTAATCTTTGACATTGCTTGTGACTTTGACACGCATCTTTGATAGGCTGTTTACATTTTCCTTACTTGTCACATAGGGCAAAGATGCATTAAAGCAACCGAATGCATCAACGGGGAGGAGGAAAAAAAAGAAAAAAGCATCATAAGGCCATAAGGCAAGAAGTATGTGTACCATGAATGTAGCCTTAAAGGAGAAATTATACAGTGCAGCCTTAAGTGCCATCTGCTGCACATTAGAAAATGTGCATGTGAGACTGAAAATTATATAATATCTTTCAGGGTGGTCGGTGATTTCAAAGCAATTTCTATAGGTACAGTCATTCTTGGGGCGCAATTTGTTAACACATTTAGCAACCAAACCCAGACCTAAAACGCCCCCCTTACCAGTAGAGGGCGCGGTGTGGTCACATGACAGTCGCAGGGTGCATGTAGCAGGGAAGTAAAGAGAGGAAGACAAGCCTCTAAACTTTCGGAATGAACTGAGTTATTTTACAAAAATGCAAACCATCATAAGTTAACGGGTAAGTGTGTGCAAAGCAGTCATTTTTGGTATAAATGTCCCACGTCGAATGTAGTGTATAGATACATGCATCATTTAGATTTGTTGTGTTGTGGCTGGTGTCATGCGCGTCTGTTAGCTACATTGTTTCATGTTGTTCATTGTAATTCCGCCCACAGTGAGCGCGCTGCGTCCGACATAAACATTAACAAATGTGGTTATATTCCACAGTTAACAAGACACAGGAAATCACAAGCCTAATAGGCTCTTTTCAGCAATGCAAAGAAAGTAAGATTTAGCGTTTTGGAGGGCCGAATAGAGATTTATTGGCCTTGTTTCAAGATCTAGTGTGATGTCCAATCAGATTGCATTTGATGGCCAAAATGTTCTAAATAGGCAGCTTACTAGATTTTTTGAAACGCAGCCCTTCAGAGCTCGATATATACGTTATTATGATTATAAAATTATAACATCTTGAATTGAATTGAAGTTTGAATTGCTTTATTTTTGACATTTTACATCATAATAACAACCATTTAATTTGCATTATGACTATATGTTCTCATTTGAAGTGCCATCTGAAATTTTCTTCTAAAATTAGTATTTTTCTCAGGCTTTTATGTTTATGTTCAGTTATTTCGCTTTAATGGCAAAGAGAAGAACCTATTCATTGCCATTAAAGTGAAAAGCTGATCCTACACATAGGAGCCTGATAAAAATGCTAATTTTAGAAGGAAATGTCGAACGGCACTTAGAGGCTTTTGCATTTGAAATTTTTCATTTGTTTATATATTAATTGGTCTCACATTTATGTTTTTTATATTAAATAATCAATTTTCAGAAAACATGCACATATTGATCAAACCAATTATTGTTCTGTTTCAAATGATGACACTAAATTCTCACAGAGGAAGGAACTTGGAGGTCTTGTTGGATTGCTCCAGGTTCCCCCTGCCATGGCCAAGTCCAAGAAAGGTGAGTTCATTGATTTCAAGGTTATTCATGATAGAATACATAGAATATGCACTTACATCACGGTTTGGTCAGTTACCTGGATGCACGGCCATATTGGAGATACTCGGATGTAAACAACAGCATTGATTGCATGGTTAATGTACTACTGAATACGTTGTTCTGCTAATTTATGATGTCTAAACCACGGAATAAACACTTGTAAGCTGCTAAATCATATAGAGAATGACTTAGTAAAGCAGGAAAGGGCGCAATATTTTGACAAACTAAAGTTAATAGCTGATAAAGATACGTACAAGTGGTATTAATTAAGATATTATCCTAATATTTCACCTACCTGACCGGAAATTATACGAATAAACACGAATGTTGTCAAGATTCTTGCCCTGGAAATTCATGTTCATTTTGGCCAACCACAAACGCCTGTTGTTCCTCAGACAGTTTTTGCACTCTTCTCCTTGATTTGTTATAGCTTTTGACAGTCTATAGTTCTCCAAAACATGACAATAATTGACCATTTTCAGCAGCAATAATCAGCAAAATTTCCGAGTTACGTTTGGTTCATTGGCATAGAAAGTGAAAGTGAAAGTGACGGCGTATTGTCTACTATGGTGACCCATAGTCGAAATTGGTCCTCTGCATTTAACCCATCACGAGTGCACACACACAGCAGTGAGAAGTGAACATGCGCGCACACACATACACACACACTGTGAACACACACCCAGAGCAGTGGGCAGCCATTGCTCCAGCGCCTGGGGAGCAACTGGGGGTTCGGTGCCTTGCTCAAGGGCACTTCAGTCATAGTATTGAAGGTGGAAAGAGCACTGTTTATTCACAATCCCCACCTTCAATTCCTGCTGGTGCTTTGGGTTACAAGCCTGACTCTCTAACCATTAGGCCATGACTGCCCCCAGTTTTGGAATTGTTTACATTCAGTGCTGCCAGTATGGCTGATTGATGACGCATTGTGAAAACACTCTATAACATTATTGTCATTATGCAAGTTCAGGTCACTTAATGCATCCCATACCACAAAAAGCATCTGGTATACTTCAGATTTGATTCATCTATCAAGTGTGAAATGCACAATGTATACATCCCTTTTTCTGTATTTTACCTAGTGTTTCCATATTTTATCATGCTGTGTATGTAGGTATGGACAGCCCTGCGGACCCTCCGAAAAGAGGCAGGAAGTCCAAATCCCTCGGTGCAGCTCCAAAAGTTGGTAAACAGAGTGCCCTAGGCAGCATGAAGAACACAGGGACTGGCTTTCTGCTACTCTCTGGCCAGACATCCCTCAAGCTACCAGCTGAAAACATCATCTCAGGAAATCTTGGCTCTATCCAGCAAGATAAACAAGATGGTTCAGGAACACAGAGTTCTGAGTCTGGCACTGCTGCCAAGAGCATCCCCACTTTGTCCTTACCTGCAGCCAGACAGGAAGGGGAAGCACAGAGAGGGCCGGAGGAGTTTAAAGCTGTGAATCCTGCTCCACCACGTTTGGCTTGGAAAACCATGGTTAGACCAGCACCAGCTCCATCTGCTCTGAAGGTAGCCTGCTGTTTGCTTATGTGCTTTCTAGTTTATAGTATTTTTATACAGTTTTTATATACACTACAAGTCAAAAGATTTTGAATAGTAAGATTTTTAATGTTTTTAAACAAGTCTGTTCAGCTCACCATGCCTGCATTTACTTAGTCCAAAGTACAGAAAAAACGAGAACAATTTTGAAATATTTTTACTATTTAAAATAGCTGCCATCTATTTGAAAATATTTTTAAAATGTAATTTATTCTTGTGATCAAAGCTAATTTTTCAGCTTCATTACCCCTGCTTCAGTGTCACATGATCCAAAATCATTCTAATATGCTGATTTTCAAGAAACATTTTTTATTCTTCTTATTATAATTATCAATATTTAAACCATTCGAGTAAATGTATTTTTCAGGATTCTTTAAAATATCAAAAAATCAGTATTTATGACATAAATGAAGCTTTTGTAACATTATACTCTGTACTGTTCAAAAGCCTGGAGTCAGTATAATTTTAATTTTATTTAAAGAAATTGTAGAAATTAGTACTTTTATTTAGTAAGGATGCTTTAAATTGATCAGAAGATAATAATAAGATGATAATAACATTTATAGTTATTTTCAGATAAATGCTTTGTTTTCTTTCTATTCATCAAAGAAACCTGAAAAAATTCTTTGAATATGTGTAAGATCAGCCAGTAAAATATTTTATTATGCTCACCAAGGCTGCACTTATTTTATGAAAATACAGCAAAAACAGTAATATTATAAAAAATTATTACAGTTTAAAAAAACTGTTTTCTATTTGTATTTTTTTTTTTAAATGTAATTTATTCCTGTGATGGCAATGCTGAATTTTTATTAGCCATTACTTCAGTCTTTAGTGTCACATATTCCTTCAGAAATCATTCTAATCTGCTGATTTGGTGCTTCGGAAAGATTTCTTATCATTTTCTTTCTGCTTATTATTTTCACAAATAGTTGTGTTGCTTAATTTTTTGTGAAAACCATGATATAGTTTTTCCAGTATTTCTTCAACAAAATAAACCTTTGACACTGTAAATCTTTACAGTGACTCTGGAACAGTTAAATGCATCCTTGATGAATAAAATCATTAATTTCTTGAAAAAAAACTTTCTGCCCCCATACTTTATGAAAAAAGACTTGCATATTACATGTGTATATGTTTTTATTAATGCAACAACATAGACAATGAACAGAGAGAAAAGTGCGTATGAGAGAGATGTGGAGTCTTCGCCCCCACAGCATCTCAGTTTACCTCAGGAACTCAAAAACTCAACACAAACAGGTAGGGATTTTTAGCTAAAAGCTTTAGATACATTAAAACCTCTTTGTTTAAAACACAAGAGAGTAAAACCAATTGCGTGCCCCTTTGTTTGTATTCTCCAGCCTCCAAGAAGAAGAAAAGAAAAATGGGCTTATATAATTTTGTTCCCAAAAAGAAACCAAAAGTGTCCAAGAAACCGAATGTCTCATTGATCTCTTCAAATGAGCAGGTCTGATATCTTACACATTAGACTTTGTCTGTATGTGTGAAATTAAGTCGTTAACCTCAGTCAAATCTGAACATTTAAGATCTGTGTTTCCAAACCCTGCAGGAGGATTCACATACAGCAGGATCCAAAGGTGGACAGATGTCCATTGAGGAGGCATTCAAAAATGTAGTCAGTCCTGAGAAACCAGAGAAGGAGACTCCAGCTGCTGAGAAAGAAACTGCAGCAGAACCACATAAGAGCAAGGAAACAGAGGACCTTCCTCAAGGACATGCTGAAGAATACACAGAGTTGCCTCTACATGCTCTAGCTCATGAAAGCATGTTCACAGCAATCCCCACAGGTAGATTATATCTGCACCTGAAGACAATAGAATTCAGTGTCCACTGCTTGCTTGTCTTTTTTTTTTTTAAATGTATTTCATGCTGCCACCTCATGAAATGTGTATACTTCCGTTTGTTTTCATCTGATAGGTTGATCTCAAAAATGAGCAGAGACAGGTTTCAGACAGAGCATTCTGACTTTGTGAGGCAGTAAGACCACATGGCAACATACACGCTGACCTTTTGTAAAAATATACACCTTTTGTTGCATATTCCCTTGGTTTGATATTACATCATAATGCAAAAGAAAGAAACGGCAGATCAGGGAGGGTTTAGTTGAATAGGGCCTTCTAGAATCAGAGGACAAAACAGTAAGAGATTCACTTCCTAAGTTTTTGTGTTTTTCAGGTTTTCCGGAGGATAAAGAGAACGTGGAGGCTGATGACACATTGGAACCTCCGCTATGTAGCTGTCGCATGGAGGCGCCGAAGAACCAGGATGTTGTAACTCTTGCTGAGGGCAAGTGCATGGCCGTAGAGAGTGTTGATGGAAAGGTAGAACATGTTTTGTGTTTCAAAACATCTGTCTGTGAAAGGATAACAAAATTAAAATCATTAACTATTTTTAACATTTTAGCATGGTAAATACAGTTTTAGTCACACAATAACTGAAGTATGTGCTTTTTACAGTGGTGGCCAAAAGTATTAGAACACTAGTATTTTTTGTCATTAATTGTAATAAGCCAGTGAGATTTTTGTTGGCACAAGGAGTCTATAAACAGCCACAGAGATCTGATCTCATCATTATCCAGTCTGTCTGGAATGACATGAAGAAACAAAACAAACTGATACAGACCAAATCCAGAAGAACTGCGGCAACGTCCACTATTTTTTTTTCCAAGATGCTTCAAGAAACCTACCTGCAAAGCTACAGTACTGTTGAAAGTTTTAGGCACTTGTGTAAAAATGCTGTAAAATGAGGATGCTGTCAAAACTAATGCCGTAAATAGATTTTCTTTATCAGCTAACTTCTATTATTAAATTAAAATCAACATTTGGTGTGAGCTTCCTTTGGGTCTAAAGCAGCTTTTGCCCTATGTGCACTTGCGCATAGTTTTTCAGGTAGCATTGAAGGTAGGTCTCTTGAAGCATCTTGGAGTTGTTGCCACAGTTCTTCTGGATTTAGTCTGTCTCAGATGATTGTTTTGTTTCTTCATGTCATTTGAGACAGACTGGATGATGATGAGATCAGATCTCTGTGTGGAGCACTGGCTGTTGTCAGACTCCTTGTGCAAACCAAAAATCTTACTGGATTATTACAATTAATGACAAAATTAATGTTTGGAAATGTAAACTGATATTTGCTACTGACACACTACAGCAAAAGATAGAAATAACATAACTTTAAATCATTTTTTAGCTGGTGGAAATACTAGTGTTCTAATCATTTTGGCCAGCACTCTATGTGTGATAGCATTTTGCTAATGTGTTTGATTAGTAAATGGTAAAAGTGGGTATTAAAGAAAAATGTTTTTGATTGAATGTAAGTTTTTTTTTCTCTTCTCTCTCTAGCTGAGTTTATGTCGGAAGGTGATTTTGAAGCAGGAAATGATGCGTCCCTCTCTGAGGATTCCATTGCTGGTGTTGTGCGAGGATCATCGTACAGGCATGGTGAAACACCAGAGCTGCCCAGGCTGTGGTTTCTTCTGCAGGGCTGTAAGTAAAACATACGCTAGCATTCAAAAGTTTGGGATTGGTAAGATTTTTCTGTGCTTTTGAGAGTCTGCATTTGATCAAATATACAGTTAAACAGTATTATTGTGAAATATCATTACAATTTAAAAATAACAGTTTCCTATTTTAATGTTTTTTAAAATGTAATTTATTCATATGATGGCAAAGCTGAATTTTCAACAGCCATTACTTCCGTCTTTAGTGTCACATGGGGGTTCTAACAAACAAATACATTAGGGGGATGGCTTTGGAATGCCACTGTAAAAATGTGCTATTATCACATTCTATCAGCTATTAGCAGTCAGCCATGATTAACTAGTTTTTTGTGAGGTCCATGTAGAATTAGGTCGTTTTAATAGGTCTCATGTGAGTGTGATTAATTTTAAACCTATTTTTTGAAGTGCATTTTTTAATGACAAAAAGTTGCACCTTTAAAGGGATAGATCAGTCAAAAATGAAAATTCTGTCATTAATTAGTTGTTCTCACCCTGTAGGACCTTTGTTCATCTTCAGAACACAAACTAAGATATTTTTGATGAAATCCGAGAGCTTTCTGACCCTGCATAGACAGCAACGTCGTGGTACTCTCGCGTTAAATAAAGTCATTAATTTTGTTTTCTTTGCACACAAAAAATGTTTTCGTAGCTTCATAAAATTACGGATGAACCACATGGACTATTTTATCGATGACCTTTCTACCTTCCTGGGCATTGAACATGTCAGTTGAATCGCTGTCTATGTAGGGTCAGAAAGCTCCCGGATTTCCTTAAAAATATCTTAATTTGTGTTCCAAAGATGAACAATCTGAACCCGTCTTACGGGTTTGGAACAACATAAGGGTGAGTAATTAATGACAGAATTTTCATTATTGGGTGAGCTAACCCTTTAATAATTAAGCTATGGAGTTTAAACCCTGATGCCCTTACATTACAAAACTAATATTTTCACGGTCTGTCTAATCCAGGGGACGTTTATGGAGTGTCAGCCAGATGGGAACATCTCTCACCGCTTTCACCGGAGCTGTGCCTCTCTGATCCGAGGTCAGGTCTACTGCCCACACTGCGGTGAGGAGGCTAGTCATGCTAAGGAGGTCACGATCCCCAAACCTGACTGTGTTACTGCAGTGCCAACAGCTGCTGTGCCTGCCCACAAAAGAGACACCGCCTTAATGGAGTAAGTTTAGATCAGGTTATCCTGGTGTACATATTCTCATGTCATTTTGCTTATTTACTGTAGGGATATGTTTGCTCACCCTGGTTATATATCTGTTATGATCACCCTGGTTATGATCTGTTATATATCCTGTCTCACAGCAGGGGTAAACTGGACTCTGTAACTGTTGGTGGAGCAATAGACCATGCTAAAGAATCACTGGAAAGTGTTTTAAATGCACTTGAGGATGGGAAGTAAGTCTGGGTTTTGTGTAATGAAATGTAATGAGAAATGAATGTTTATTTGACTGTTTGCCATTTGTAGATGTGCTTTGTTATCTGCAACTTAAAATAATTATTGCATATTTTTTAAGGTATAAGAAATTTAAGCTGCCTCCAAAGCAGCTTTATTTCTCTGCTAAAAGAGGAGAGCTCCAGAGGATCTTGCATATGCTGGGTAAGGCCTTTCTCAAGAAATCCGTCTTGTGTATATTAGATGATGGTACAGGCAGCTTTGTGATTGATGACTGTGATTGTTTTGTTGGTGATCAGTAGAAGGTGTGGACCCAAATTTGCAGATGGACAGTGAGAAGAGGAAGACTTCCTTGCATTGTGCTGCGGAGGAGGGGCATAAAGAGATCTGCCATATACTATTGCAGGTACTGCTTATGCTGATAACACACTGACATTTAAAGATGATCTGTGTTTCTAAATATACACTACTATTCAAAAGTTAAGGGTCTGTTTTTTATGTTATTGAAAAAGTCTCTTATGAGTCTCTCTTTATCAAAATACAGTAAAACTGTAATATTGAGAAATATTACTATTTAAAAAACTTTTTTTTTTTTAATTGATGTTTCAAAATGAAATTTATGGCAAAGCTGAATTACTTCAGTCTTCAGTGTCACATTATTCTGCAAAAAGAATTCTAATATGCTGATCAAGAAACATTTTTTATTTATGGTAACATTTGAAAAATGTTTGTAATAGTAATGCAATGTAATGTAATGTCATGTCATTACTTTGTATAACATAGATATGAACTTTAACTTTTTTATAGTTTTTGAATATTCCATTTTCCATAAGTACATCCAATATAAATGTGTTCTTAAAGGAGAAGTCCACTTCCAGAACAAAAATTTACAGATTATTTACTCACCCCCTTGTCATCCAAGATGTTCATGTCTTTCTTTCCTCAGTCGATAAGAAATTGTTTTTTGAGGAAAACGTTTCAGGATTTTACTCCATATAGTAGTGGCCTTCAGTGGTGATCAGCGACTTGAATATCCAAATTGCAGTTTCACTGCAGCTTCAAAGGGCTCAAAACGATCCCAGCCAAAGAATAAAAGTAGATACTTTTTAACCAAAAATGCTCATCTTACACAAGCTTGACTTCATGCATTATGTAGTAACATTGGAAACGTAATGTAGTAACGTCCATAAAAAAGTCAAACGGCCTTTACAAAAAAAAAAGGTAAAGCAACAATGTTGGGCGTTTTATTATGTGCGTTAATGTGTACACACGCATTGCAGTGCTACTGAAAGACCAATGAAAATCAATTGTTGTACCAATTGTTTTGGTAGATAAGCCCCCTATTCCTCGGCTGGGATCATGTAGAGCCCTTTTAAAGCTGCATTTAAATTGCAGTTTGGACCTTTAACCCATTTAAGTTCACTACATGGAGGAAAAAAACTGGAATGTTTTCCTTAAAAAGCTTAATTTCTTTTCGACTGAACATCAGACATGAACATCTTTGACATGGGGGTGAATAAATTATCAGGAAATTTTTATGCTGGAAGTGAGCTAATCCTTTGATGTTCAGTTTTAGTACTCTAAATTATCTCTTTATCATTCTCTAGGCTGGTGCGAATCTGGACATGTGTGATGCGGAGCAGCGAACTCCTCTGATGTACGCCTGTGAGAACAATCATCTAGAAACAGTGAAATACTTACTGAAAGCTGGTGCTTCTACTGGGCATAAGGTACGATAGCCAGCCTTCATCTGTCAGTCAGCTGTGAAATACAAAATACTTTGCTACAGTTACCTCATGCTATCCATTGAGTTATTGAGGTATTTAAATCCCTAAGTGACTGTATGCCGTGTGTTCAGTATGCAAGGAATTTGCATATTTAAAATCTAGTACCTTATACCTTCACAGGATATGAGAGGCTCTACATGTCTGCACTTGGCAGCTAGAGGAGGACACACAGGTGTGCTGCAGTATCTCGTCTCTATGCCATCTATAGACGTCAACTGTAAGGTAACACTGCACAAGTTTTGAGTACATGGCATGCCATTTTTTTTTTTTACCCTTAATTTAAGTTTTTTGAGAATGGTGTAAGAAGCACTTGACAGCAAAAATTCCCATTCTTGCAAGCTTCATGGATACTGGAGTGCATAGGTGCTGATATTAAAGAGATTATAATATTTGAAGAGTATTGGTTTTGTTCTTTTGGTCAGGATGATGGCGGATGGGCTCCTCTTACATGGGCAACTGAGAACACAAATCTAGAGCAGGTGAAGATGCTGATCTCAGCGGGAGCTGATGTGCAAATAAGAGATAAGGTCTGTGTCATCTCAAGATTTAAATTTTTTTAATGCATTTCTTTCACCTTGTTTGATGATCTTTAAAATCAGACTGCACAAATGCATTGCCTATGAATATTTGCATGTAGAATGATCTGATTATAATTCAGTTAATAGATTTCTGTCTGAACATGTACACTACTGTTCAAAAGATTAATAATTGAATACTTTTATTCAGCAAAAAGGCATTTGATCAAGACTTTTACATTGTTTAAAAATAATTTCTCTTCTTGAACATTCTATTTGTCAAATAATCCTGAAAAAAAAATGTATTAAGCTGTTTTCAACATTGGTAATTAAAAGAAATTTTTCTTGACCACGAAACCAGCATATTAGAATGATTTCTGAACAATCATGTGACACTAATTTTTTTTTAGTTTTTAGCAGTAACTCCGAACTTAGGAACACTAGTGCATGAAAGAGGTTTTAGCATCCAGAAATGAATTTTGTTTGTGGTCTGATGTGTTATCTAGGAGGAGAATGTCTGCCTCCACTGGGCAGCATTCTCTGGCTCAGATGAGATCGCTCAGCTGCTGCTTGACAAGAGATCTGACCTACACGCTGTGAACATCCATGGAGACTCACCTCTACACATTGCTGTCAGACAGAACCAGCTGGACTGTGTAATGTAAGTGTAGAACAGAGACAGTATACCTAGATAACTGGGAGCAAGACCCTTTATATGGTATGAGAACTGAAATATAAAGGAACTATTAATGTTATCCCAGGGTCCCTTCAGGGGAAGTCAGTTCATCTTTGCTATCTGGATAGCAAATCAGGTTCCTCTGTAGGTAAAAGATATACAAGTACAGCTCATATCTGCTTCAGTTTTGTCATCACTTGTGGATGAATTGAATCCATCAATGAATCTAATGTTTTATCATCAGAGAACAGACAAACGTTTGTGGTTGAAACTGTCAGGTATAAAAGGACTAATCTTAAGTTTTGTCTCTAGGCTGTTTCTGTCTCGGGGTGCAGATGTAAATCTGAAGAACAAGGATGGTGAGACTCCTTTGGACTGCTGTAGTATAAATTCCAAGATGTGGACAATCCTCAACACCAATAAGAAGCTGACAGATGCTAGGAGAGGGCGAGACAGCCTAAGAGAAAAACTCCTCTGCAGGTAATTCAAGAATACTAGGTTTAAAGGAGAGGTCCACTTCCAAAACAAAGATTCACATATAATGTACTCACTCCCTTGTCATCCAAGACGTTCATTTCTTACTTTCTTCAGTCGTAACGAAATTGTTTTTTTGAAAAAAAAAAAAAACATTTCAGGATTTTACTCCATATAATGGACTGGTATGGTGCCCCGATTTTGAACTTTCAAAAAGCAGTTTAAATGCGGCTTCAAACGATCCCAAATGTGGTTGTAAATTAGTCCAGCTAAGGAAGAAGGGTTTTGTCTAGCAAAACGATTGGTTATTTTCATTAAAAAAATACAGTTTAAATACTTTTTAATCTCAGATGCTCGTCTTGTCTTACTCTCCCTGTTAGATCGCTGTCTCCATGCCTAGACAATTAAGATCCAGCCCCGGATGCCAGATCATGTCAGAAAATATCAGTTTGTCCGGTAACAGAACAGCTCGTCAGCAGACTAGTCTAATACCCAAACCTTAGTAACAGGAGGTCTTATCTGGTACCCAAAATACCCAAAACACTATTAACAGTCTTTTGCCAGCCAAGAAGTTGACTGAGGAAAAAGCCAGTAAAAGTGAAGAACAGAAGCAGGAGAGGAAGTATGGTGGTAAAAAGGAGCAGAGTTTATTGAATAGTCTTAGTTGTGTATGTCTCAATGCTCAGACTTCGTCTGAAGAACACAAATCCAACAAGTATTGTTATACCAAACTGATTCACAACAACATCCCATAAACCTTGAGTTTCTATAAACATTCCTTTGTATCTCTTATTCATGAAGACAAACAGCCCTTGAAACCACACAGTCATAAGACTAAACAACAATGGAAAAAATATATAAGAGAACAACTATAATATAATATAAATGACTCCTCAATTAATGAATCAATAAAATGAATATATAAATGACTATAATGATTATTATAAATGATTATATGATTAAACATCAATAAATGAATGAATAATAAATTAAAAATATATAAAAAGAAAGCAAAACACAACACAAATGTATGGTTGCTCTCAAGGCAAAACACACACAGTTTGCATTTGAGGATCGTCTGATCCTTCATTACTGAACTCTGTGTATTCTGGCTCAAGACGGGGATGTCGAAAAACTCCAATTGTATTTTCTCCCTCAACTTCAAAAATCATTTCAAAATAATCCTACATCGCTGCAGAAGTATCAACATAGTCTTTGCAAAGTGAACAAGCAAAGAAGATCAAACACCCTAAAACAGCGATTTAGGACGATTTACCCTAACTGTCATGAACCGGAAAAAAACAGTCCAGGCTGAAAGACCAGATTAGCGTTTGACATTAAAAAGTATAGAAATTTTATTATTTTTATGAAAATAACCGAAAGTTTTGCTGGATAAGACCATTCTTTCTCGGCTGGGACGATACAACCCCATTTGGGATCGTTTGAAGCCGCATTTAAACTGCATTTTGGAAGTTCAAAATCGGGGCATCATATCAGTCCATTATATGGAGAAAAATGCTGAAATGTTTTCCTCAAAAAACATAATTTCTTCACGACTGAAGAAAGAAACACATGAACATCTTGGATGACACGAGGGTGAGTACATTATATGGGAATCTTTGTGGACTTCACCTTAAAAGAGCAGGTCATATGGTTTTTTCGAAAAATAGCTATCCTTCAATGTAAACAGTCTACAAAGTTGTTAATCAAAAGTTGACTTGAGTTGTCATATTTTCGAATCTCCTGCCTGTTACCGATCTACGTCACTGGGTAACACAGCCTAATCCTGCCTGCCTGCGAAATACAAACACTGACCTGCCCACAAACACTTCTTCTATTTAGTATGTTTACATCGTGTTGAGAAAACGCTGTATTCTGCGAATGAAATCAAGTTTGTTTTGTTTTCATTGGCGAAAGGTGATGATGTGAAGAATCAGTGGTTAAAATTCTTTTTTTCCACGATACCACATCAGTACATTTCAATCCTTTTATTGTGTGCTTGTCATTTTACTGAGGACTGCTTCTCTAATCTTGGCTTTTATCTTCTTTGGCTTCTAATCTTCTTTATTTGGACTAACAAGCATCTCTAAACCACAACCTGTAAGTACGACTGATACGTTATGTCTACATTTTCAAGTGGGTGCTCAGAATATTTATTTTTTTTGTGCTAATATGTGATATATACCTAGTGCACCTTTAGGTTTCCAGGTGAGCCATTATCTTATTGTCTTGCTGAAATAGTACTGATAATTTGCGGTGAACCCACTGTTTCCTAAGAATGTGTAGAGTAGACTGTCATTGTTCTAATTACTTCATTTAATAATAAAGAATGTAACTTAGACATATTTTGGTTTACAAACTGTATTGTTTCATCAATTAGCCACGTTAGCACTCAGCTAATGTATCCACCATTATTGTTTGTTATGGGTTAACAATTTAGCAGCTAAACTTTACCTGTGGGCACGATTCGCTTACATAAGTGTTAAACAAAATGTTTTTATGTCATTATTTTAAGTACAGATTGGAGCACTGTATTAAAGCAATAAGCCCCAAGAAACCGTGGTTTACAGTGAATTTATAACAGCGAAGTGGAGTGCCTAAAACCCCCTTAGCTGTTATAAATTCACTGTAAACCACGGCTTCACGGGACTTATTGCTTTTATAAAACGGTTATTCCATATATACGTAGTAAGGTTTCACAAAATAAAACAGAGCAAATAAAGTGATATTAATGAATACATTATTCTTCCGCCAAACAATGTAGTACCTTCGAAATGGTTATGGTTGCAACAAAGTGGTTGTCGAACATCACACAGATGTAAACAAAGGTGTATGTTTGTAGAGTAATTTACAACAGCTTACAACGTGGCTCAACCAATCAGAATCAAGGACCAGGACTATCCATTTTATAATATTGTTTAATGTAAAGGTGCATCAGGGTTGCCAGGTTTTCACAACAAAACCTGCCCAATTGCTACGCAAAACTAGCCCAGTCACATTTCGAGGGGGTTCCCCTGTTAAAAAATTGTTCCGGGATGTAAAATACACACATTTTGTCGGGGGTTCCCCCAGTAAATTTGCATTACAGGGTCTAAATATGACGTTATTGGGGTCGCTTCAATCTGTGGACATCAAAAACGACCGTGGACTTGGCAACACAGATGGTAGCACTCGCTAACTTACTCAAGTACTCTTCTCTGTGCCAATCACAACAGGCTTGGCCAGCTGACCAATCAGAGCAGGGTAGGCTTATGGAAGGGAGGGGTTTACAGATATTATGCTCAAATCCGCTTCAGTCAAATGTATAAATGTATATTCTGGGAAAATTACAATGTTTGCAGATGCATTTGAACCTGTTGTAGGGGACTCCAACACAATATTAGGACACTTAAAAAAACAAACATATGACCTGCTCTTTAAATCTTTTATGTTTTGCAAGGTAATATCACAGGCCGTATTATATGTTTTTCTACATATTTACATTTGTTTCCAAGTGTCTTGGAGATGTTGCTATAGTTCTTATGGATTTAGACTGTCTCCGTTATTTTCTGACTCTTTACATAATCGCAGACACACTTGAAGATGGTGAGATCAGAATTTATTGAACATTTTGCACAGAGTGTTGGGAAATATCATGTGATTGTGTTTCAGAGATGTGTCCCGGGGCTATGAGGACATCCCTGTGCCATGTGTGAATGGGGTGGACCATGAACCCTGCCCCAACAATTTTAAATACGTTCCAGAGAACTGTTTTACCTCTCAAGTGAATATAGACGAGAACATAACGCACTTACAGGTAAGGAGCTCAGAAAATCATAGTGTCAAAAGCCATAACAAGGTTAATGCTGTTATTACAGCTATATGAAATGCTTGTCTGTCTCTCTCTTTCTCTTACTGCAATAGCATTGCAGTTGTAAAGATGACTGTGCATCAAGCAGCTGTATCTGTGGCCAGCTCAGCATGCGTTGTTGGTATGACAAGGTAAGATGCTGTTAGTGCTAAATTATTCATTTTATCAAAATAAATGACATGGTAATAATGCAGTGACATAAACAAAAGAATTGCCAATCCCAGTTTATTCACAGCAGCTGTTTTACAACATATTATTAGTCACTAATCATGATGTCATCATGACCATATGATTTGTGTAATGCGTATCATTAAAACTAGTAGTATTTATGATCTCTTGGTGTACAGGATGGCCGCTTATTGAAAGAGTTCAGCAGGGATGATCCACCCTTCCTGTTTGAGTGTAACCATGCCTGTTCCTGTTGGAGAACATGCCGAAATAGAGTCATACAGAATGGCCTTCGGTAATATAACTAGTAAATAATATATATATATACACAGTCAAACCAAAATTTATTCAGACACCTTCAACGTTTCTCACATTATCACTGTTTATTTGCTATAGTTTAGAAATGGTTATAAAATATTATGAGAACTCAGAGTTAAACAGGTGTCAGGTCATGTGTATTCATCTTGATAATGTCAGATAACTTTGACAGAAAGGTATGTAATGATTACAATCAACCAAAAATTCAGACAGTTGTTAGTATGACAGTATTTACACAACTATCAACACTTTGTTGACCAATTACCAAGCAATGCTTAATTTAGTTTAGTCTGTGTTGTAAAAAGGTCACATTTAAAGAGAAAAACACTTATGCAAAACATGGTCAAGTCAGTGTGTCTAAATAATTTCTGGTCCCTAATTTTTATCAGTTTTACTGGTAGTTCACTGTATGAAGAATTTTTGGGTACAGTTTACTTAAGTTTGCTATCCTCATTTTCATAAATGAACTATAGTGTCCTGCACCCACTAGTAAAAAATGATCAAAAATTATTTCTGGTGTCTGAATAATTTTTGGATTGACTCTGTATATGTATGTATGTATGTATGTAAATTTATGTACTCAGATTTTTCTAAACAACTTTCTCATCTCTAGGGTCAGACTGCAGGTGTTTAGGACTGAGAGGATGGGCTGGGGGGTCCGTGCACTGCAGGATATTCCAGAGGGTGCTTTCGTATGCGAGTATGACTCTTTCTTTACATCTGTTGCTTTACACATTAATAAAAATACACAAAAATAAGCATGAATCCACAACAATATACAAAGGCATCATGACTTTTCCAGTTTTTGATTTGCTAGATAAGAGTTTGCTCACCATTTTTACCTAGCGAATTCTCTAGGGCTTGGTACAATTAGAAAAAAAAAAAAAGTTTGTTATAAAAATTCTATCATATGTCTAGGACAGTGGGAAATAAATTAATTTTAAAACTGTATTGGAATATTTCCATTGGTTGTTGTTTTGGCTTATTTTAAATCATTTTAAGTTACACTACCAGTCAAAAGTTTTTACAGTACATTTTTAAAATATTTTTACTACTTAAAATAACTGTTTTGTATTTGAATATATGATCCTTCAGAAATCATTCTAATATTCTGATTTGCTGCTCAAAAACATTAAGTATTAGTATACTGAATTATTAGTATGCTGAAAACAGCTGAGTAGAATTTTTTCAGGTTTCTCTGATGACTAGAAAGTTTAGAAGAACAGCATTTATCTGAAATAGAAATCTTTGTAACATTATAAATGTCTTTATCATCACTTTTGATCAATTTAAAGCATCGTTGCTAAATAAAAATACTCATTTCTATAATGAAGATATATTGACTCCAAGCTTTTGAATGGTATAGTGTATAATGTTACAGAAGCTTTTTATTTCAAATAAATGCTGATATTTGGATTCCTCTATTACTTAACTTTTTAAAATACTGATCATAATAATAATAACAACAGATGTTTCTTAAACAGTAAATCAGCACATAAGAATGATTTCTGAAGTATCATGTGACACTGAAGACCGGCGTAATGATGCTGAAGCTGAAAATGTAGCTTTGATCACAGGAATAAATTACATTTTAAAATATATTCAAACAGAAGCAGTTTTTTTTAAATAGTAAAAATATTTTACAATATTATTGCTTTTGCTGTATTTTGGATCAAATAAATGCAGGAGAGCAGAAGAGACTTAAACATTAAAAAACATTAAAAAAAATCTTTTGACTGGTAGTGTATCTTGTGGCTCCATTGGAAGGTTGCAGAGGCCCATTTTAAATGGCTTTTAGTATAGTTGTCTGTTTATGTTAACCTGGTATAGAATTATTTTAACATGAAAAATTACACACAGCATATTAGGGAAGCTATGCCTGGATTCTGAAGAACTCTCCAACTGACTCCAGTGTCAAGAATATTAATTTAGTGCCATATTTGCTACCAAAATGAAAGCCATTAGGGGAATTATCAATTATTCAGACATGATTAATCTCATGCTGTTTTGGTCCAATACTTGTGCCCTGAGGATTTTTCTCTGTGTGCAGGTTTGCAGGTGAAATCATTTCAGATGGAGAAGCTAATGTTCGGGAAAATGACTCGTACATGTTTAACCTAGACAATAAGGTAGGTTTAGAGCTTTGTCTTGTCAAAATTGTGCTGAAATGTAAGATTATCATTTTCTCAAGTGAATGCTTTTCATACACATCACCTTCAGGGGGCGCTAAAGTATATTAAAATGTGAATGCAGCTCCAGCACACCTCATTTGGACCGTGTGCGTATTTAATGGTGATTTATTACTTTCTAGGTCGGAGAGGTCTACTGCATTGATGCCCAGTTTTATGGTAATGTTAGTAGGTTTATGAATCATCTTTGTGAACCCAATCTATTCCCGGTACGGGTGTTCACCAAACACCAGGACATGCGCTTTCCTCGAATTGCACTCTATGCAAGCAAGGCTATTCAAGCTGGAGATGAGCTTGGGTAAATCTTTATCATTTTTTTCCCTCATTATTTGTTTCATTTATCCACTGTGATAAAAGTAATTTCCCAGGTTGCTTGAATTAAAACAAATGTTCTTTTCTCTTTCATCAGGTTTGACTATGGTGATCCCTACTGGCAAATCAAGAAAAAGTACTTCCGTTGTCAGTGTGGCTCTGCCAAATGTAGATACTCCGAGACGGTTTCAGGCCAGAACCACGCAGACAGCTCAGTCCGTGCGCTCGGTGATCAGACCATTGCTCAGGTGGAACACATCCAGTCAGCTAACACGACTATAGCAATAACTCAACCCTGAGCCCTTTACACGTACAACAGGATAAGCTGAGACCTTTAACGAATAAATATGGTCAGGAGTGCAACGGATCATTTCCTGAACCTCAGCTCCGAGGAAGGACAATTTGTGCAGAGATATAGCATCATTTATTTTATCACCACGCCGTTGAGGCCATTTGTAATAAGACTTTTAATCAAAGGTGTTTTGGGCCTTTTTTTTATCTGAATGCATGTCTCACAAAGTTTTTATCTTCTTACGATGATGGTGAGGCTCCTTAATTGTATGAGATATAGGCACTAGCATATTAGACATTTATACATTTTTAAGCCTAAACTTTTAAATACTTGGTATAAAAACAGGGTTTTTAGCCGATTATCATAAGCAAAAAAGTTCTGCTGGCTTGTTTTGTTTTTTTTTATTTCCTTTTTCTCAGGAGCAGGGATCAGGGCTGATTTCTAATGTTTTTTCATGTATTGAAATTTCACTATGAAATGGTTACAGAATTTTAATATCATACTTGTGATAAATAAAGTTTTCAGTGATGTTTTTAATTATTAATTCGGTCAGTGGTAATTTAGCTGTGGGCCATCTGTCTCTCATGCTGTGAAGTTGTCAGCACACTCTGAATGTCATTGGAGCACACTATTATTTTGTTCATGGATTACAGGTATGTGTGTGTGTATACATATACATACACACACACATATGTATGTATGTGTGTATATATATATATATATATATATATATATACACACACACACACACACACACACACACACACATATGTATGTATGTGTATCTATGTGTGTTTATACATTTATTTATCAAGGACACATTAAATGAATCAAAAGTGACAGTAAAGACATTTACCATATTACAAGTTCTTTTGAACTTTCTATTAATCAAATAATCCTGAAAAAAAAAAAAAAAAAAATCAAAGAACCCTGAAAAAATGTAACACGGTTTCAAAAAAAATATTTCTTATTGATAACAAGAAATTTATATGACGCTGAAGACTGGACCAAAGGCTGCTGAAAATTCAGCTTTACCTTTACCACAAGAATAGAAATTGCATTTGAAAATATATTAATATATTAAAATGCAGAACATTTATTTTAAAATGTAATAATATTTCACAGCATTGCGGTTTTTCAAATATAATGAGCATAAGAGACTTCTTTCAAAAACATAAAATACTAGTGTATACTGGAATATTTATATATTTACTGTACACTACCAGTCAAAAGTTTTTGGATTATTATTATTATTATGATTATTATTATTATTTTTAAAGAAGTCTCTTCTGATCACCAAGCCTGCATTTATTTGACCCAAAGTACAGCAAAAACATTATTGTGAAATATTTTTACTATTTAAAATAACTGCTTTTGATTAAAATATATTTTAAAATGTTATTTATTTCTGTGATCAAAGCTAAATTTTCTGCATCATTACTCCAGTCTTCAGTGTCACATGATCTTTCAGAAATCATTCTAATATGCTGATTTGTTGTTCAAGAAATTTAAATTATTATTATTATTATCAATAATTAAAACAGTTGAGTACATTTTTTCAGGATTCTCTGATGAATAGAAAGATCTGAAATAAAATGCTTTTGTAACATTATACACTATACCATTCAAAAGCTTGGAGTCAATATAATTTTTTTATTTTTTTTTTTTGGAAAAGAAATCATAGGAATTAATACTTTTATTTAGCAAGGATGTTTTAAATTTATCAAAAGTGATGATAAAGATATTTAAAATGTTACAAAACATTTCTATTTCAGATAAATGTTGTTCTTATGAACTTTCTATTCATCAAAGACACCTGGGAAAATTCTACTAAGCTGTTTTCAACATAATAATAATAAATGTCTTTTGAGACTTCTTTAAAAAACATTAAAAATCTGCTGTCCAAAAAATGATTTACAAGTATTTTGTTGTAGTATTTACAAACAGTGTAGTATTTATTGAATATTCTGTACTGAAGGTAAAAACTACCGTGCTCAAAAACAACATCTGTTCAGTCATTACGTCAATATTGTACGTCAATATTTGTAGTGGTAAGCACACTATTTGTTTTGAGCAATGTATTGACTGCGCTTGACATTACTTGAAGACACTTTCACGTTGTTCTACCACATAAAAAACATAGCAACCTCAAATTCACTGTGTGCTTTAAACTGATCAAGGAAGTAAGAGTTACGTAATTTATGTAGTAGAACAAAACGTGAAATTGTCCTCAAGTAGGCTAATGTAAAACACCGACCTTAATTCACTCAAATCGAAAGCTGCATTTTAAAAAACCATTAGAAATTCCCAAGGGATCCCATGTCTGAATTTTCTTCCGGGTTTTAGCACTACAAACTGCACAGCTCTGTGAAAGGGTTAACGTAAATGTGAAAGAGACCGAACACCCTCGGAAAGGCGTCAGTCACGAGATAATGTCCCGATTTACCTCACCCGCCGGTTCCACCCTTTTCTAAACAACGATGTGTTTACAGCTGTGGAAAGTGCAGACGCACCAATCCCTCACAGAACCTGCCTAATTCTTCTCAACTCGCTTTAAAGTAGCCGTCCAAACCGTCTGAGTAACTGTTTAATTCACTGCTAGGGTCTGGAAGGGTACATGCTGTATTTTCCCCTCTTGCCCCAGTGCCATGGATACTGTAGCGGTACAGGTGGAGCCACTGACAGGCTGCTTCACAGTCACGTGATCTGATTTAGAAGAAGCAGCGGCTGCAGAAATTGGTTAAAATTTCATTGCCAGGCTACGGTCTAGTGGAAAAGGGTGTTAATATCCTTGGCGCGTTTTCAGTTCAACGATATAAACGCGAGGGCGACGGAGCGCGCTTGTTATCATCTGTTAGAGCGAAGAGTGCGGGCAAGATCGGAGGAAAACATCGAAGCATCTGCAACAGCATCGCACGCAGGGAAGCAGGATCTTACAAGCTGTGGGCTTGACTCCATTCAATCGCAACACAGTTTGTAAAGGCACCTTTGCCGGGTGGACATGGCTGGTTATCTAAATCCTTCGAGTGAGGCGTGAAAATGAGCTTTATTGGATATGACCGGTCGCTTTTTGGTGGATTGTGTAACGTGGAGCGATAAACTTTAACTGGCGTTCGGTTCATGACAGAGATGCGTTTAGATGTGCGCTGAATGGCTGGAATACTTTAAGCAACTCTCTGTGTGTATGTGGCGGCTGAACAAGCTCTTGTGGATGCCAGACCTGTACGGGTGAGAAGAACTCGTGGCTGGGACTACATCGCGCGTTGTGATGCTTCTTCTCTACTCTCTGTCTGATGTGAATTTGGATTTCTATAGTCAATTCTGCGCGTTTCTAGAATGGCTCGCTTCGAAGACGATCTCCCGACCCGGTATGGAGGCGGTGGCTCTCCAGCGGGTCCAGGCAGAGGGGCCAACCGGCAGCCAGGCCCCCCGTGCGGACAGAGGATGTATAAGCAGACAATGGCCCAAAGAGCCCGGACAATGGCCATATACAACCCGATTCCGGTCAAACAGAACTGTTTCACAGTCAACCGATCCCTTTTCATCTTCAGCGAAGATAATATCATTCGGAAATATGCAAAGAAAATAACAGAGTGGCCATATCCTTTACATAAATCACAGGCACTTGTAAGAGGGCAGAGTGTGTATTGCAAACAGACCAGTTTGTAATCGGCAATAATTCTTGTTCATTCACCCATTCAGTTTTAGTTAAGGTCGCAAAAGTTTTGGCGGAAATAGAATCATCGTTTTATTCAGCACATAAGCAGTTATGTTAATATCGTGTCGGTTGTAATCACTCTTACTGGATTTAAATGACATGCAGCATGCAGGGTGTTGTCTCGCTGATGGAGCAAACATTGTTACAAGAGGGATCAGTAGGTTTCCTCTTACGAAATGCCTCTGGAAAAAAGGCTTTTAAGTATATTTGTGATTTGCATACATAATTCTTTGCATACGATACATACTGCAAGTGTCGTGACGTAAAATGCCATTTAGAGTTTTAATTGTTTTGGTCGCTTTCACATCCAGTCACTGCGGTATTGATTCTTTTCAGTCAGGAAACGAGCCTCTCTGTCGCTCATGGCAACCAAAACAGCTCTTGCATTAGGCTGCCTAAATTGCTGTGCAGTCTCCGGAGACTTGCCCCTGGGAATACCAGTCATAAAGTAACTGAGATATACCTGCTAGTCTTTATAATATTATAGCATTCGCAGCTTATATCGTAGGATGCAGTCAAAAAGCAATAAAGTTGATAGTTGAGACAATTTAAGCGGAACAGGTTAGTGCTTTAAAGTTATGAGCGCTAATATTTAAACCGGAGGTCATCAAATCTGAATCGTCCCGAGTCTTAATGATTTTGCGAAACTGAGTATCTCATTTCATTTCAAAAGTTTGAGGAGCTGTTTTAGCCGCTGTCCAAGGTGCTGAAACACCTACACCTTTACAACTGGTATTGGGAAATGCGGAAGTGATGGAGGCCTACTGAGCTTCTAAATGTGAAATGCCTAGTTTTATCACAAGAGAATAAAGATTAGAATATGGCTTTGTTTACTTAACATTTAATGAACTAACAAGGCAACATTTTACGTCTTGTTTGTTTTGGAAACAGCATTTGCTGGGCGTTTCACATTTGTTGTTCAGCTTTTCTATAGTATTAAAATGAGAAGGCCAAATTACCTGACTTTAAAATGTTGAATAATGTGCCAGTTTCTGTTTGTAGCCATAGTTCCAAACAATTAAGCGATGAGCGGTTTCATTAAACACTAATATTTGAGATACGTGACCATGGACAACAAAACTGGTCATAAGGGTACATTTTTTTAAAATTGTGATTTATACATCATCTGAAAGCTGAATAAATAAGCTTTCCATTGGTGTGTGGTATATACCTGGGCTACTCATGACTGGTTTTGTGGTCCAGGGTCACATATGGGAAAAAGCGTCTCACTATTTCACAAGCCAACTTCACCTGTGAAATGAATTAGATGGAGCTGAAAATCTGAACTTTAAAGATGGGTAAAACACGTTTTGTGAAAAATGCAAATTGCACCCAAACGTACATGAATATCTCTGAACATGCTGAGGCTGAACGAGTTAATCCAAAATATGTCGTTTGATACATAAGCTATTTTTTTGGTCTTTATTTGTGTTGCCTGTTTTGCCTGGTTTAATTTCGAGCACTAAGGGAGTATAATTAATGAAATTCCCCATTTATTGAGGTTGCCCTTATGTTCAGACTACAATGAGTCTACTAGTCTGACGCAAATGTGTTTAGAGGAGTGCCACGGGAAATAATTATCCTCCTCCCCACTAACCAGCAGCTCTGTGAGGAATGACGCAGTTCACACAGCTCTCGACAGCCATAAGGCACCTGAGATGAAGTGAGAGAGTTTTTATCAGTAATTCATGTGAAAAACTGATAGCGGAGTTGAGTAGGGTGCATTTTAAATATTTGTCCTGTAAAATCTAGGTAGCTCATTACTGAGAATTACTGATAAAAACGATCTCACTTCAACTTATGCACCATACGACTCTGGGTGAATTGCATCACAGATACAACTTTAAATGTTTAAATGTAAGCCATTTGTTTTTACACTGTTCTTCTGCATTAGTTTCCAGAATTGCTTGATGATCATGTTATTGCTGTGATTGAATTCCAGTTATTTGTATCCCATAGACTCTTTCCTTAACACCATCACTCCATTTGAATACATGATTCTCGCCACCATTATAGCAAACTGCATTGTACTGGGCTTAGAGCAGCATTTACCAGCCTTAGACAAGACACCAATGTCAAAGCGACTGGTAAGTTGGACTTTTCCCTCATTAAACAGCAGTTTACATAAGTTTAAGTTTAAGTTCTAGATGCTGAAAGCTTTTACATGCTGCACTTTTTATTGTTTTCACCAAAGTTGTTTTAAACAGCAGTTATTATTCTAGGTCAACAGTTTGTGCAGCCTACATTTGCATTATTCATTTAGCAGACACTTCGATCCTTTGTGAGCTGCTGTCAATCATTCAACAGTGGATCTTTTAACTGCCCTTCTAAATTGATCCACGATCTTTGTTGAAGCTTGACATTTGATTGACATTTCAGTGTCTATAATAAAAGACGATAATAAACTGTTCTTTAAAACGTTTAACATTCTGTGTTATTCTGTATCATATAGAACAATTTGGAGTAGACGTCACAGTTACGTCATTTGCAGCTGCGTGCGCATTGTGGCAGAAAAACACTGGTAACAAGTGGAGGGAACTGGGTAAAATCCATGGAATAATAGAATAAAAAATGTACTGTTGTGCCTTTGGATGTCAGGATCAGAATGCAAATCATTTTTATAGAATACTGTCATCAAAAATACAATTTGAAGCTAAACGCAGATGGTTAAACGGACAGACTAAGGCTGAAACCTGCTATAATTATTCTACTTTTAAAGCATAAATTTGATTTAAACAAGATCTATATCTATAATATTCACATATGCAGCTGGGGACATAGTGTATCAGCCCTACAGTTACAGCATAAAATACTATTTAAACCTGTCAAATTTTGACATTTACCTATTTAATCTCACAATTCTGACTTTTTTCTCACAAATGCGAGTTTATATCTTCTAGTTCAGACTTTATAACTCAAATTAACCCAACAATAGCAAGTTCTGAGGTAAGGGGAAAAGAGAGAATGAGTTGTTTTTCCTCATCAGAATTCAGAATTACAAGAATTTTGACATATAAACTCAAATTTAAATCTTTTTTTAAATTCTTTTATTGCATGGCTTCCATAGACTCCTACTTGAAAACTGTCATTTTCTGCCACCAGATAGGCTCCGCCCACAAAACGTCATCACTGTGTTGCAAACACCTAATTGGTCCATATGAAATGTATTTAAACAAACATGAGCTCTTAACATTTTAAAACTTTATTGCTTGCCATTTGATTTGTTTTTGTCACAACATCTTATTTACTTCCATGGTAAGGTTGAATATGTGCTTCTCTTACATTATGTGCTGCAGTTTTTAGATGCTTTGGTATTTGCTTTAAATATTTATATTAAGAAATAACAGTTTTTATAGCAGAACGCTTCACATTCTCCGCCTTTAAATTGCTTTATTTAACTGTATTGTGCTTCAGTAGTGTTCTATAGAAGAACAACAGTTTAATGAAGTTGTAAAATATACATTACAGCTGCCAGTGAGAGATTTATGACTCTCTTTATATTTAGTTTTCATTGGAAAGTTGCATTTTGTGTCTTATTTTGTATGAATATCCACTCATATGTCTCCTCACTCATAACAGGATGACACTGAACCCTACTTCATCGGAATATTTTGCTTCGAGGCCGGGATCAAGATCATCGCTCTAGGCTTTGCTTTTCATAAAGGCTCCTACCTCCGCAATGGCTGGAATGTTATGGATTTTGTTGTTGTGCTGACAGGGTAAGTTCAAATATTCTTCAGATTGTTACTCTCTGAATGGTTACTGTAAGTTTTTAATGTCAATTTCAATCTTTAAGCCAAACGAAAGCATTAAATATAACATATGGCCTTGGTCTATCACAAGGTGGCCAATTGTTTTGTCGTTTTAATGCTATTGTTGACAAAAACCTCAGTGGAACTACGTTGAGAAGCAAATTGGTCTGTTTGACCCTGGTACAGGCAGTGTAGCGGAGGTCCTGTACATAGATAAATGATGACTGTGAATCTAGCCTGCAGTCAGACCAAGGGTCTGGATGTGGGGGGTTATGGCTTGCTCTCCAGTAGTACAACTGGCTGCTACTTTGGAGGTGTAATGGAGTGGAGAGGAAGCTACTTCATCTCCAGCAAGGCATTCAGAGGGGACATTCTGATCCTTTTCTAAAGCATTATAGTCGATGATTGTTGCTGTCAGCATTCTGTTTGCCCTCAAATATCGCTGTATTACCTTTGGTTGTTTTTGAAGTGTTTCTGAAATGGAGGCAAGCATTCAATACCAGGATTCAGCTTTGTTTGTTTAGATGTTGCTGTTACTGTGGAGCTTACATGGTGGATATTGCTTTGCAGTTGTTTCAGTTACATTGCACTGGCATTTCCAATATTTCTGAGTAAAAAAAAAATAATATCATCACAAGGTGTTTTCTTATATGGGGTAGTGCAGTGCTATTTTCACTAAGTATTGATTAAATTCTTGGTTAGTACACTGAAAAATATTGGTGTAGAAACTATTTTCACTCAGTAATTGCTAGTAAATTACACAAACAGTTGCTAGAAATGGCAAATAACATGTTTGAAGTAGGAAAAACTCCTCTTTTATTTATTTTGTTTTATGTAGAACATTTTTATTTACAAATATATATTTTTTACATAATATATATGTAAAATATAATAGCATGGATTATTAGAGTTAACTGAAACTAAAACTATAAACATTTTAGTTACTTGAACCTTCGTACAAGGTGCTCAAAGTGCTTGAAGTACTTCAATTTGACTTTTTGAAATTTAAGGCCAGGAAAACCCTTGAAAATAGCAATAGTCCTGAAGAGGTACTTGAAAAGTGCTTAAAGGGGTCATCGGATGCCCATTTTCCACAAGTTGATATGATTCTTTAGGGTCTTAATGAATAGAGTATAATATACTTTGGTTAAAAATTCTCAATGGTAGTGTAAAACAACACCCTTTTTATCTTGCCAAAATCAGCTCTGCAAAAATCATCCCATTCTGGTCGAGGCTGCTTTAAATGCAAGTGAGCTCTGCTCGCCCCGCCCCTCTCTTCTCTCTGTGGAGTGACGAGCCTGTTTACTTTAGCCACATTTAGCTGGTTTGGTTCAATTCGGGATTTTTAAAAAGTACGTAGTGACGGGTGAAACGGAGCTTTTCGAAACTCTAAATAAGTTAAACCATTGCGTCTCAAAATTATTCACTGTTTCGAAGCGCTCCAAACGGATCGCATATCGCAAATCTTTTTTTTCAGATCGGGACTTCAGAGCGGGTTCACAAATCTTTTCACTTAGGTTGGAACTTCGCGTATCACGAATCATTTGATTCAGACTGGGACTTCGGAGTGCGTATTTGATTTAGATCGCATTAGGTTCGTGAAACATTTTGCGAACTGAATGATTTAAATCAAATGATTCACGATCTGCGCTCCGAGCCCTGATCTGAAATAATGGTTCGCTAATCATTATTCAGATCGGAATTCAGTGTGGGTTCACAAATCATTTGATTCAGTTTGGGATTTCGGAGCGATTTTGTAAATCTTTTTTGAAAACATCAAACCATTAAGACAATACAGTTATAAAAACAAGACAAAGACAAAAGAAAGAAAGTATACACAAATACAGATCCCTTAAAAAAATGAATCACGGTTTTACTATAGTAAAAGTGTAGTATGCTATGTAATACTTTCGTAGTGATACTTTGCATGTGCTTCACTTTATTTTTGCCATTTTTAATTAGTATATTTTTATTTACTTATCTTAAGAATTTAAAAGAGAATATATTGTTTGATAAGTAAGTATCTGTACGAACCCTGTTGAAATAAACATTAACTGAAATACAATATAAAAAAAAAACATTTTGTTTAAGGTAGTTGCCAACAATGTGAACTTGATGTGTTCAAATAATTAAATTAAAACTGAAATTAAAATTAAAATTAATAATTAATAAAAAAACGATATAGACAATAATAAAATGACAATAAAAACACAACGAAATAATTGAAAAGTTACAAAGAAAATTACAATAAATATGGAAAGTATAAAAATAGCCTTTTTCAAAATACACTTTTAAAAAATCTGTAAAAATAGAGCACAATGTACTGTATTATTATGAAGGAATTTTCTTATAGGTGTTTTATCTGCATTTTACATTTTTTGCTGCATTGGGTTGTGTTGTAGGGTTCAGGAAATGCCTGTAAAATTAATGGATAATCCTGGCTGAAAATTATCAGTACATTTTTTTTTTAAACAGTATATTAATAACAGCTGTAATATTATCTCAATAGAGGATCACCAGCAGACTTGTTTGATATTGAAGGACAAGCTGATGTGATTTCAAATGGACAGCAAGTGAGACAACATGACTGGCTCCACTGGTAGACGGGCTCCAGGGATGCGCGCTCATCCCGGGGGAGTGTGCCGTGACGGGCATGGTGTTACGGTGGAGCTGGTCCCTGTATGGTTACTGCCACCACAAGGGAGTGTCCTGCCTTTCTCTGCCTAATGGCAGGGAGATTTATTTTGTCCATCCACAGAGGCTTACGTCAGCCCATCACCTCACTGCAATAAACAGATTTAGTGGAAGCAGTTCTGTTCCTGCAGCGGAAAAGGCTGTGCAGAAAGCCGGAGGATATAGAGCTGTCTATTTGCCTCTGGACATCTGAGGCAGCCAGCCGAGTTTATTTATGACAGACATAAAGAAGTCACATTATAACAGTGTGTCCCTTAAATAAGACATTTAGGTCCCTTTATAATTCATTTGTGTTCAAATGCATTTTTGCTTTTAAATTTATAGAAATGATATATGTATTGATATACTTATATATTTTTGGTTACTTAATGTTTACTCTGTCCGCCTATTTACTTTAGCAGTTTCTGTCACCTTCAGTGCGAGCTGGTCCATTACTCAGATCACAATATCTCTGACAGGAAACAGATTTGCTTCATTAAAGGGCGGCAGGATGTGATATGACAATAATTATACTCTAAAAGGGTCCGAACACGAGCGGTTCAGCATAATCAGTCTCGGTCAAGACTTATTGATCCGTGTTTCAACCCGACTGCTGTTCGATTATCAGAGCGTAAATCAAGCTTTTGAATACTTTTGAACGATGTAATGTAGCCCTGTTACTGTAATAATTTTGTGTTGGTTGTAGTCAACTCATTCTAACTGCTGTGGAGCCAATCTATGGGTCATTCTATATTCTATATAGAATTTGACAGTGTGAAGAAAACAGTTTTCCTGTTTCCCAAAAACCCAAACATGACCTTACATAGCTGCTTTGGAACAATCTATATTGTATAAATGCTATATAAATAAAGGTGATCTGTAGGAATATGTGCATAAAATACCATCTATGTTTGCTACTGTCCACCATGTTACATTTACTGGGTAACGCAGTTGACAGGTAACTTAGTTGACATTTTTAGTGTTTTGGGCCTATACTCAACATGGAAGCCTAGAGCTACTGAGCATATGGTATGTTTGGAAATATATATTTTTTATAAACAAAACATAAGTTTTAGTTAAATTGTCTTGTTAAAAGTTGCAGCAATAATACTTGCGTAACACCGTTGACAGTCAATTAATCCACTCTTGACACAGGTTTGCTAATTTAACCAATATTAGGGGGAAAAGAGAGAAAATGTAACTTCTAATGTTTCATCCATGAGCTTCTAGAGGAAATATCTTCATACATATGTGAGAATGGGACAAACCATTCCTTTTTCAGGGGTTTCTAGCGGATAACTTAGTTGACAATGGTTTTTCGGACACTAGTAAAACAAGTTATATCACAATAAATACTTGTTGTTTTGGAAGCAGACACCCAAATGTCTTGATAACCTAATCTAACTGAAAACAAAACTATGAAATTAATTTATATTTGAGGTAAATTTCATGCTTAAATGCAGAGTAGAATGAGCAACTTTACAAAATCAGATCGCTGAATACCAGGAATATGAACATCATTTTTAAACAAAATATATGGCTTTTTCAACATATAGTATATAGTGACTGGGAAAAATATAATTGTGTACTAGAAAATTAGTCATCTGGGCTTTATATTGATGAAAATGTATTAAAAATATACTTCACGGACATGTTTGTTTTTCTAGTCACACAGTATTAAATGTTTCTCATCTTCATCTTCCAGTCAGTCCATAGTCTCTTTGTCTGTGTTTAATGATTAATATACATGAGAAGTGTGATTTTGAGCCAATGATCTTTGAGTGTGGGTGGAGCTTTCTTGCAGGCATTGATGAAGGTAGCATTTTGTTATTGAAAGATATTTTTTTTTTTGCTTGTCATGTCACTTCTGGTTAGGATTCGGTATTGGTTTAACAAACTGCAAACTGGAATTATAATTTAAGTCTTTTCATTTTATGTTTGTGTTTACATTTTATTACAGTATTCAGTATTGTTTCACACAGCAGTTTTGTCTCTACGTTTTATTTTATAAAAATAAAAATAAAAAAAGTTATGTAATAATGAAATAGGTTTTATTCCCCTCCTTTATCCAGTCGCACAGCTCTAATGTGCCTCCAATAAGATCTTTGGACTTGCTAATAAGAGAATATATCTGACTCTCCAGGTTCACATCTCGATCAATACTGTATTGAACCAAACAGTAAGGGAATGGCTTTGCTACACCACTCTTCTTTATGGCTATGTGCAGGAGCGGCGCACTCTTTCTCTCCCTCTCTCCTCGTTCCAACCGGTTTTAGCGGGTGAGGGGTGTGGTGATGGCCAGGGATCATGCTGCTGTTGATGCTGCGATGAACCGAATGGCCGCTGGGGTTCCCTGCTCAGATCAGTCGCTCTTAATGAGCTGCCCGGGTTCCCTGGAGGACGATTATGTTCGCAGCCTTGTGTTTCTCTGGGCCCCCGTAGAAAAGGGTCCTGAGGAGGGCTTTGGATATTGTGTTGAGGAAAGGTATTGTGTTTAGATGTAGCAAGGCTGTGATGAGCTTTTGTTATGACGTTATGTAGTGTTAGGCTTGATAGCTGAGAATTTTTACCGACACAAATTTAGACTGAGATATATGATGCATGAGATGGATCCAGTAATGCATTACAAGAAAGCACACACTCCTTTTATATTCTTCTAAATCTGTTTCCCATAACACTGATATCTTTGTCCTCTCTTGAATATTTAGAGCTCTGCTTTTCTAAGCTGTTGCCTTTCGCTTATTCTTATTCATAATAAAGAAAAACTTTAATTAAATAAATAAAAAAAATATATACACTGCTGATCAAAAGTTTGGGATCAGTAAGAAGTCTCTTATGATCATAATGGCTGCATTTATTTGATCAGAAATACAGAAAAAAACAGTAATACTGCGAAATGTTATTACAATATAAATAATGATTTCTATTTTAATATACTTTAAAATATAATTTATTCCTGTGATGTAAAGCTAAATTATCATTAGCCATTACTCTAGTCTGAAGTGTTACATGATCATTCAGAAATCATTTTAATATACTGATTATTATTAGAATTATTAACAGTTGTGCTGCCGTTTTTTTGGAACCTGTGATACTTTTTTCAGAATTCAGAACAGCATTTATTCAAAATATAAATATTTTTTAAAAAATCTCTAAAAAGTCTTTGATATCGCCTTTTTATCAATTTAACACATCCTTTCTGAAAAAAATATTAATTTCTTTCAGAAAAGAAATATTCAAAATGTACTGACCCCAAACCTTTGAACAGTAGTGTATATTGTACGATTTCTATTTTAAATAAACGCTGTTCTTTTTAACTTTTTATTCATAATCTTTTATTTACTTTTTACCTTTTTTTACATCCTTTCTGGAAAAAAGTATTAATTTCTTTCAAAAAAAAAAAAAAAGAAAGAATAAAAATTTACTGACCCCAAATTTTGAATGGTAGTATATGTTGTTAGAAAAGATTTCAATGCTGTTCATTTTATCTTTTTATTCATCAAAGAATCCTAAAATAATAATAATAATAATAATAATAAAAAAATGAGCATATTAGAAAGATTTTCTGAAGGGTAATGTGAATACTGGAGTAATGATGCTTTGATCTCAGTAATACATTAGATTTTAATTTATATTACATCATAATAATACTTCACAATATATATATATATATATATTAGTACATAATGTAACCTTATATTTTAGATTTTTATTTATTCACATTTTTTCAGATTTGAGTCATTTAATACTTTATTTTGTATTAATTTTCTTTTGTATGAATTCTTAATTCTTAAATTTAAAAGCACAAGATGACTTTTAATTATTTTTTTTATCTAACCATCTGATAGAACATGATTTAGAAAAGGAGTCTCAAACTCAGTTGAAAAATTCCAGAACATTAACGACAAATGCAAAACTTTTTACAGAAATTTGTTTCATTTTACAGTTATTGGCTCGGTTATACAGTTGGCACATTAATGGATGCTTACCCAATTTTTGGGGACGAATGTGAGTACAGGTTTGTTGTTGTCAGCTAAGCGTTTATTAAGCCATATTAAAAATGATATTATGTAAATATGCTTGGCTGCAGTGTAAGAATCATTTAAGAACAACATTAAAGGCCAAACCACAATGCAAAAAATGAAACTGATTTTCACGCTGGATTTGAGGATGGAATGCTTGAGAATCCATATGAAGCTAGTGGTACTTTAAGACCCTTGATTTAAAATCGTCTGCTTTCATGAAATATATGTGCTTACTTTATGTTTCACTCCTCCATCTGTTGAGGGCTGTGTAGGTGGTATGGAATATCCTGCTGCTTCTAGCACAACGTCAAGAAACAAACTCAAGTTTTAAACACCATCTGTCCAGAGCTTTCTCTATTGCTTTGTCCTGTTTGATGGCTGCAGTCTGGAGAGTAATTGAGTCATGTTTCCTCAAAAGATGTTAATATTCCTATTACTGAAGTCTGAAATCTTTCTTTATTTCCATGTAGTTCCAAATGTATGTGGTAAAGATGTTTTATATATATTGATCCCATTCACTGCATTGAGTAACAGCCTACACTGTGTCTATTCCACCTTCCTGTTGAAGAAATAGATTTTTGCAGCAGTTGCACCTCTTAAAGCAATATCCTGATTTCCCCTCTCTCGATTCTCTGGGAGTAGATTGGGTTTCTGTGGTTGCCACAGAGGACCTTTACTTGTCAATACTAGTGTGTTCCTGTGGGTGACTAAAGTAATTTGCTTGAAGGGAGACAGTATTTTAGACATTCAGGGTGTCGCAATCCTTCCTTGGTGCTGACATAAATGTGCCAGTGTCTTTAATTGATGAAGACTTTCTTGACAAGTTGTCAGGGTTTAAAAACAAGGTGCTTTTTTTTGTCATTGATGTCTAAGTGGATTTTCTCTGCTTTATGTACTGGATCACTTTATGATTTCGTTGATGGCATGGAGTGAGTTCTGTGCCTCTTTTAGCACATAGACCAGGTCAAGAGGTGTGGGGTCTAACAATCATGAATTTTGCATTGAAGTGGAGTATACTGAATCGCTTTGCTAATAATATTGCTATTATGTTTGATGATGTTCAAACTAAGGATTTGGGTTGTCATGATAGCGATTTTTAGTAGTTTATTCCAATGCCAGTCCTTGATTCACATAAAAAAATGAAAATGACCCCATGATTTGCTCACCCTCAGCCATCCTAGATGTATATGACTTTCTTCTTTCAGACAAATACAATCTGAGTTATTTAAAAAAATTCCTGGCTCTTCCAAGCTTTATAATAGCAGTGAATGGCTGTTGAGATTTTTTTTTTTTAAGATTTGTTTTTGGCTTTTTATGCCTTTATTTAGATAGGACAGTGTAGTTGGACAGGAAGTGAAGTGGACGAGAGAAGGGGTATTAGGAAAGGTCCATGTGCTGGGATTCGAACTCGGGACGCCCGCAGCGCAACGGCGCTATATATCAGCCATTAGGCTATTGGCGCCGACAGGTTGTTGAGATTTTAAAGTCCAATAAAGTGCATCTATCCATCAAAAAGTATACTCCACATGGCTCCTGGGGGTTAATAAAGGCCTTCTGAATTGAATTGATGAACGTGAAAGTGACAAACATGGAAGCACAGAGGAGAACGCAAAACAAAACACCGGATCACGAATTAGAAAGACAAAAACAAGGATTTGTAAAGAAAAATGCAGGAGGATTTCGATGTAAGCCAAGAAAAGACTGTTTTCCTCTGATGTAAACTAAACTTGGTTCTCAATAGACTAGCATATTCTTGCCAGAGCTTACGCTACGCCTACGTCCTGCGTCATCTGCTGGAACGCCACTCTCTCGTGAACGTGCATACAACAGTTAGCGGAAGCTAGAGATTATGGTTAATAAAGTTTTAAATATGGATATTTTTCTTACACAAATGCATCGATTCACTTCAGAAGGTCTTTATTAACCACCCAGAGCCATGTGGAGTGCTTTTTATGATGGATGGATGTACTTTATTTCGCTTCAAAATCTCCATTCACTGCCATTATAAAGCTTGGAAGAGCCAGGACATTTTTAAATATAACTCCAGTTGCATTCATCTGAAAGAAGAAAGTCATATACACCTAGGATGGCTTGAGGGTGAGTAAATCATGGGGTGTTTTTCAGTTTTGGGTGAACTATCCCTTTAAGCGCTTTTGAGTAGAAACAGCAGCTTCAGTTTACATGCATTCAGCCTTTTGTGAAATTAAATATCAATAAACACATCTTCACCCCAGTGATTCAGCAGCTGAAACGCAGTGTTTTGTTTGGAAGGGTTTGCCTGTGTAAAACCTTTGAGGTTTCGCCTCAGAATGGCTGTAGAGGCTTATAGACGTGCTGTTGCTGCCTCCTGTTGAGGCACATCACTGAGACACAGCGGGGGGCTTTGGTATGACAACTGTCAGTGTGTTATGAGTGAGAGCTGGGTGTTAGGGTTGGAGGGAGGGGTTTAGATTAAATACCAACCAATTAGCAGAGCTCTTGCTTTCTCTCGCTCTCTCTGTATCATCTGCACTGCTACTAGCATCTCAAGCAGGTGTCCCTTTGTTATTTTCACAGCTAACTTTACAATCGCTAGAGCACAGGGAGTCTTTTTTCTTGAGGGAATAGCCAAGCATGGGTTTTGTTTACTCTAACAAAACCTGCTACAGAGGCACTTTCCTTAAAGAAATGATAATGGGAAAAATTGTTTTTTTTCTGTGTTTCAGAATTTATGCAGGTCTCTAGGATATTTCAGAACATCTGAACCAGGATAAATCACTCTTTTGATGCAGCTTTAGCTTTTTTACATTTGAAGAATGACCACTGTATTACGTTTTAGGAAAATGGCTAAGCCTATAAATGCTCTTATTAATGTGAAATTTAAACCCAGAATGTATATGGAATGCTCCTGTAAATAAGAACCATTATATCAGGCATTTGTGATAAGATGTCTTTTTGTTAAGAGCACTTCTGTGTATTTATTTATTTATTGTATGTTCAATCTCATTTTTTATTTTTGAGCTTTTCCTGTTTTTATTGGCAAATGTAGTGAAGAGTGACAGGAAATTATAGGTAGAGATACAGTTGAAGTCAAAAGTTTACATACACCTTGCAGAATCTGCAAAATGTTAATTGTTTTACCAAAATAAGAAGTATCTGACAAAATGCATGTTCTTTTTTTATTTAGTACTGACCTAAATAAGATATTTCACATAAAAGACGTTTACATACAGTCCACAAGAGAAAATAATAGTTGAATTTATAAAAATTACCCTGTTCAAAAGTTTACATACACTTGATTCTTAATACTGTGTTGTTACCTGAATGAGTTTTTAGTGATAGTTGTTCATGAGTCCCTTATTTATCTTGAACAATTAAACTGCACGTTGTTCTTTAGAAAAATCCTTCAGGTCAGACAAATTCTTTGGTTTTTCACCATTTTTGTGTATTTGAACCCTTTCCAGCAATGATTCTATGATTCTGAGATCCATCTTTTCACACTAAAGACAACCGAGGGACTCATATGCAGTTATTACAGAAGGTTCAAACGCTCACTGATGCTTCAGAAGGAAGCACTTTTGAATTTGAAGATCAGGGTAAATGTAACTTATTTTGTCTTCTGGGAAACATGTAAGTAACTTCTGTGGCTTCTGAAGGGCAGTACTAAATGAAAAAACTATGATGTTTAGGCAAAATAAGAAAAATGTACAAATCTTCATACTGTTCAAAAGTTTTCACACCACGGATCTTGATGCATCGTGTTTCCTTCTGAAGCATCAGTAAGCATTTGAACCTTCTGTAATAGTTGCATATGAGTCCCTCAGTTAAACAATGAGCATATGAGTCCTCACTAAACAAACAAACAAACAAAACACAGCTGTGGATCATTCAGGTAAAAACACAGTATTAAAGGGGTCATTGGATGCAAAGTTCACTTTTACATGTTGTTTGAACATTAATGTGTGTTGGCAGTGTATGTACAAATCTACCCTATAATGATAAAAATCCATGCAGTGGTTTTTAATTAATCTGTAAAAATAATATCCCCTTTTTCAAATCGAGACATTCTTAGATGCCTGTCGGTATGGCTTCACACCGACAGAGGCCGCTCCCACAGTTGATTGACATGAGCGTCTTACCTCAGACCCACCTTCATTCAGCTGTAACAGTCCGACCTCCATTATTTCGATGCCATAGCAGGGATGTATGTTAGACAAGAATATCTCAGATTGAGCGATTGAGGTGTTGTGTTGCTGGATGTAATAATGAACATAGTGGTCGTCATTTACTCCCGACATCTGAGCCGCTGAAGATGCAGTGGATTACGTTTGTTTGTGAAGGGAATACACCTCCTGATCTACATAAATGCCTCTATGTACGCGCAAATCATTCATGATTCAGCTTGAATTTACCTACAGCAGAAGTAAGTATAAGGGTTTCTTTATGAATCTTTGCAATCACCTTTCCAAATAACGTGCTAGTTAGCAAGTTTCGCGGCTAAAGTAAACAATCTCTCAGAGTACAGCTCGTCACTCCACAGAGAGAAGAGAGGGGCGGGGCGAGCAGAGCTCATTTGCATTTAAAGGAACAATCCCTCAGAATGGGTTGATTTTTGCAGAGCTGATTTTGACAAGGTAAAAAGGGTGTTGTTTTACACTACCATTGAGAATTTTTAACCAAAGTATATTATAGACTTTTCATTAAGACCCTAAAGAACCATATCAGCTGGGCATCCGATGACCCCTTTAAGAATCAAGCGTATGCAAACTTTTGAACGGGGTCATTTTTACAAATTCAACTATTATTTTCTTTAGTGGACTATATGTAAATGTATTTTATGTGAAATATCTTATTCAGGTCAGTACTAAATAAAAAATAACATGCATTTTGTATGATTCTTGTATGAAATTTTTGACTTCAACTGTATGGAGTTAATTTGGGATACACGGCTCTGTCTGAAGCACTTGCATTAGCATCTCTGACCATCTCATTTTTCACTACAGATTTTTAGTGCAGCTCTGTTTTTTAAAAAAATGTACTAATTGACTTTTAGCAGATAAATCTTCCTGCTTCAAAAGGAAATACATTAACCCAGGACAGAAGTGATTTTGTGGAGCTAATGCTGAGCTAATGTTGCAGGTGGGGAATATTTAGTGTTAATGATAAAGCCCCTGTAATTTATACTTTGAGGCAAGGCCTTTAAAATCGCATAGATAGTTGTGATAAGACCTTTTTTATTCCCATCAGTACTTCAGAATCCATCCATAGTGATGTAAAGAGGTCAGAGTAGGTTAAATAACACTGTGCTCTGAGACATACAGCCAGGGAATAATTATTTCTGTAGTCTCCTCGGTTTTCAGCTGTCCTCGGCTCACCTCACTTTGTCTGTTTGCTCTTATGTAACAGTGTGTGCATGTAAAATAAACCTCCAGACTCAATATTGTACTGCTGCACTTATTCTGAAATCTGGTAGTTTGAGGGAGCAGTTGGAGAAATCAACTGTCATTTAATCCTAAACACTGAGAAGTGACTCAGTCAAATATTTGAAAGCGGCTCTGTCTCATAAAGAAACGCAAACAATATCTTAGAGCCTGTCCGTTTGGGTCGGGCTTTTCAGTCTCTTTGAACGGGTTATAATTTGAGGCATATTTCATCACGTTCTCTCTCGAGTCACATGGCTTTTTAATAGAGGGATTGTCTGTTTACATACAGGGATGTAGTAACAAGACTACTGTTTGCATTAGCTAGTGTCATTAGAGTCATATGACCTTCGTGATTCAACTCCTCTCTATAGTGAAACAAACAAATACACTGATATAAAAATCAGTAAAGAGCAATAAATCATATTCTGTTCAGTTTCAGGTTGAATGGCCTGGCTGTGAAAAAGCCATTTTAGAGAAAGCAGGATCAGCAATTGACTGTCTTTTTCCTTTTTTATTGGTCATTAGAATCCCTCTTACAAGCACAGATAGCCATCATGAAAATGGCCTTTATTAGGAGTTACAGTTTATTGCCTGCTCAGTATCCAATAAAACATTTTCACTGAAATGAGGCTCACATGCAGGGCATCATATTTACACCATCTTCTAACAGACACATTGTGACGTTTCCAGCACTAAGCGATTTAGGTTAGAGCTGTTCTGAGATGTGTATTTAATTTGCGTGCAAAAATCTGTATATTATGAATTCTACACAGAATAAATCTGCGATCCCAAGTGTTTAGGAGAACAAAATCGTCACATAAGGGGAAACTGGTGCAAAATAGAAATGGAAAAAAAGTTGTAGCCACGTTTTCTTATCTATGAGCAAATCATTCAGTCACATGACTTTTCTTGATGCATATCTAAGAGTTTGTTTGGTAAATGCATTTGTTTGTGCATGTTTCCTCACTCTGCAAACAATTTATTCACCTCAAATGAGTGTAGATATTATTGATGCACTTTTTTTCTCCAAATTTTGGTGTTTCCTTGTCTTTTTTTTAGAATGCAATTTTGTAACTTTTGTATTTTTAATGCAGTTGTATATAGAAATACCAGACCATTGAAATTTTTATTTATTTATTTATTTTTTAAAGCTGTCTCTTATGTTCACCATAGCTGGATTTACAAAAATACAGTAAAAACAGTAAACTATGTGAAATATTGCTACAAATCAAAACAAATGTTTTCTGTTAATATATTTTAAAATTTAAATGTATTCCTGTGATGACAAAACTAAATTTTCATCATTTTCAGCAAATTTTTCCAGTCTTCAGTATTCATGATCTTTCAGAAATCACTCCAATATGCTGATTTGGTGCTCAAGAAACATTTTTTTAGTATCAATGTTTCTGTGGAAACCATGTTACTTTTTCAGTATTCTTGCATATACGTGACCCTGGACTACAAAACCAGTCATAAGGGTATTTATTTTTTAAATTGAGATTTATACATTATCTAAAAGTTTAATAAATGATCTTTCCATTGAAGTATGGTTTGTTAGGATAGGACAATGTTTGGCCGATATACAACTGTTTGAAAATCTGGAATCTGAGAGTGCAAAAGATCAAAATATTGAGAAAATTGCCTTTAAAATTGTCCAAATGAAGTTCTTAGCAATGCATACTACTAAGCAAAAATTAAGTTTTGATATATTTACAGTAGGAAATTAAAAAATATAGTAGGAAATTAAAAAATATACTCATGGAACATGATCTTTACTTAATATCTTAATGATTTTTGGCATAAAAGAAAAATTGATAATTTTGACCCATACAATGTATTTTTCACTATTGCTACAAATGCACCCGTGCTGCTTAAGACTGGTTTTGTGGTCCAGGATCACATATGTGAAATAGAAATCTTTTGTAACACCATAAATGTTTTTACCAACCTGATCTCATGACGTACCTGTGGGAACTTTTTTGCAAGACGCTAAATACGTACTGACGTGAAATGTCCACTGAGTGGTGCTAAAAGAGTGTTTGTTATTTTTCCCCAGAACAGATGAACGTACATATGGTACGTTTCATGTGACGTTTGTTTTATACGTGTCACCGCAGTTCTGACTTGTAATGTCCAGTGAGTGGCACTATAACTCTAATGCTTCATGACGTTTTAACATAACGTACCATCTGCACTGCTCCTAAACCTACCCGATAGTATTAACAAAAGCGTTCTAGCTGTTTCTGGATCTCTCATCTTGTAGCTCTTTCATCATGAATCATGTTTTTCACAGTGTTCGTACCAAAGAATTCCGCATCCTAAGTCCGGCTGAGTTACAGAGCAAGCTGTGTATGAAAACGATTACAAATGCTCGCTGTTTTACCACCTCTAGTGTTCATTTCTGTTGGAAACCTGAGTGATATAAACTTATTTGGGGCACTACACTACAGCTTTTAATGATTTTTAAGGGAATTTGTAAGTGAGATATTGATTTAATACAAGTTAATAAACATGAAGTTAATATTAAGTGACTTACATTGTCCTACTGTAACACTATTGCCTGATTTTGCTCTATTTCGTCCTCAAAAATAGTTTGAAACAAGTCACAACTGAGCCGTTGCACATCTCTATTCAAACACAGCAGTTTATGAATGAGCGTGCGTTTTTAAACTAATGTAGTGAGTCAATGATTCAATTTACCATTCATAAAGACAGTCACTTGCTTTATTCCTAAATGAATCAGCTGTTCGAATAAATCAAATGAATTAATGATTCAGTAATTAAATCAGTGACTTGCCGCCACCTACTGGCAGTTTTACTTTCATTTTTAAAGTATCTTTTCAGTTATTTAAATCATTTAATATTTCTATATTCAAAATTTTATATTTAAAACCTTAATCTCAACATGAATTTATGAATTTGATTGCTGTAATGCCACCTCTGAGCCTCATTAAACATATGAAAATACACCTACAACCAAGTCTTTTGTGCCACCTCCGTAGTATAAATTTTATTAATTGTTAATTAATTTGATATTGATGGTACGTATTTCACATCTTGTGAAAAAGTTCCCACATTTTCATCATGAGATCAGGTTTGTTATTGTCACTTTTGCTCAATTTAAGAATCTCTTATTAAAAAAGGACCCCAAATTTTTGAACAGTAGTGTATGTGAATGGAAACCCAGCTAGTGATTTCCTGATAGTCTCTGATAACCTCAAACGTGTATGAAAGTCACAGTACACATCATGAACTATAGATGAGGCTTATTCGCTCATCCCTGGAGACCCTTAGGGATGATGAGACAGCTACTGAGGTCGGGCAGAGTTTTATGAAATGCTGTGACATTCGGACAGGTGTGTGAGGAAACCCTGCTGGGTGGAGTCCAACTGCAGTGACAGCGTCTCACCTTTCAGAGCAAACCACAGTGCCTCTGTTCGCTAAACACACCTATACACACACATCAAGCTGTGTAAATGTTGAAGACGGCGGACGCTGATGGCGTGATCCCTGCAGATGCGTTATTCAGCATGCCATGCGCATCCAGTAGCCAGATGTCAGTGTTATTGCAGATCGCCAGGCGAACAAACAAATAAAAATAGCTTGTTTTGTGAACCCTGCTACTTAATTGGGTGGGTGACAAGGGCTGATGTTTGTCCCCTGACAGCATCCCATAATGCCCTCAGGATCTCTCGTTTTCTCTGGGGTCCTCTTGCTTGCTTCTCTCTCGTCCTTACATCACTCTCCTCTCTTTTGCCTCCTGGAATACTTCTCCTTTTCCCCTCAGACTTTTTTTCTTTCATCTTCCCTCGTTCATTCACATTCCCTCTTATCATCTATTTCTCAGAAGTCAGTTTCTTCTTTCTGTTGTATCACTCCACGGGCCTGCGTGCTAGTACACGTCAGAGCCCGACAGTGGCTGTTAGCAGGAAGTCGGGTTGACGAGAGGAAGCGATGATGCTTTAATGCTATTAGCCGGCCGTGTTGAGAGAGAGACTCATTAGTCACTGAATATAAGAACTGACAGCGAGTGCAGTCTGCATCGATTACCTTATTTTGTTACTAGCATGTTTTCCCTAGACATCCATTTCTCTGGTTGACAGAAAGTGTTGCGAGATTTGGTGAAATTTTGAAAGGCTTTTGGGGCCTGGTGTAATAGTTGTCTGGCAATGTTATTATAACTTATTATAGTTAACTCTGTTACCTATGTGAAATATGGACAAACCCAATGATTGGGTTTTGTTGACACAGTGGTTGGGTTACATGTTTCAACCTTCTGGGTAGTTTTATTTAACTCAACAATTAGTTAAAAATGACTATATATCTTGCTTAAAATCAACCCGAAATAGGTCGAAAATGAACATTTATTAATATGTAAATATTCACCTTTTGATTATCGCTGATGCCTCTTGTAATTATATGTCTGATTTTTAATTTACAACCTATTTTGGGTTCATTTTAAGACAGTCAGACTTCATGTTGAAGTCTTTTTCTGTTGTTCTTCTCAGTATAATCTTGTAAGATTTGGTCCACTGCTGCAGGGACCTGCATTTCTGAAATTACTGATCAAAGACCTCCAAAGAGGACAAATGATGTGGCTTCTCCATAGATCATCCAGTGACCATGAATAAGTTTTATATGCGCAATCACGTCCCCCTAATAATAAGATGGCCTAAAGTCATGATTAGAGCTGTGTTGAGCTGAGTGGTGCTCACGGAGAAAAGCTGTTATCCATAACAAGAGACACATGATGCGTTGTGTCTGGCACTCCTCGCATTATCTCCACATAAAGCATTGATCTGTGGTTATTGTCTAAAGAGGTTGAATGCACTCACATTACGCAGAGCTCACAAATTATTGCCTATTAGTCGCTTGTTAGATTTTAGTGATTTTTATTTTAAGAGCTTACATTTTCTACGTTTCTGAATAATCTGACCATGGCCTGTAAGTTAAACATGTTTTGACCTGCATATTTTTTCGTAAAGATAAGGAAAGATTCATGGACACTGTTCTGAATTCTGAATTATTTTTGATTCACCATATCTAATATTCATATGGTCTACTAAGCTACAAGAGCTCTGAGCTCTTTGATTGATTCTTCTATTTGAAGTGCATGGCCACTGAGGTCCTGTGACCTATTTGCTCTCATAAGTTCTTAATATTTTATTTCCTGGTACTTCAGATGTTCTCATTCATGGCCAACATTGATATCTATCTATCTATCTATCTGTCTATCTATCTATAAAAAACATAATATAGAAGTAATAGGCTATTTGTTGCTCACAGTTGCTCACACTTATCTTTACGAAAATCCTGTGTCGAATTCTGCCTTGTTTGTAAACAAATCCGCAGTAAAGTGAAGTGAACAAAGGACCAAAGTTCTTACTGACGCGGTCTGGAACTTCATTAAAGGGGTCATTGGATGCAAAATTCACTTTTACATGTTGTTTGAACATAAATGTGTGTTGGAAGTGTGTGTACACATCCACCCTATAATGATAAAAATCCACTCAGTTTTTTTTAATCCCTATAAATCATTACACTTTTCTCAAATCAAGCCATTCTGAGATTCTTGGCTGGGTGACGTCACACAGTCCAAGGTCACTCTGAGTGAGCTGTAAGCAGTCCGCCATTGTTTCAACACCAGAGCAGGAGTAGGCAAGAATGTCTCCTAAGCGATTAAAGTGTTTTGTTGTTGGATGTAATAATGAGCATAGCAGTCATCGTATACTCCTGACATCTGAGCCACTGAAGACACAGAGGATTACTTTCGTTTTTTCATAAATGTTTGTGTGAATCATTCGTGATCCAGCTTCACCTGTAGAAGAAGTGATTATAAGGGTTTTTTATGAATATTTGCAAATCATCTTTCCTAATAATGTGCTAGTTAGCAAGTTCCGTGGCTAAATGTGACTAAAGTTTACAGTCTCTCAGAGAACGTCTCGTCACTAGTGGTGCAACGGATTACAAAACTCACAGTTTGGATCACTCACGGTTTTTGAGTCACGGATCGGACCATTTTTCGGATCAGCAAAAAAGGGGAGGAGTCAAATGTGATTTGCTTTTCATTTATTACAAGAACAGTATGACAAGAAACTTTTGGTTTTATCAAAAATAACTTAAATAAAATAAAATACAAAAATACTTGAGACCTAAAAACAGACCAAACCTTATAATGACAATTTTTTTTTTTCTTTCAGAAAATCTTGTTTTAATTTTTCTGATAATCGAATACAGGCATTAAACATTTATTTATTTTTAATGAAATGAAAATTAAACCCTTTTATTTGCTGCCAAACAAACATTTTTTTTCTGTTATTTATTTTATTATTATAATTTCTGCATTTAATTGTTTTATTTAAATAGTTTGCTCTGAACAGAGCTGTTTTTGTAGGTAAAGGTAAAATGGGTGTTGTTTTACACTACCATTGAGAAATTTTAACCAAAGTATGTTAAGACTTTTCATTAAGACCTTAAAGAATCATATCAACTTGTGGAAAATGGGCATCCGATTTCCCCTTTAAAAATAAAGCTTATCCACTCTTTTCTAACATTGGGATCAGAAGTAAGGCAAAGCAGAGACTGATTTTTTTTTTTTTAACACAACTTGGCACTGTACAGCGTCTTGTTTTCTTTGGAGTTATCTTTATCATTTGGTTTCTGTGTAGACCTGCGTTTGCCTCTCTTGTTTTTTACGCTACATGCATGAATTGGTGGGCAGGGCTAAACAGGCAGTGATGTTGAAGCAGACATTGATCTTCTTTTCCAGAGGCGATGTTTTGCCACTCTATTACATCATAAAGTGACACATTCCACAACCTGTCATTTTGGCCAACTGGCTTCGATATGAGCTGCTTTTTAGGCTAACACGAAAGTTTTAAGTTCTGAAACTTACAGGGTGATTTTATAGTATAATCACCTCCTAAATGTCAAAAGATCAAGGGAAATTTGATTTCTCAGTTCATGACCCCTTTAAATATGGCAATGAAAAAATTGTTAAATTTCAGACACACTTAAATTAATTTGCTTAAAAAAAGGCTGAAAGAGAAAATAACATCAGTAAATCACAAGGAAAACCTGACAACACCAGCATCAGTTTGTCCATTCACAGTTATACTTGGTTTTGAAGATAATTTATGAAAGGATGCCATATGACAGTGAACTTAGATCCGGAGTCCCTTGAGTTAAGTCTTATTTTTTCCAAACTCAGGAATTGTAACACATCTTTGGCCCACTGTTTAAAAGCAGGGGTACTTCTGATATATTTAAATTTAAATTGCAAATTTGGTTCTGTTTGCTACCTCACTTCAAATTCAGGAATTAAAATTCCAGTGCTAGCAATGCCATTGTCATGGGTTTGATTCCCAGAGAATGCATTAAGTGATACAATGTCATCTGCAAAATGCATGAATTTAAATGTCATCCTAAATATGTGCATTTCTGGAACGCTGCTTGACCAATCAGGTTAGTGAGATTTATATCATGAATTTTCAAATGGATTGCTTTTAAGCCTTCTGCTTTGTATGATTTGTAAGGCTATCAGGAGTGTCTTGATACAGTGATGTCTTAAATGAGACTTGTATGCCTGTCTTTTGAGCATGAGGTATGACCATTTGATGGGAGAATGGCAGTGAGAACTCCCTCATGTTCCAGATTTTCTTGCCTTTTGTTTTCTTTTGTCCCCAGTTCCCAAAACTCATCTCTGTTTCTCTTCCGTTCCTCTCCCTTTCTCTCGCTCTATCCGTCATAGTGTTCTAATGAGAGCGATGGAGACCTTTGTCTCTATGGTGATGAGACTGGCTGTCTCCAGTGTGTGTTTCCTTCTTGCTCAGAGGTTGGAAAAGCCCTTCACTTTCTCCCCTGATGTGTCATTTCAGCTCTAGAAACAACACTTATTTAATCTACAGAGTAGCCAATTAAAAAGATTTCTTCTACTGAGGCTTAAAGCAGGTACAAGAAATTGTGTTGAATTATAAAGTAATAATTACAGGAAAAAGGGGCACACAGATGCCTTTGGGTATACAGACCTGTTCCAAACAATGACGTCACTCCCACATGCATAGAAAGTGCATTTCAGCCTCAAGATAAGTTTCCATTTGTGACGCGTCATGGTTTGCCAATGTTTCATTCATGTCTCAGAGTTTGGATGAGGAAAAGGAAAGAACGGAGATGCTGCAGCTGTGTAATTTGTATTCAAATCTGCTCAGCTATAAGCCATGCTCTACAATTATGGAGTAAGTGTGCCCCATGCCAGCCCACAATAATAGAGCCCAAATGCATGTTTAATGAACTGTTTGGCCAACTGTTAAAACGCTAAATACACAGTTAGCATTTCTGTGTATATGCCTGAGCTGAGAATGATCATTTAGCTCTGTGCCACTAATAAACATTTTGTAGTTCATCCTATTATGTAGAGCGTTCATCCCATCTTAGCATTATTATTAGTTTTTTTTGTAGAAGCATTTACAACCATTATTAAATCATTAGCCTAGAATGAAATTTAAAAGAATAGTTCACCCTAAAGTGGAATTCTGTCATCATTTACCCATTCTTATTTTATTTCAGACTCATTGGTGTAACATTCGATGATGAATTTTGACCATAGAAGTTGTCCTTATGGCTATAGCAACATGATTTTACACTACCAGTCAAAAGTTTTTGAACAGTAAGATTTTAAGTGTTTTTTGGTTGGTTTTTTTTAAATACTCTTCTGCTCACCAAGTCTGCATTTATTTGATTCAAAATACAGCAAAAACAGTAATATTGTGAAATATTTGTACTATTTAAACTATTTATAACTGATTTCTATTAGAATATATTTTAAAATGTAATTTGTTCCTGAGATCAAATCTAAATTTTCAGCATCATTACTCCAGTCTTCCGTGTCACATGGTCCTTCAGAAATCATTCTAATATGCTGATTTGCTGTTCAAGAAACATTTTTATTATTGTTATCAATATTTAAAACAGTTGAGTACATTTTTTACAGGATTTCTTGATGAATAGAAAGATAAAATAATACAAATAAAAAGCTTATGTAACCATACACTAAACCAACTTTCATTTGGGAAAGAAATGATATAAATGAATACTTTTATTAGCAAGGATAAAATATTGATCAAAAGTGATGATGATTTAAAATGTTACAAAAGATTTCTATTTCAGATAAATGCTGTTCTTCTGAACTTTCTATTCATCTAAGAAACCTGAACAAAAATTCTGCTCAGCTGTTCTCAACATAATAATAATAATAATAATAATACTAATAATAATAATAATATTTTTTGAGCAGCAAATCACAATTGATCACAGGAATAAACTGCATTTTAAAATATATTCAAATAGAAGACAGTTATTTTAAATATTAAAAAATATTTCACAATTTAACTGTTTTTGCTCTATTTTGAATCAAATAAATGGTGGCTTGGTGAATATGGGGTTATTTTTGTGTCTTTATTATTCAAACAAAAATACTGTGTTTGAGAGTAAAACTAAGTATTTTGTAATTAAAAAATAAAAGTTTGCAAAAAAGTCTTCTTAAATCTCAAAAATAAAGAAATTGATAACAAAAGTATTTGCAGTGCATGTACTTTTCTTTACAATCTTTATTTTTCTTTGCGCACTTCAAACACTTTTCATCGCGAAACCACAAGTTTTGCTCTCCTTTCTGCTTTCTTTTTTTGCGAGTCTAAAATTTTTGTTTGCGAGTTAAAAAGTTTTGCTTGCGAGTAAGCTGTATCTCAGTGGGCGGTCTCTACCTACCAGGATGAAAGGCCTTTTTCTATTGGTCACTCTCGATTGAAGTGACCACGCCCACTACGTTGTGCCGCCAGGTGCCAGTCTGACTGAGGAGCGAGCGAGGTTCAGCCATGACGAACAACAGCAACAACAGGTCGTTTACTGGGTAAGATAACCAAGTTAACGTCATAAACTCAGTGACAAGTGAACTTATGTAGTCTCTCTTCTCATGCTCACATATTTAAATACGTAACGTTAGCTAAGCCCGCCTGTAATTCGGCGATACCGTTAAATAGAGGGGCACGAGATGACTCGGATGACGATTGTAATCAAGGTAAAGACCATTATGACATGCAAGAGTCGTACAGTAGCGGTATTAACATTAAGTGACATGGCATCTGACACGCGGAAGGTGCGGGAGCAGTGACACTTTCAGCAGTGAGACAGTCCATCGGCATATGTCAAAGAAAACCGTAAGTGTCACTGGCACTGAGCAGTGGCATGCGCCAGTGGCTTCCGTGCGTCAGATGCCATGTCACTTAATGTTAATACCGCTACTGTACGACTCTTGCATGTCATAATGGTCTTTACCTTGATTACAATCGTCATCCGAGTCATCTCGTGCCCCTCTATTTAACGGTATCGCCGAACTACAGGCGGGCTTAGCTAACGTTACGTATTTAACTCGCAAACAAAAATTTTAGACTCGCAAAAAAAGAAAGCAGAAAGGAGAGCAAAACTTGTGGTTTCGCGATGAAAAGTGTTTGAAGTGCGCAAAGAAAAATAAAGATTGTAAAGAAGTACATGCACTGCAAATACTTTTGTTATCAATTTCTTTATTTTTGAGATTTAAGAAGACTTTTTTTGCAAACTTTTATTTTTTAATTACAAAATACTTAGTTTTACTCTCAAACACAGTATTTTTGTTTGAATAATAAAGACACAAAAATAACCCCATAGGTGAACAGAAGAGACTTCTTTAAATAAATGAAAAATCTTCAAAACTGTTCAAAAACTTTTGACTGGTAGTTATTTATTAATAGTGTTTATTATTAATATTAGCATTAGTATTAATATTAGTCATTTTATTTTTTATTTTACGCTTATTAAATACAAACTAAAGGTGTAATCAGACTTCACCATTCATCATCAATCAATATTTCATTTAACTATAATTAATTGTCATTTTATTGTTTAAATTACTATTTTTCAAATCAGTTTAACATAATATCCAAATAATTTAGATTGAGTTATTTCCCTACATTTAAAAGATTTGGCAGAGGTCTGAGAATTTAAAGGGATAGTTCACCCAAAAATGAAAATCCTGTCAATAATTAGTATTCTCGTACCTTCATAAAATTACAGTTGAATCAGTAATGTCACAAGGGCTATATTATCAATGTCCTTACTACCTTTCTGGGCCTTGAATGTGGTGGTTGCGTTGCTGTCTATGCAGGGTCAGAAAGCCCTCGGATTTGATCAAAAATATCTTAATTTGTGTTCCAAAGATGCATGAAGGTCTTACAGGTTTGGAACGACATCAGGGTGTGAATTAATAACAAAATATAGATTTCTGGGTGATCTGTCTCTTTAAAATCTTCCTCAAGCAGAGCTATTTTATTGTTTCAGTGCAAGTTTGAGATCGTTTGTCATAATTTATTTTGAAAATATGACCAATTTAAATTTTTGTGTGAACTGTCCCTTTAAGAGTACAAAAGAATTCCTCTATAGATCGAGTCACCAGTGTATAATGATTCCAGTGATCTCTTCCTTATCTAATCTAATCTGCCTCGCATGGGAATTGATAGCTCATCTGCGCGGCCGGGTTCTGGAGGGTCATTACCGAGGGGTTATGGAATCCATTTACAGATGTGCCATATGTTTTTATTATTGTTGCGATGCTAAGAGGTCTGTTTGCATCTCCGATCACTGAAAATGAGAGCGAGCGTCTGAGAGATTGCACATTGTATAACAGAAAGACATTCAGCGGCAGGAACAAATGGCGTTCAGATCAGCAACTGTATTCAACAAATGAAAAGTCTTTTTCTATTATTCCAATCATTTCATAGTAAATTTCCATCTTCATAAGCACTTCTGTTGTTTTTCTGTCCCCCTTCCCCCTCAAATTACTTCATTATTTGTGTGAGAGAGCAATAATACATCCCAGCTACAGACTTTGCTCAATGAAAACCCTTTCTGTACTGCTCTCAAAAATTGTCACAAAATTATTTCTCACATCTACAGCGCATACCTAGATTTCATCTGTTTGCGCTGATGGTGGCGAAGTAGCAATGAGCAAATGCATTATTTATTTCTCTGAAGCCTGATGAATTATAAAAAACGCATGGTGCCAATTTTTGAAACTATACAGTCAAATGCATTAGATTAATTGCAAAATATGCCTCTCTAGCATTTTTTTCAGCTCACGACATTCTTTGTTAGAACTTGCAGTTGCAGTTGTGTCACTCATCAATTCGACAGCATTCAGGAAGTACTGATGGATGTCTTTGATCTTACCCTGGAGCTTTCTTCGGGTATTTTAGACCTCGTTCTGTCAGATCTTCTGCCTCTAATGACAGTGCTTTCTTTGATTTTGTATTGTTTGGAATATTTGCAAACAAAGAGAAACTGCATCGCAGCTTTCTTTTGGCTGGAGTAATAACCTGCCAGTCAGAGATCAGTCTGGAATAATGAATGGCGTCTCTACTGTGCTATAGACAGGTTTACTTTGACCCCTAGTCTTAGCTAATTTGTGTATAAATGCTGCCTGTTATAGAAGCTGGAGATGCTGCCTGAAATGATGTTGGCACAGTCAGCAAAGATGAAGGAAGCCAAGCTGCTGGCTTTAGTTATCTTCCAGTTGTCCTGTTGGCATAAAGGCTGTGGGAAGAATCTTGCCTTCATCGCTTGTTTTATTTTTTTTACGGTTGAGTCTTCCTGTGCTGGGACATGAGTGCTGGAGTATAACTGCTGATCTCTTCAGCTCCATTAAGTAGCTAATCTTCCAGCAAGGGCTTGTGTGTTTTATGCCTGCTTGTGCAGATGTTGCTAACTTAAAATGTTCATATTTCTGTGTGTGGTAGCTGTGTAGGGCGAATGAATAGTGCAATATTTCTGTCATCCTGAAGAAAAATGCTAAAATTGATGGCATACTTTTGAACAAGATGGTTATGCATATTGAAATCCATCTGTCTATGTTTCTGGCAGTCAGTCAGTCACTATTTCCCGGTTTTCTTAATTGTTCTAAATTATTTATTTATTTTTGGGGACCTTTGAATTTTTTAAACCATGTTCACATGTTTTTTATACATACATTTTATTTGTTTTACCCTTATCCATGATCAATGTCAGTTTAAAAATACACAATAAATATAAGTGTACATTTTTTAAAATAATAAACCAATATTTTACCAAAAAAACACTTTTTTTTTATTTGAAAGTTTTTACAATCCTTATGATCCCACATGTGCTGTCACTCCCAATGCAACAGTTAGCTTCTGTTTTTGCTTTTTTGTTTCCTTTGAAAAATTAAATCGTTAGATGTTCATGAGTCTCTTGTTTGTCCTGAACAGTTAAACTGCCCGCTGTTCTTCAGAGAAATCCTTTAGGTCCCACAAATTATTTGTTTTTTTCAGCATTTTTGTGTATTTGAACCCTTTCCATCAATGACTGTATGAGTTTGAGATCCATCTTTTCACACTGAGGACAACTGAGGGACTATTACAACTATTACAGAAGGTTTAAATGCTCACTGATGCTTCAGAAGGAAACGCAATGCATTAAGAGCAGGGGGTGGGGGTGAAAACTTTTGGAATTTGAAGCTCAGGGTAAATTTAACTTATTTTGTCAAACATCTGAAAACATGTAAGTATCTTCTGTAGCTTCTGAAGGGCAGTACTAAATGAAAAAAATATGATATATAGACAAAATAAGAAAAATGTACACATCTTTATTCTGTTCAAAAGTTTTCACCCCTTAATGCATGTTTTTTTTTTCTTTCTTCTGGAGCATCAGTGAGCATTTGAACCTGCTGTAATGCATATGGGTCCTTCAGTTGTCCTCAGTGTGAAAAGATGGATCTCAAAGTCACACAGTCATTGTTGGAATGAGTTCAAATATATAAAAATGCAAAAAAAATGTCAAGATTTTTCTGACGAACAGCAGGCAGTTTAACTGTTTAGGACAAACAAGGGACTCATGAACTATAACTTAAAAAAAACACAACTATTATTTTCTCTTGTGGACTATATGTAAACATCTTTTATGTGAAATATCTTATTCAGGTCAGTTCTAAATAAAAATAACGTGCATTTTGTATGATCCCTCTTATTTTGATAAAAAACATTTTGCATACTCTGCAAGGTGTATGTAAACTTTTAACTAGGGATGCACAATATTGTCGGACTGATATCGGAATCTGCTGATAATGGCTTTAAATGTAAATATCGGCTGATATGTCTTGCCGATAAGGGGAATATGTTAACTCAGTGTGGTAATTGCATTCACTGTTTTGGAACGCTGCATTTAAACTGAGAATGGACGTACAGAATGAGGCTTTAGGTGTGTAATAACCGAGTAAACAATTATAGCACGTGGCAGCCTCACCTGGGTCCTATAATGCCTGTTCGGTAAGAAGTAGGGATGCCAGTTTCGATCATTTCCATGATCGATTGTCGTTTACATCGTTAACTTTAATGCTGCAAAATGCGTCTATTGTAGTGGCATATACCCAGCCAACATTCTATCATATGGGCTGTACATATGGGCCCTACATGGGTTTGTCCATGGGTTCCATGTGGGCCCCATATGAATTAGCCCATATAAATCTCATATGGGGCCTTACTGAAGCTAATGTGAGGCCCAACTGGGCAACACACATAAGACCCATACTGGTCCCACTTATAACACAGCCAACAATCCAAGGTGGGGCCAATATGGGGCCAAGATAGGTTTGTCTGCAGGTTCCATTTGGGCCCCAACTGGGCAACATACTTAAGACCCATATTGGTCCCAGTTTGAAGCCATTCAAACTGTTCTATTCATTTATCTACAAAATTTACGTAACATGAAAGGTGTAATTTAAAAAAAATAAATCAGAAATTAAAATGTGAAAGTTCAGTATATCAAATACTTTTCAGACATTTTCAATAAAACTTTATGTGTTTTTAAAGTGTTAAACACCAACGTTGCCAGATTAATTTAAAACAGGGTGATACCATCCCAACAGCTGGTTTTTAACATTTAATAAAAAAAACTGAAAAAGAAAAAAAAAAATCAACAGTGAAGAAATGAAAACATTGTCATTACACACCATGTTACTCCAAACCCATATGAAAGTAATTCATTTTCAGAACACAAAGACATTTTTATTGAAACCTGGGAACTTTCTGTCCCTTCATTGAAAGTCTGTTCACTCTAATCTCTGACGCTCCAAAACAGTTATAAAAAATCCATATATATATATAGAGAGAGAGAAAGAGAGAGAGAGAGGGAGAGAGAAGAGAGAGAGAGTATTTTAATTCAAGTCATCTGATAATTTCAATCTTATGGGTTTAAAGCAGGAGTAGGGCCACAGCCCTGCAGATTTTAGTTCCAACCCGGTTCCAACACACATACCACCTAGTTTTCAAATAAGCCTGAATGACTTATTATTAAGCTGGATGAGGTACTTTTAATTAGGGTTGGAGCTAAATTCTGCAGGGCTGTGGCCGTCCAGGATCAGAGTTTGTCACCCTTGGTTTAAATCAATAGAACAGATAGAATAATTTTTTTTATTTTTATTTTGGGTGAACTATCCCTTTTAAAAACTCAATGACAACATAAAACACAAATCTCTGTTTAACTTACAATACAGTAATAAAATACTTGGTCTCAACACAATTTGTACTGATGGACACACACAAAGCTGATCACAGTCCTGAAGACTGTCCCTCCACTGGAATGATTTTTTTATGGGTTTGTGCTGACATGAGGAGTATATAATGACCGTTTTCATGGGGTGAACTATACCTTTAGGGTCTGGATTAGAGACTGGTTTAGATTATGCATTAATTTATGCAACTAATGTATTTCTATAATAAGTATGTGTAAAATGTAAATGAACACTGTAAAATAGAGTGTTACCCATATTTGTTAATATTTACTACAGTACAAAAGAGAATAACAAGCCAAATAGTAACAAACTGATGCTTTATGTCTCGCTAACATTACAAGTTTGAGCAAGATATGAACACGACTACAATACAGCTACAGTTTTAAGGCCGTTTTACACTGGGCGCAATGTGAAAAAGCAGTGTGAATCGCTGACGAATGTGCTTTTACACAGAGCGCAAAACAACTGTCTTCTGCTAATTCACACCTACACCCTAACTTGCGCAAACCAACAATGCATTTTTTCTCAGATATGTATCTCGTACATGGATTTAACATCTGCTGCTCAATACACAGCATTAAATTAAGATAAATAAAGTAATAAACTAAATAAAGATTTTTGGCCTAAATTTTATTTTTGGAAAGGAATTCACCTCTTAGGTGACTCTTGTGAGAGGGGATTTTTTTTTTTTTATTTGAGGGGTGGAGGGGGAATTGTTTTTTAGACATTTTTCAAAAATATATTTATCTCACCTAAATGTTTGGTCGTGCAGTGTATTTTTGGTGACACTGACATTGGTGCAATTGTTGCACAGTAGCTTACTCAAAGCACAAGCCTGGTTTTGTGAGCTATATGTGAAACGGCCTTTCACGCCAGGTCTTACTGGTTTGGAACAACATGAGGGTAATTAATGATTAATTTTTATTTTTGGGTGAACTAACCCTTCAATCAAACAGTACAAGACAAAGAGGGAAAAATATATATGTCACTCAGTGGTTTTGCCTGAATAACTTCTGTAGTTGTAATAAGCATTAATAGATATTTATATTATGGAGTGAAGACTATACGGAGTTAATTTACATTTGACAACTACTCCAATATTGCTGTTATACCAACCTGAATTAACTTTTTACTTCATTTGTATCTTTGTGCTATTGTATTTATTTGTGCTGTCCATATTTTATTACTTACTGTTCACTTCTCTTTATTAATGTATGGATTTTAAATTAGTCCATTATTATTATTTTTATAAAAGAAAACTATTACATTTTGATAAATGCATAAGCAGGCTAACATTGTAATATTAAAAAAAAACAATCCCATCCTACCCGGGTATAACCCATATGGGGCCCCACTATCAATGTTGGCTGGGTAGTGGCATGACAGGATGTGCAATTCCACTCAAAATGCCAGCTTCCTCACCCGAATTAAAGTTTTTTTTTGTTTGTTTTTTGTTTTTGTTTTTGTTTTTGTTTTTTTGTCTAAAAAAGGCTAGTAGCATGACTGTAAAACAAATAGATGTAAATATGGTCATTTGATTAAAAAAATGAAGAGAGCGCGCGCTGTTCCGTTTGGGATCATTTTACTGTTGGCTGTTTCATACCAGTCACTAGACCGTTGAATGTGCCTTTTTAAATGCTCTCACGGTGCTCGTTGTTGTATTCTAAAACACAATCGCAATGTTTGCAATTGACATGATCGGCATTTAAAATAAACTGATGCCCAAAAGTATTTACGGTGCGCAGCCAGTGAACCTCTTTCACCGGCGGCGCTAAGGCAGAACACACTGTTGCTCATACGAACATTTTTACGTGAATATTATGACACAAATGACTCACCATCTCACCCTTTAATTTCGCAGGTTTATTTTCTTGTCATTCACTTTTAATCCATGTTTTCGTATCTCTTACTGTGGTAAACATGCGGGTGGGAAGTAGAAGATTTCGTGGCAGTGAATTAAGAATTCGTTCATCGACCTAACCCTTTTTACAGATTAATAAACGAGTAAATCGTAGGAACGAATTAACAAGTTGTAGTCATAAATGTCCTGTTCGTGTCCCGCAGCCCTGTCAAAGCGCAGTGCAGCATATGAAACGATTAGCCTATTTGGGGAAATTATAATTAAACATGAATTAGTGACTAAATTTCTATTACTTTCCATGTTGATCATGCGAAGAGGTGCTTTTGGTGTGAGCACTTTGTGTATTGATCCTGGTTTGTATTTGCTGCTTCAGCAGGAGCGCGAAAGTGCTTGCAGGGTGCGGCAAAATGAAGCGAATATTAAGGGAAACGACGGCGGACCCAGGATTTCAACTAAAAGACCGAGAAGATGAACATGTTGGCATTCGTGTGCAAAAAACATGCAAGCATTCTCACGGTCAGCCAGTTTAGTTTTACTTTTCTTTTTGTTTTCATTTTGAAAAGCTTGTTATCTTTGCCGTTTGCCTCACCTTATGGAGGCTTTCTTTTAATTTTTTTATTTATTTGATTTCTCAGTGTTTGCTAAACGTTCTGTAATTTATTAGTCGGTATATAATACAGTATGTGGTGTATGCCAGGTATGCTTGGTATTGTTTCCAAACAAAAGGATATATATCGGTATCTGTATCGGCATCGGCCAAAATGAGACGAAAAATATCGGCATATCGGATATCGGAAAAAATCCAATATCGTGCATCCCTACTTTTAACCTCAACTGTATGTCTTCTTTCAGATGAATACAATCAGAGTTATATTAATGTTTGGTGCAGGTCTTATTTACCTTTGTATCTGTACAGTATGTACTGTACATTAAGAGTCTCTTTCATTATATTCTAGTGAATGATGTCTCGGTCAGGCTCCTTTATTTGCACAGTCTGTTTGTGTGGCTCTCTGTCTGCACACTGCCTGATGTGGGGCAGAGTGTCTGACCGTATAAAATCCACCGAGGGCATGGAGATACAGCACTAACTTTAAAATAGTACTTAGTGCCATCTAGGTGACGTCCTTCGGCCTATAATTAGTGAAATAGCCTCTCAGATCTTCTGAAGTTCGAGCAGCGCCTAAAGGCACTGTATGAAACTTTAATGTGTTTTGGATGCAGTTCTTATAATGATTTGACCTTGCTCATGATTGGAGCAACAAGGCCTGAATGACACGAATAGTTTCTAGAGATTACTAGACGAAAAAGAAAGAAAGAAAATAATTTGTCTATTTAAAACACAAAAGAGGCCAAAGACAAATGGTGCAACGGCAAGCAATAAGACATGGAGCAGATAATACAGTCAACATTTTGTATTTCAAGAAATGTGGGTCACAGATGAATTGTTTATTCTTGATAGAATGTCATTGGCTCACACACTAACAGAGTAAATGATTAGAACATTCTCAAGCTCTTTTATCCTTTAAATGCAAGATCTAGATGAGTACTATTTGCATTGATTTTTAGGTAATCATTTCTAAGTATATTTTTTGATTTGTTATTGTTAGATTAGATTTTCTAAAATGGTTGCATTACAAATCTAACAAACAATATGCGATTAGCTACTGTTTGCACGTGACCTCACCATGATGGGTAGTAAATACTAAGTCTTTTATTCAAGCAGCTGAGCATGTTCTAGCATGTTCTACACTCCCAGAGCTGTTAAACAGCAGCATGCAGTGCTTTACTTTAGCAGAGTATCGTTTTACAAAGGACTGTGTTTGCCTGAGCATTGGATTTCCCTGGTGGATGTCTAAAGCATTCTCATGTCAGTGTTGTCACAGGTTGAGCCATCCTCTCAGGTTCATTCAGGGCCTCAGTGACACAGCTAGTAAATCAACAGAATTGCAGTGAAAACACTGAGGAGATTTGAGACTATGCCGTATATAAAAGCCAGCATGTTTTCATTGCTGTGTTGAATCAGACCTCAGAAAAAAACACTAGAAGTTGAAAATGTGAGAGATGTGAGAGCTTTCCGCTTTCATGTTTGATGATCTGATGTATCTCTGACTCTAATGTGGGAGTTAATGGTAGTCTTTTTATTGGTCAGTAGTTAGTACTCCACTCTAGTTCTATATCCCTTATTTTTTCGGTTAAAAGGTAGATGTTTTGCATAGTTTACCAACTGCTCTGTCTATACAACAAAAGCATGTAGTGACCACTGACCAGGGACTGTCAAGTTTTGACAAGGACAAAAAGAACCATAAAAGTGGTCCATACCAGCTGTAATTTACATAAATACAATACATAAAATTGTTATTCACAAAAAATTACTTTTTTGCATGTTTTATGACCAGTTATGACGCACCAAGTTCGAATATAGAGAAAAAGACTTTCATTGAATTTCCTCACACAAGTTATCAGACCTGAATAAGATATTTTACATAAAACATGTTTACATATAGTCCACAACTGAGGGATTCGTGTGCAACTATTACAGAAAGTTTAAATGCTCATTGATGCTTCAGAAGGAAACACAATGCGTTAAGAGCCAAGGGTGAAAACTTTTTGAATTTGAAGATCAGGGTAAATTTTACCTATTTTGTCTTCTGGAAAACATGTAGGTATCTTCTGTATTAGTCTGAAAGGCAGTACTAAATGAAAAAAAAAGGATATTTAGGCAAAATAAGAAAGATTTGCACATTCTTTTCGAAAGTTTTCACCCCCCAGCTCTTAATTCATTGTGTTTCCTTCTGAAGCATCAGTGACCGTTTGAACCTTCTGTAATAGTTGCATATGACTCCCTTAGTTGTGCTCAGTGTAAAAAGATGGATCTCAAAATCATACAGTCATTGCTGGAAAGGGTTCAAATACACAAAAATGCTGAAAAACCAAAGAACACACAACAACACAGTATTAAGAATCAAGTGTATGTAAACTTTTGTACAAGGTCATTTTTATAAATTCAACTATTATTTTCTCTTGTGGACTATATGTAAATGTCCTTTATGTGCATTTTGTATGATTGCTCTTATTTCTGTAAATTAATTAACATTTTCCAGATTCTGCAAGGTGTGTGTAAACTTTTTTCAACCTGTATATTGCTGCAAAAAGAAAATGCTGTTCTGATGAAACTTCATTAAAGAATCCTGAAAATGTGTCACTGTTTTAACATTAATAATAAGAAGAGGGAGAAATGTTTCTTGAGCATCAAAACAGCATATTAGAATAATTTCTAAAGGATGATGTGACAATGAAGACTAATATAAATTTTACAAAAATATGGTATTGTGCTGTATTTTTGATCAAATGAATACCACTTTGGTGACCCTAAGGGACTTATAAACCATTACAAAAATCTTACCGACGCTAAACTTTTGAACAGTAGTGTAGCTCGCATGAGATGATGAAAGAAGTTTTATTTATGAGTGAACTTTTCCAATAAACTTGTCTTTTCTTTTATATTTTCTTGCCCTAAGGAGACAACAAATGTAGAACAACTTGAACAGTGCAAATGAGGTTATGTACTCTGAGCAGAGTTTTTTTTCTTTATAGCTGAAGCCATTGACTGCAAGTATTAGTTATCACACCAGTGTCTTTCTGCTTCCTTTCTTCCTGTCCTCGAGCAAACATCCATCTGCCTTCAGCATCATCCAGTCCCATTTAGTTAACTGTCACTGTGTCCCCATACCAGCTGCGAATCCAAGCTGTGCTTTGGGCCATAATTTGCAGGGCTGTCCCTTTCAGTGAGGCCAGGCTCTTCCGTATGGTGTTTTTACACTAAAAATCACAGCAGAGCACACTTCTTGTAGGGATTTGAGAGAATGAAAGAGAACTGAGGATAAAGTGAACACTATTAATATATTAATGCAGACTGTCCTTGCCTCTACCTTTCACCATGTGAAAGCCTGAGAAAGCAGAATGGTCAGAGTTCTCACTAGTCATAAGCACAGTGTGTGAAAGAAACAGACGGGAGTACTATGATTGTGTGGCTGTGCCCTAGAGATTGGGGAGGAATTTTTAAACAATTCAGTTGTGAGCTGCCATCAGGGAAAGCAGGTCAACATGAGGGGAAATAGATTTTAAACGTCTTGGTGAAATATACATGTACAAGATACATGTATACATACTTCAGATCCATGGTGATTCTGAAGATGGTCATGCATGACTGTGTAACATCTGATGAAGTCTGCTTTTATCTAGTTCTCTTGATTATGACTGTTTTTACAGCAAATGTTTTATAGTAAATGTTAATGTTTATAGTAAATATATACAGGGTGGGCCATTTATATGGATACATCACACATCAAACTTATTGGGAATTTCACAAGAAAAACAATGGTGTGCTTGGTTTTAACATAACTTTATTCTTTCATGAGTTATTTACAAGTTTCTGACCACTTATAATGTGCCACAAACAGGACGATAATATCACCAACCATTCCCATTTTATTAAGGTGTATCCATATAAATGGCCCACCCTGTATATTTATTACACATTAAAGGGATAATTCACCCTCATGCCGTTCCAAACTCGTAAGACTTTCGTTCATCTTCGGAACACAAATTAAGATATTTTTGATGAAATCTGAGAGCTTTCTGACCCTGCATAGACAGCAACACAACTACCATGTTCAGGGCCCAGAAAGGCAGTAAGGACATCGTTAAAATGGTCCACGTGACATCACTTGTTCAACCATAGTTTTATGAAGCTATGAAAATACTTTTTGTGCGCGAAGAAAACAAAAACAACGACTTTATTCAACAATTTCTTCTCTTCCTTGTCAGGAAGCGTTGTTGGTAGTCTTGTGAACGTGCATCGAAGACTGACACTGAATTGTAATTGTTGAATAAAGTCGTTATTTTTGTTTTCTTTGCGCACAAAAAGTATCTTAATGTTTTAAAATATCTTAATTTGTGTTTTGAAGATGAACAAAAGTCTTACGGGTTTGGAACGACAAGAGGGTGAGTAATTAATGACCGAATTGTAATTTTTTTCTTTAAAAAAAATTATTCTAACATTTTTATTGAGATCACTGTTGGAAACAGTTGTGCTGCTTAATATTTTTGTGAAAACAGTTTTCCGTTTTTTTTTTTGTTTTTTTTTGATGAATTAAAAGTACTCTGTACTCTGATAATATAAAACCCAAGTATGTAATTTTGGAAACAAAACATTGTCTGAATAGTGCCACACAGTATAAGTTGTTTTTAAAAAGCATTAAAATGTATTGCTGCCTTTATATTGTAAAAAAAAAGAAAAAAAAAAAGGTTTTCCTCACAGGGAAATCATCATATTTGAAATTCTTTAATATCAAAATGTAAAAACTCATTGCACAGGCTATGAATTCCCATAAACTGTATAATTTGTGTGTTTTCTCCACAGGATTCTGACCATAGTTGGGCCAGACTTTGATTTGCGGACACTCAGGGCAGTAAGAGTTTTGCGGCCACTCAAACTGGTGTCTGGAATTCCAAGTAAGTCATATCACAAAATCTTTTTTGCAAGTAAATAAATAAATAAGAGTATACATTTAGAAGTTGTTCTTTGTACATTGTCAACCAGCTCACTAGTCTTTGCATTTAAAGGGATAGTTCACCCAAAAATTTAAATTCTAGCAATGCAACAGCAACTCAACTGACACATTCAAGTCCCAAAAAGGTAGTAAGGATATTGTTAAAATAGTCCATGTGACATCAGTGGTTCAACCGTACTGTTATATAGCTACGAGAATACTTTTTGTGCGCTTTTTTTGAACGTGCGTCAAAGTCTGATGCAGAAGAAAAGAAATGTTGAATAAAGTTGTTATTTTTGGGGGGGGGGTTTGCGCACAAAAAGTATTCTCATAGCTTCTCATAGCTTCATAAAATTAAGGTTGAACCACTGATGTATTATCATCAAAAGGAGGAGCTTTTTCCCGCAGGCTATACGGATTCTCAATCACAACACCACATAGGACTTAACACTTTTCGCACAATCTCACTATTCACCACGTTGCTCATTTGGCATATTTGCACATTTTGCACACTACTGAATTGTAAACTTTGAACTGTGACATGCACATTATAGACATTCACATATTCAGATGGCACATTTGCACACTATAGATCTGTGAATTTTGAAGTGCGACTTTGCACATTATTCTGCACATTTTGTTTATTGTCTTGCTCATAACTGGACATGGTTCTGCATTCCACTTCAATTCTTTATATTTTATTATATTTCTATTTTATTTATTATTTTGTATTTTTTATTCTATTCTATTTTATTATTTGTATGTAATGTAATTTAAAAGTCATTTTATAGGTAAAGTTTGTTTTTTTTTACTATATTCGTCTTTGTTTCTAATTTGTAAAATTATATTTTTCTTACTTTATACTGAAATTTTTCTTTTGAATTGTTAGGTCATCAGCAGTCGTATAAGCATTTCACTTCAAATCATACTGTGTATGACTGTCTATGTGACAAATAAAATTTAAATTTGAATGTCCTTACTTCTATTCCTTGAATGTAGTAGTTCGGTTGCTGTCTATGCAGGGCCAGAAAGTTCTTGGACTTCATCAAAATATCTTAATTTCTATTACGAAGACAATCAAAGATCTTACGACATTAGGGTGATTAATTATTGACAGAATTTTCATTTTTGGGTGAACAAACCTTTAAATGTCTTTAAAAAAGTTATTCTGTTTATAACTTGCATCACATACTGTGTCTTCTCTGTATGTCTTTAGGTCTCCAAGTGGTTCTGAAGTCCATCATGAAAGCAATGGTTCCTCTACTTCAGATTGGCCTTCTGCTGTTTTTTGCTATCCTCATGTTTGCCATCATTGGTCTAGACTTCTACATGGGCAAGTTTCACCGCACCTGCTTCAAAAACGATACTGGTATGTGATCTTTAGCATGCTAATGGAACTTGTGGTTTGAGTTTATTGTGTTTCTAAGCACTCATGCGCTCTTAAGTTGCTGTAAAGATCGCTGTGGTAGTTTATGGCTGACAGTAATGTTGTTCTATAAGGGGAACAGGCAGCTGACTTTCCATGTGGGATGGAAGCTCCAGCCCGGACGTGTGAAGGCGACACTATTTGTAGGGAATACTGGACCGGTCCAAACTTCGGCATAACAAACTTTGACAACATCCTGTTCGCCGTGCTCACCGTCTTCCAGTGCATCACTATGGAAGGATGGGTGGACATCCTTTATAATGTGAGTCTAATAGCTTATTGTGTATTTACAGTTAAACACATTAAAAACAACTGACAAAAATTATTCTCGTTCAACAGTTTTTGGACTTACAGTTGAGGTCAAAAGTTTACATACACCTTGCAGAATCTGCAAATTAATTTAGTCCACAAGAGAATAATAGTTACTATCACTAAACAAAAAAACACAGCTGTCATTCAGGTAACGACACAGAATTAAGAATCCAAATGTATGTAAACTTTTGAACAGGGTCAATATTATAAATTCAACTATTATTTTCTTTTATGGACTATTTGTAAACATCTTTTATGTGAAATATCTTATTCAGGTCAGTACTAAATAAACAATAACATGCATTTTGTATGATTCCTGTTATTTTAGTAAAATAATTAACATTTTGCAGATTCTGCAAGGTGTATGTAAACTTTCGACTTCAACTGTATGTGGAGAATGTTGTCAACTTTGCAGTAGTTTAAAATAGGAATTTTGTGGTATTTAACCTATGTCAATTAGCTCTAAGGCTAAATATTTAGTAGTTTACACCTAAAAGTTGTCAGTGTGTCATTTAGCAGATTGAATCCTTGCTTACAGCTGGAGTTAAGTTATATTTATTTGGCCAGTTGAATAATCTAGAATTAACAATCACAGTTAGTGTGGCTCTGAAACCATTTAGTATACTAGTTTTCTAGTCCCTGTCATCTCTTTCCTGCTCTTCTTGAATCGTCGGCTGAATGTCATGAAGCACCATGCAGTGCACTAGTCTCTGATGTCTTGCTGCTTGGTGCTACTGACCTTCTTTGAACCCTGTACTCTCAGAAGTATCAGTACGCTGCTGCAGTTATTCAGGATCATAGAGACCTTCCACCCAGGTTAGACACCGCTGAGTCTGAACACTGTGCCATGAAGAGGGGATCCACTTTTGATTCCCAGTTAAATCTTTCTATTCTGACCAAGAAGTGTCTACTTAGACAGGAAGAGTCCATTTGAGTGACATCCGTATGACCAGTTTGCTTTTTTATGAGACGTTTAGTGGCGGGCAAATCTGAAATCGATAATACCACAATAAAAGACTGATGGGAAACAAAGTGGAAGCTCTTTCAATAATGGCACAGCAGATCCGAGAAAAGGTTGTATGGATGACACAGAAAAAAAACCTTAGGCTCTGTAGTGTCTATCAGGTTTAATGTTTTTTGTCATTTTTTTCAATTAAAATAGTTTATATAGTTTACCTTTATTCTTGTATATATCGATACTATGGAAAGCCTGAAGGGACAGATGTTTGGACATGTCTGAGATTCTGAGTTGTTGGAACTTTTTATTTAATTTCCAGATAAAACATATAAAAAACAGATTTACACAATTTTTTTTTTTTTTGTTTTTAAATAAATTAATACTTTTATTTAGCAAATATGCATTAAATGGATTAAAAGTGACAGTAAAAAATTATCAGTGAATCCAGAGGAAAAAAGTATCACAGTTTCCACAAAAATATTATACAGCACAACTGTTTTCTACAATCATAAATGTTCCTTTAGCACCAAATCAGCATATTAGAATGATTTCTGAAGCATTATGTGATGTTGAAAAATCAGCTTTGCAATCACAGGAATAAATTACATTTTAAAATATGTTAAAATGGAAAACAGTTATTTTAAATTGTGATAATATTCATGCTTTTACGGTGTTTTATCAAATACGTACACTGGAATTCAAAATTTGGGCTCAGTAAGATTTTAATTGTTTTTTTAAAGAATTCTCTTATGCTTATTCAAAGCTGCATTTACTTGATCAAAAATACAGAAAAAAATGTAATATTGTGAAATATTATTACAGTTTACAATATTGGTTTTCTATTTTTATATATTTTAAAATATAATTTATTCCTGTGATGCAAAGCTGAATTTTCATCAACCATTATTCCAGTCTTCAGTGTCTTCATGATTCTTCAGAAATCATTCTAATATGCTGATTTATTACTTTTATCATCAATGTTGGAAACAGTTGTGCTGCTTAATATTTTTTGGAACCTGTGATTCTTTTTTCAGGATTCTTTGATGAATAAAAAGTTAAAAAGAACAGCATTTATTCAAAATAGAAACTTTTTCTAACAATATAAGTTTTTGCTATCACTTTTCAGCAATTTAACACATCCTTGGTGAATAAAAGTATTATTTCCTTTAAAAAAAAAAAAGTAAGAAAGAATAAAAATATTCTGACCACAAACTTTTAAATGGTAGTTTATATTGTTACAAAAGATTTCTATTTTAAATAAATGCTGTTCTTTTTAACTTTTTATTCATTAAAAAAACCCTGAAAAAAGTATCACAGGTTCTACCAATTATTAAGCAGCACAGCTGTTTTCAGCATCGATAATAAATCAGCATAAATAACTTTTTATTTATTAAAGAATCCTAAAAAAGTATCACAGATTCCAACAAATATTAATCAACACAACTGTTTTTAACATCGATAATAAATCAGCATATTAGAATGATTTCTGAAGGGTCATGTGACACTGAAGACTGGAGTAATGATGCTGAAAATTCAGCATTGCTTCACAGGAATAAATTACATTTTAAAATATTTTCACATAGAAATCAGTTACTTTACTTTGAAATAATATTGCACAATATTACTGTTTTTTCTGAGTTTTTGATCAAGTAAATGCAGCCTTGATGAGCATAAGAGATGTCTTTAAAAACACATTAAAAATCTTACTGATCCCAAACTTTTGAATAACAGCGTATCTCATGGCAATGTTAGCTAGTGTAACATACCAGGTTTATTTAATTACTGTAAGTATATAATATTTCAGTGTTTAATCAAAGGACGGCTCTGTGGATGTATTCGTGAGTGTTGTTTCTTTTGTAAACAGTGTTTAGAGTTGGCGCTGTCAGTTAAGCAGTGAATTATGCTCACTTCATTTCTGATCTATAGGGGGCTCTGGTTCATCTTCCTTACACCAGCATGAATAATCTCTATGTCTGGTTTTTTAATTACCTAGTGTCTTTCCTTCCTCTCACCAAGACCAAAAATATCATGATTAATCACAGTGTCCTATGAAGCGAAGCTATTAGTGTTGAATTTAGCCCTGTGGTTCTGGAGGATATATAGAATCTGTGAGTGGTCTGTTATCCATCATGAATGTGAGTGTGTCTCTGACAGCAAGGTAATATGAATAGAAGATCTTTAGGAAGTGTTCGAAAGGCTAATGTGGGACATATTTGATTGAGAAGGAGAGGTAGTCTCGTTTTCACGTCATTACTTTAAAATCCTGTTGGTAAAGGGTTCTTGCTGTTTTGTTGATGGTTTTGAAAGCACATGATTAAGGAAAACACAGACTCTGACAGGAATCTGTATGTTTGGTAATTTATAAGAGATCCGTATAGCGGCACGAGACTCCTTGTCATGGTTAGTGGAGGAATGCTAATCTAGTGGTGATTCTATTCCAGTTAATAAAACAAGCAGTGCATCAAACAAAAAACTAGACTTTATACATTACATATAGAGCATACATAAATGTGTATATATATATGGTATATATTATTTCTGTATATTTAAAATTTAAACTTATTTATTTATATATTTATTTATTTATCCATCCTCATGATGATTAGTTCCAGGTTTTAAAAAGTACTTTAAATCTGCTTTGTACACTCAGTTTGCAGTTAGCTTTGTCCTCATATGCTATGGACAGTGTATATACAGGTTTAATTGATAATAAAGCAGACATCTGGTCCATGAAGTGGTAAGCAGCATTCAGAATGACAGGGATAAGATAGACGGATAGAGGCTAATGGTCCTGTGGTTAGCTAAGGGCTATTGCAACATGATACTGCACTAGGCTAATGGAGGAGGCCGGTCTGCTGGGGCTATGTGTTGCCTTTCGATGGATTAGTAGAGTAAGGTGGAATGTGCTTTTATTAAAAATATATATCATTTATTGAGGGAGAGGCAAATATGACTGAGCTGCTACCTTTTCTGTTCTTTATCTAGATAATGATTCTCTTTCCAGTTCAAAACCTGTATAATTAATCAGTAGCCTGATGTGTTTTCTTGTGATACTGCATGCATGTTGACTGCTGAAGTGCTTGAGGTTTTATGACTACATGCATATTTTTGTTTATAAATTTTTTTTCTTGCAAACAACAGTGGTCAAAAATAACAAAGAAAGGGTTTTGTTAAAGGTGACATATCATGAAAATCTGACTTTTTCCGTATTTAAGTGCTATAATCAGGTCCCTGGTGCATCTGCCAACCCAGAAAAAGTGAAAACCCACAAATTTTTTTTTTTTGGTAAGCCTTTCTCTGTAAGCTTGTGATTTCGCTCCCCACATAGAAAGGCGATCTTACTATAATATTATCGCCCATTAATCTGCATGTTTCCGCACACAGTGCCGCCATTGTGTGGCAAAAGTGTGGCAGTTCTAACGCCAAATTTCGAGCAAAGCATGTTAACTGTTCTGCTGTTGGCTGCACAGATGAGCACAGAACACTATTTAGAGTCCCATCCTCAGAGGAGACGAGAGCTGTGGATTTATTGATTTATTTACTGTATATTACCCTCCTGCCACACAGATCTAACATAAATGTTATTTCTTTCCCAGCTGTTTACCGTCACAGACATAACTGACTGTTTTGTAACTCACGTGTTTTTAACCTAAACTTATATTTGACATTTTAAGCACAATATGACATGATAATCAAACCCATTTTAGCAGAATATCTGAGCTACAAGCTGTAAAGCAGGGTTGCCAGGTTTTCACAACAAAACCCACCCAATTACTGCTCAAAATTAGCCCAAAAGTAGCCCAATTGCGTTTCGACTGGGTCCCCTGGTAAAAATCGTGTTCTGAGGAGTAAAATAATTTTTTTGGGCGTTATTCCCGGGGTAAAATTAGAATTCCAGGGGCTAAATATCACGTTATTGGGGTCACTTCTGGGGGTCTGCTTTAAAGGTATAGTTCATAGAGAAATGAAAATGTCTGTATTATACTTATATTATGTTCATTCATCTTCCAAACACAAATGAAGATATTTTTCATAAAACATGAGAGATTACTGTCCTTCCATTGAAAGTCCATTCCACCAAAATTTGAAAGAGATCATAAATATAATCCATATAAATAGATATATAATAGATATATAAAATAAAGAGAATTTTAATCCAGGTCTTCTGAAGAGACACAAGTGCTTCATGAACAAATTTAATTGAAGCTTTTGTTCATATATAAACACTGGTCAACACACAGTCATAGAGACCATCGAATGTGGTAAACATGGAAGCTTAACAGTGTTTGCTTAATGCAACAGGACAAATCTTATTGGTTGTTGCTCATCAAACAAGCATCAAGTTATTTTTTGGGTGTGTGCCATGAAGTTTTGTCAACATTTACTCATATTCATGGTGTTCCGGATCTGTACTGTATGTCTTGTTTTTCTTCTCTGGAACAAAAAACAAGATAAATAGCAGGTTGTCCAAGTATGTCAAAAGATTTGTCTAACATACTGAAAGTGGAAGTCCATAAACGGGTGTGTGTTCACAACTTGTGTTTTACTGCATATTCAAGACGTACATGTGAAGAACAAACTGAAAATTAGGGTGGGTTTACACTTGTAGTTCGTTTCTTTTGGTTCATTTGGCCTGGACCAAAAAGGAAAGTAATACATTTGGTCCTAGTCTGCTTAGCGTTCACACTGGCATTTTTGGCAGCAAACCTAAAGATACCGAACCTAAAGGCATAGTAATACATTTACAACCTGATTGGTCAGGGTTGAATGATGTATATTTCATGACAGAACTCACCGAACACTCCAAACAAAAGCAAAAGGTGTGTTCGACTGCGGGTGTGTTTGAATGACATCAAACTACCCATTCACTTATCAGTCTGCTCAGGCCCGCTTCAAGTCGAATACACCTGATGCTGTCTTCTAGACTATCTTCTAATAACTAATCATGTCACATAGCGTCGCCTCTTGTCATTACTTCCTGTTTTTGGTTCGTTTAGAAGTATTTGGTCCGTGTTGTGTTCATATTTCATCCAAACCACACCAGAATTTGTTTGGAAGTGGCCAAGACCCATCTTTTTAGTGGTCTGTCTGCTTGTTTGGTGTGCACCAAGGTTCGGATGGCAGCATTCACATATAGGGTGTATTCACACCAGGAAAGTCTGCTAGTTCACTTGCTTTGGTCCGGACTAAATACAGTGTTGATTTTATTTTTGTTTGGTATGGTTCGCTTTCACACTGGCCTTTTTGCATGTGAACCAGAAATTGTAAACAAAACCACCGTGCTAAGGCCATGAAGTTGTCCATTCACCCGTACCAGGGTTCCTTTGTAGCCAAACCGAGACCACCTCTTCAGCTGGGTCTCGGTACGTTTTTTTGGTCCGTACACGAGTGCGATTGCTGTATTCACACCTGCCCAAAAGATCCACAACAAGAGGAGAAACGAACTTGAGTTCGATTCAATCAAACCAAACAAGACAAATGAACCAGACTAACAGAGCAATCGTACCAGAGTTCATTTAAATCGAACCAAACATGACAAGTGTAAACACACCTTTAAAGGGATATTTCTGATAGTTCAGTTTGCATTTCAAAGAGAAAAGGCAGTCATACAGATTTTGGAACAATATGAAGGTGAGTAAATGATGACAGAATTATCATTTTTGTCTGAACTGTTCAAACCTTTCATTCAATCAAAAACTGTTGAACTGTTCTTGCCATGTTTCCAAAAAGGATGCATGAAACTACATTTATACAGCATGAACACAAATATATGCTGTTGTAAACAGAAAGCATACTATTCCAGCCTGACTGTGCAGAAGATCTCAGTTGATGACTAGATGAGGTGGAGGTGAGTCTCTAGGGAGTGCTCTAATGGTGTACTCACCGTATATCTCATCTTCCTGTTCACATCTTCACCAGGGACATTCCCTGACAGCTCTTTAACCTCCGTGGGCAGAGAGAGAGATGCATAAAAGAAAAAGGGAAAAGAATATAAGAATCCCTCTACTTTGCTCCTAATGCAAAAATCACATTAATTTACATTTCTGTAACGTCAAATCTCTAAACAGTCACTCAGCCTCATTTTGTTAAGCAGATATTGTATAAAAATGCTACTACTATGCTAGTTCTTTTTAGGGACAGCAAGTTATCATTCATTCTTTAAGAGCAATTGTGCATGCTAACGTCGGCCGTCTCCTCTCTAATTAGGTCTCCTCGCTACAGAGTCCAGGCTGAAAAGTAGAATATATGTATCAAATCAGTGGCTTCTCTCCAGAGATCAATATACTTCCCCTCAGTTCCTCATTTTCTCATTTCTAATAGAGCTCTGATAGGCTCCAATCAGTGCACAGCTCATTTGCAAGAGTAGCCGGAGAAATGGCGTAATATCTCTGGAATATTCAGCTCAGACATCCAGTTATTTTTAGGGCATGTGCAATAAATTTTTCAGAAGTCTCTGGTTATTTCATAACCACTTATGTTAATTTCACACTACTGTTTTAGACCAGGGACCAGATTCAGGAAATATTCTTTAGAATAAAACTTCTTATTTTCTGACTAAAAATAACTAAAATATTTTAATTAAAAACAAAAAAACACTTTATTACAGACTAATATTTTATGCTACAAACTTTTTACATTTTTTTTTTTCATTTGTTTGTGAATCTGTCCCCAAGTTTGAATGCAAGCACAGTAATATTTGTCTGGTTTAACCCGACACTCTTTCACTTTGTTTGTGTGACATTGTATTATTTATGACAGAATGTGTGGTACGAGTTTCTCTGTTCCACTCTAAACAGTACCGTCTACCAGGTGGCCATGTGATGCTGTACAGTCACTCAGCTGACAGTGTGATCTGTGTGGTATATGGTGACCATGTTCCCTGGCATTCAGCATTGTTAGTACGATAGACCTATTGATCAATCTACTGTTAAACGTTTAAAAATACCCCCACAGGGAACAAAGATGTATCACGTTTGGATCCACATGAGTGCGCCAAGTCCTGTCTGGTCTTGTGGTGTACTGGAAGAACATTCACATATAAAATAAACCCCTTTATTCGTACTGCACTCAATCTCCTAGTACGTGTGAGGTTGGGAGTGAAATTTATTTTGTTTTTATAGTGTTTTGCGGATTTCTTTTGTAGATTGCATTATTTAATACGGTTTGTAGTTTTGGGATCAAACAGAATGTATATTTTACATTCTGCCTGAATTATGAGCGTAATGAATGCTTGATGGGTGTTCCCTCAAACAACACTGTTTCTCTGTGTCTCTCCTCCTGTAAGATGACATCTTTCTTAAGTGTTCTTCTGCACACTGGCCTTTCAGTCCTCCGGGGTCCTTGATGAGAGGTCTAATGACAGATGAATGTTCCTAGATCTTACCATCCAGACCTTGGCTTTCATAGAGATAATCTGATTATCCCAGACACTAGAACTTTACGTCAGTGGAAAATTAGAAGCTAGTATCCATCCTTCCTCATCCTCTGTCTGTGTTCTCTAATTCTCTGTAGACATATAAGTACCTCTGTTTCAAAACCTAGTGTCCTGCCTCACTTCCTATATAGTCAGCTGCCTTCTAAAAGAGCATCCTAAAATGGTCATTGAAATTAATAATTGACTAATTTGGAACTATTTGCATTCAACACAGGATATTTGATTTCAGCAGAGTTTGGTGTTAGCATGTTACTATCCTAATGATGTGATTACTCTAAGAAGCATCAAAAAGCATATCTAAATACTGAATAAAAATTGATTCAGTATTGAATGACATATACAAATGTACACTACCATTCAACAGTGTTGGGCATGTAACTTTAAAAAAGTAATTAGTTATAGTTACTTCTCACAAATAGTAACTGAGTTACATCATTATAAAAGTAACTAATTACCAGGGAAAGTAACTACTGTATTACTTTAAAAAAAAGAAAATAAAAAGAAATATTCAAATATGTCAAATAACTTGGATGCCCCCAATATTAAATATGTTAAACAAATGAAAATTTTAGTTTACTCCCCAGACTAATATTATTAATAATAATATTACTAATAATATATACTATATATAGTAGTCAACATTTGAAGTGGTTCTTGAAGTTGTTCTTAGACAAGAATGGGTATTGTTTTGGTTTTAGGACAACTTTGATGAAAGGTTTTGATCCAGTTTATATGTTGACTACTATACATATATAAAGCATAATTGAACAGTTTTTTTTTTAAATATCTGAAAGTACACTTAGCATCAGTCAAGCATTATAATATGACACTATGATAATTTAGATAACAAAACAACTACAAATTCTACTACTAATAATAATATAAAATGCACTAAGGATTAATGAGCTGCTGGGTTCATGAATATTAATCAAGTTGTCTGCATTCGCTCGAACTGATTTGCTGAAATCAAAACAGGGACGATAATATGTGAGCACCAGCCAATGAGATCTGCGAATTAGTTCCGCCTACTATCAGAGAAACCGGCAGTTCTTAAAAGCTGAAGAATTCCAAAGGAACTCCATTGTTTTGACATAATACAGCAAAATACAGCAAAGAATATCATTTACATGTAGCGTTTTCTGCATGGTATATAAGACTCTATCGCTCTGTATCGTTGTTTGCGTGTGTGTGAGACAAAGAAAAGTGAGTGTGACGACGTATTGTCAAGTATGGTGACCCATACTCGAAATTGGTCCTCTGCATTTAACCCATCATGAGTGCACACACACACACACTGTGAACACACACCTGGAGCAGTGGGGAGCAATTGGTGGTACAGTGCCTAGCTCAAGGGCACTTCAGTCATGGTACTGAAGGTGGAAAGAGTGCTGTTCATTCACAATCCCCACCTTCAATTCCTGCTGGTGCAGGAATCGAACCAGTCATGTGCCTTCACACTAGAGTCAAATACGGGTAGCTGCGCATCCGTTCAAATGAACTGAAAAATAACATTATGGTAATATTATAATAAATTATAGTAACGCCGCATTTCATTGCCAGTGATGGTAACAACGTTGTAATGGGGGAAACAATAATTTGTTTGATTACTCGTTACTGAAAATAATGCTGTTTATTTATAACGCTGTTATTCCCATCACTGCCATTCAAATATATTTGATCAGTAAAAACAAACAAACCAAAATTTACATTTATTCAGCAAGGAAGTGCTTTAAAGGGATTAAAGGTGATAAAAGACATTCTGCTCTCTGTTTATTGGGGGAAAAAATGTATCAAGATTTCCAAAAATATATTAAGCAACTGTTTTCAACATTGATACTAATGAAGGATCGTGTGACACTGACAACTGTAGTAATGGCTACTGAAAATTCAGGAATTTCAGGAATTCAGCTTTTCCTCCAGGGGAAAAAAAATTAAAAATAAAATATATTAACAGAAAAAGTAAACTGTAATAATATTTGTAACCATTTTTACTAAGCGCACACATCTGAAGCAATAGCACACAGAAAGTGGCCGTCACACTGCAAGTGAGTACTAAACTAAGTTCTTTCATGTCTTATTGCACTTAAACAGTCAAATACACACAAGTTTGTGTTAAAAACACACAGGTTACTGTCTGTGCCAATAGCCTTGTGGTTAGTGCGCTGACATACAGTGCAGTTGCTGTCCTGTCCAAATAAGGGCATAAAAAAGCCCAAAAATAAATCTTAAAAAAAAAAAAACACACGGGTTACAAAAACAGCCAGTTATGTCTGTGAAGGTAAACAGCTGGGAAATGAACTGCAACTTTATATTAGATCTGTGTGGCAGCACTTAAACACGAATAAAGTCAGATTTTCATGATATCTTGTCTTTAAGACAACATAATGAAGTTAGCTACTTTTGTGTTAGCCTTTAATGTCTTAAGTTCACTAGGTTTTGGAAAAGAGCAGTAATGTGTCTCCCTTCTGAAAAGCAGTAAGATCTTTTTTTAGTTAATCACTCTAATGTCAAAAGGTGGCATTTTGGGACATTTCTCGAAATTCTAAAAAAAAAAAAGTCTTTCTTAACATGGTATGGTCTTCCTTTAATTTTTTCATTTGGCTTATTACCGGATAACAGAATGACAGGAAAATACTGGATGACAAAGGGAGTTGTAGAACTGGGAAATGACCCAAGTTGGACTTGACTCAACACATTATGAACTAATGCACTAAGCTCTGCACAATGGTTTTAAAATCTTCTCTCCTTAGTATTGTAAACACAATCTTAAGGTGAGGTAACATTAGCAAAATTCTGGGTGAAAAATCACAGACGAAAACATTAATTTGTCTATTGTTAATAGCGTAGCTATGAATGAAGCACAGCTTACACAGAAGTCACTTTCAAATCGAGTAAATTTCTGTTTCAACGTGTGACAAGCTTGAATGCATTGCGGATTCTTTCACACTTCACACAAAATTTACAGAACAATGCTAAATGTGATCACGCCTTTATTCAAATCTAGTTACTAGTTACAGGCTGTGTCTCACTAATTAGTGTTAATGGTAAGGAGACATTAATATAAACAATAATGCCACTTAAATATTGAAAATAAAGCAGAGGCAGAGTTGTTCTCAACTAAGGGAACCATTTTGCTCAATTGGTTTGTCCCTTTAGACTCTGCTGTGTCTCATTGATGACAATCATAGTGCAATCATAAGAAAATGAATCAAATCTCTAACTGTCTGTAGTGGGATGAAAAGCACACACACAGGAATTTGATTACAGCCTCTGTGTTCATATACGGTCTCTGAATTTATTTTAGGCCATTCTCGTTGATTTTTGTTTAATTTCCAAATAAATGTCTGGACAAGTATGTTAAGGATAGAACAACCACAGTATTAGCTACTAGCCATTTTGCAGTTGTGTTTCAAAATTCGTATGGTGAACGGTGAAAGAACAGTGTTCTGATTTTTCCACATGACATAGTTGAATATGTCAACAAACACAACATCAACAGCAGCATAAATGTAGGCAGCAAAACAATAAATAGTAACATAGCTTTATTTATTCATGCCCCGGTGCATTGCTGAGAACTCGATCACCACATTTATCACAGTTATTATTATCCACACATTTCGAATCTTGCTTAGATATGCTGACATTTCACGGAAATTATGAATTGTTTTTTTGTGCTTCTAGTTTGTGTGCAGTGCCTGTTTAACTGTATTTGCTGTACCTGATTTCCTCAGACTGCATGCTTTTGTTGGTTTCCACAGATCTTTTAAGTTTTTCCCTTTTGTGCATACAGTAGTTTTGTTAAAGAAGTTGGTATATCTTTTAATTATTTAATCATTAGCCAATACATGGATTATTATGACTTCATATAAATTGAGAATCTATATTGTAGTTACCGTATGTGCTGTACACTTATTGGCTGCTTTTCCTTTACTATGTGTGAGAAAAAGGTTTTGGGTGAGCTATCCCTTTAATATTTGTGTTAGGGCTGGGCAGTTTATATCGTTTATACAATATATCACTATACTTTTCACTAACGATATGGATTGAGAATACCATTTATATTGATATAGACCTACAGTAGTTTGATACGAGTGCAAAATAGCAGAGGACACAGAATGAGCTGCTGTAAGAAAGTGCATCTAATTTTTCCTAAACATGAGACATGCTTTATATTAAAGACTTTAGAATAACTTGTAATATATAGTTAACAACTATAGTTTAAAGCAACTTGCCCCGTCAGATGCTCAGGCAGAAGCTCATGTCCTGCTGTCAGATACAGACAGGTACAGTTAAAGTCAAACGTTTACATACACTGCAAAATGTTCATATTTTTACCAAAATAAGAGGGATTATACAAAATGCATGTTATTTTTAATTTAGTACTGACCTAAATAAGATATTTTACATGAAAGATGTTTACATATAGTCCACATAATAGTTGAATTTATAAAAATGACCATTCAAAAGTTTACATACATTTGATTCTTAATACTGTGTTATTACCTGAATGATCCATAACTGTGTTTTTGTTTAGTGATAGTTGTCCCTTTCTTGTCCTGAACAGTTAAACTGCCTGCTGTTCTTCAGAAAAACTCTTCAGGCCCAACAAATTCTTTGGTTTTTCAGCATTTTTGTGTATTACCCTCAAAAACTGTGATTTTGAGATCCATCTTTGCACACTGAGGACAACTGATGGACTCATATGCAACTATTAAAGAAGTTTCAAACACTCACTGATGCTGAAGGGATCACGATGCATTAAGAGTCAGGGGTGTAAACTTTTGAACAGGATGAAGATGTGTACGTTTTTCTTATTTTGCCTAAATATCGTATTTTTTGTCATTTAGAACTGCCCTTCAGAAGCTACAGAAGATACTTAGATGTATCCCAGAAGACAAAATAAGTTAAATTTACCCTGATCTTCAAATTCAAAAAGTTTTCACCCCCAGCTCCTAATGCATTGTGTTTTCTTCTGAAGCATTAAAAAACACACACACACACACACACACACACACAGCTGTGGATCATTCAGGTAATTAAAAATCAAGTGTATGTACACTTTTTATAAATTCAGTTATTATTTTCTCTTGTGGACTATATGTAAACATCTGTGAAATCTGTAAACATCTTATTCAGGTCAGTACTAAATAATTTTGGTAAAATTAACATTTTGCAGATTCTGCAAGGTGTGTGTAAACTTTTGACTTCAACTGTATCTTCTTCTGTAAAGTTATCTAAATATTTCAGTTTTGCTATATGGAGTAGTTGAGCCTTCTTAATGTGGGTCTCGGCTAAACTTCACAGACTTCGGTGAACAAAACAGAGCGCAATAAAATAGTATCACAATAATAAAGTAAATACATTTTGCTAAAATTTTAGTTGTTGGACAATAAATGTACGTAGAATTTTAAACCTACAAGTACTGTAAGCATGTTTTTATGATAGCTCTAACTGTAAAGTGGCTGCTTTTGTTTTTATTTTCATTTTTAGTTTAGTGAATTTAACTTATTTTTGATTTTTAGAATGTTAATGTGCTTTGAAGATTATTTCATTGGACAACATTGGGCAGGATGTCAAATTTTTTAATTTAATTCTTTTAAATAGAACAGCATCGAAAATACTGAGATATAATCTGTATAATGCAATTTGGCCAAAATACAGAGATATGATTTTTTTTGGCTATGTTGGTCAGCCCTAATTTGTGTATTGTTTGCCTTTTTAAGAGCAGATGTATTCACACCTTATAAAAGGTGTTACGGAAGTAGAAATGGAAGCACTGGATAATTGGCTCAGGTTAAATTGCTAAACGATTATACTGTCTCTAATGTCTGGTTAGCAGATGCTCTAGTCCTTACTGTGGTAATCCGGTGAAATCTGTATTCAGCATTTCTCCAATCCTCATATCACTCAAGGGAACACAAACCTGTGATGCAAGGGCTGGAGAAAACATCTTACCCACCAGATCACTAAGACAATGTCATGCATTTTGGCTACTGAACACATATTCATTTAGTATGTCAAGACAATTTTCAGGCTTTAGAGGAAGTGTAGGCGATTCACCGTTGTTTTACGCACCCTCCGAATAAGATGAAACTGTTGCAGTGCCATGTCCTTTTTTCCTGATGTCAGATGGCGTTCATCCAGTTTTACAAGATGAATCACTACAATTCCTTTCAGACCACAAGGATGGCAATATCTGGCAACCTACGTTGCACTGGACTCGGTTTGGAGTCTGTTCATTTTAAAACAAAAATATTTGGCTAAAGAGATACTATTGTGCTGTCATCTTTCATTCAAATGCATGAAACAGTAACCGATATAGACTTTAATGGTAATAAATAAGTTATAATTAAGAAGAAGTCAGTCAGAGAAATTCCCTACAGCTCTGTAATAAATTTAATACTCAGAGGAGTGGAGATGCAGCAGTGGAATTTGGCTCCGACTGCTTTACTGCTCTTGCCAAAAATGCAATTTTAAAGCTAAAGCAAGAGAGATAAAGGGACAGAGGTAGGCACGACGAGCCGGTTGCCTTAGAAACAGCTGTGTAAGAGAGTAGAGGGGGTTTAAGGATCTGTATATGTGTGTGCTGAATCAGCATTCTCCATGATCCCCGAACAATTACAGACAATATGTTAGAGCAATTTGCGAATAAATGGGCGCTAGGAGAAATCTTTTCTTTGCATGCCTCATAAACACTTTGTGCGTGGCCCAGTGTTTTACACGTATATGCTGGTGAATTCACTTTCTTTTTTACCCTCGCAAAGACCATGGGATTTCACCAAAAAGCAATTACTTGGACAATAAGAAGGATTATGGCAATATAGATATGGATGTGTTATCGTGAAATGTGCTAAAGAGATTATTACAGGGGCTGTTAGTGAAGGATAGGGCAGTTTCAGGGCTGCGAGAAGCCTGTGGAGATTTCATCTCCTCCAGGTTCTTCTGATGTTTAATTCTCTCTGTACCTTTGCTCCTTCCCAGTTTCTACTCTCATTACTTCTGTCTCATTGCAGGCCAACGATGCCTCAGGGAACACCTGGAACTGGCTCTACTTCATCCCACTCATCATCATCGGCTCTTTCTTCATGCTCAACTTGGTTCTGGGTGTGCTGTCAGGGTGAGTCTGAAATCAGAGTCATCAAATTAGTCCTAACTGCGTGGGAATTTTATGGAACTCCATGTTGTACACATGCAAGTTTTAGGTAGGATTCCTAAAAAGTGTCTTAAAATGTACCTATTATTTCTTGAAAGTAAATCCATGGCTGGGGGTTGCTAAAAATGTCATTATAATCATTAAAGGGGTCATGAACTGAGAAATCAAAATTCCTATGATCTTCTGACATATAAGAGTTCACGGTACTATAAAAACATCCTGTAAGTTTCAGAACTCAAAACTTTCTCATTAGTCTAAAATTTGAAGCCTTATATTGAAGCCATTCTGCCAAAATGACAGGTTGTGGAATGTGCCACTTTATGACGTAATAGTGTGGCTAAACACCACCTCCACAAAACAAGATCAACGCCTGCTTCTACATCACTTCCTGTTTAGCCCCGTCCACCGATTCACGCATGTAGTGTAAAAAGAATAAAAGACAGTCTGTAAGAACTTGGTTCTTTGTTCACTTCATTTTACTGCGGATTAGTTTACAAACAAGGTACAATTTGACGTAGGATTTTCAGAAAGATTGAAACTATAATACAATTCTGTGCTGACTATATTGGATCCGACAGTAATGTCGCACCACACAAGTGTGAGTAACTGTTTACATGGTAGCTATTGCTTTGTCTGTTATTACAGATATATTAATATGTACTGAGTATTCATGCGTTTTTAACCTAAATCACAGCAGCATCCATCTATGAATGATATAAGCTGTCAAACATACACAACTGTTAGCTAATCATATCAGTGGACGTTTACTTCCAAGTCTACAATCCGCCACAGTTGAAGTCAAAAGTTTACATACACTTCGCAGAATCTGCTAAATGTTAATTATTTTACCAAAATAAGAGGGATCTTACAAAATGCATGTTAATTTTTATTTAGTACTGAGCTGAATTAGATATTTCACGTAAAAGACATTTACATATAGTCTACTATATAATATAAAATAATAGCTGCTTTTCTAAAAATTACCCTGTTTACATACACTTGATTCTTAATACTGTGTTGTTACCTGAATGATCCACTTTTGGGGGCGGTGGGACTTATTTCGTCCCGGAAGACTTATTTTGTCTTCTGGGAAACATGTAAGTATCTTCTGTAGCTTCTGAAGGGTAGTACTAAATTAAAAAAACAAAAAGATATTTAGGCAGAATAGGAAAAATGTACACATCTTCATTCTGTTCAAAAGTTTACACCCCTGGCTCTTAATGCATCGTTTTTCTTTCTGAAGCATTAGTGAGTGGTTGAACATTCTGTAATAGTTGCATATGAGTCCCTCAGTTGCTCTCAGTGTGAAAAGATGGATCTCAAAATCATACAGTCAATGTTGGAAAGGGTTCAAATAAACAAATGTGCTGAAAAAACAAAGAATTTGTGGGACCTGAATGATTTTTTCTGAAGAACAGCAGGAAGTTTAACTGTTCAGGATAAACAAGGGACTCATGAACAACTATTACTTAAAAAAAGCAGCTGTGGATCATTCAGGTAACAGCACAGTATTAAGAATCAAGCATATATAAACTTTTGCATATATAAACTATTTGCTTTTGTGGACTATATGTAAACATCTTTTATGTGAAATATCTTATTCGGGTCAGCATTAAATAAAAAATAACACGCATTTTGTATGATCCCTCTTATTTTGGTAAGATAATTAACATTTTGCAGATTCTGCAAGGTGTGTGTAAACTTTTGACTGCAACTGTACAATTAAAATTAATCATTTAAAATTCCTGTCAAAAGACCTTTGATGAACTTCTTTTATCGTTTTGAATTTCTTGCAATTAGTAAAGTATTCTTCCTATCGTTTGCACTTGGTCAGTTTAATTCAAATTTCAATTCATGAGTTAAAAGGAACCCTGGCTCATAGTGTTGTTATATGATCATCCATTTTACTCCTGTCTCAATAGAAAGGGATTCAAACTGAATATTACCCACTTAACTAGTCATTCACCTTTAGAATTTATACTCTTGCTTGGCCCCACACATAAATTGAAACAATTTGGAGCAAATACAAAGCATACAGTAACTGTTTAAAGCTTATACAGTAAGTAAAGAAGCAGCGTTCCTTTAAAATTATTCAAGGGATGCATATAGCTATTAGGTGGGCTCTTTTGAAATAAATGGGCTTTCCTAAACCATTGAAAGCCCCATAAAATAATTTCTGTCCTACAGGTTGGAAGCTATTCACCTACAGCTTATGCATATCCAGAGAAGAAGCAACGTTAAGTGCAGTAGACCCCTGCTTCTCAATTCGATTAGGCAACTCTATTTTGCCAATGCAGTGTTGGTCACAATTAGGTTTTTCCTCCATCAATTGTGATTGAGCCAAGAGCCACATACACTCCTTATAAAACAAATAACACACGCCTCACACTAAAGCATCTTTATTTTTCCCTCATGCTTTACCTCACTTACTCTTTCTCTCTCTCTCTCTATTTGCCTTATTCTCTCTCTTACACACTCGCAAACACTGCTTTAATGGAAAGTCTCTGGATGAATGCTTTGTGGTGAACCCTAGCTGCTGGTGGGCTTCGAATTTATGATTTCCCGGAAATCCTCAATCTAATGCTCACTCTATTTCACTGAACGGCTCTTCATGTCTTGTGTTGCTGTTGTGTGGCATTCAATATTTATTGTTGCTCCTTCAGAGGGAGTCTAACGTCCTTTGACATCTCTGCTTTCAAGGCTTTAGTTGAAAAAGATTCATTCTCACATTGTGATGCTGGCCTCTTTCTCTGTGGAGTACTGTAATCCCAGAATGACAGTGTGAGAGTCCTTCTCTTCATGCTTTATCTTTGGCATCATTTCATCAAAGAATCCTGAAAAAAATATCACTGTTTTCACATAAAAAATACTGATGAACTTGCCACTATGTCCCTCTACGCTCATTCAGTCCTCCTTTCTCTCTCCCCCTCTGTCATCCTCTCTTAATTTTCATGCTCTCTCATCGTCCTTCAAGTAATGTTATCAGTCTCCACTCTCCCAGTGTGAAATTTATTCATTTAAAGCTGTTTTTAGCTTTAAAGGTGAAACAGGCTCTCAAAGACGCACATTCTTGAGAGGATTTGCATAAAAGTTTTTTTTATGGTTACTACTGGCAGAAAATGTCCATGTGCACAGCAGTGTTTCTCTGTGTTTGGAACTGACAGAATATTTAAGCAGTTTTTAACATGCAGTTTTTTATGTGTGTTATATCTGTCCTCATGGTAACCTAGTTCAAGAATACTGTATGTTCAAGATTGCTGTGCAGCCCCCAAATTATCACACTTGCAAAGGCTTTCTACAAACTCCTTCTGAAGTGTGAAATGTCTACACACCACAGGCCGCAAAGGATGACGGGAGCTCAGGAGCGGATCTAACTAGGCTAAAATAAAGTGTTACATAAAGGCATGGCACATGCTTCTCTAGCTGTGTCCTTCTCCTTGTGAGAAAGTGAGGTTTGAGATTTTTGTGAAATTTTCCACATTGCTGGATTGGCCCAGAAGACTTTGCAGCAGTTATCAAGTTGTTGTTTTTTTCTGTCACTTAGACTTAAATAAATTTAATTGTCTTAGATTGTTATATTATATTATATTATATGTGACCCTGGACCACAAAACCAGTCATAAGTATAAATTTCTCGAAGTTGAGAGTTATACATCATCTGAAAGCTAAATAAATAAGCTTTCCTTTGATGTATGGTTGTTAGAATAGGACAGTATTTGGCCGAGGTACAGGTATTTGAAAATCTGGAATCTGATGGTGCAAAAAATTAAAAATACTGAGAAAATCGCTTTTAAAGTTGTCCAAATGAAGTTCATAGCAACGTATATAACTAATCAAAAATTAAGTATTGATATATTTATGGTTGGAAATTTACAAAATATATTCATGGAACATGATCTTTACTTAATATCCTAATGATTTTTGGCATAAAAGAAAAAACGATAAATTTGACCCATCCGATGTATTTTTGGCTATTGCTACAAATATACTTGTGCAACATAAGACTGGTTTTGTGGTCCAGGGTCACATATTATATTATATTATTATATATTATAAGGAAAGTTGGCCACAGTCTTTTTTTTTACCTTTACTAATAATGATCAAAATACTGTTTAAAATCCTTTTAGATCGAGCATACTGCAGCATGTCGCAGTGTGTTTTTACTCCAAAAGGCATCTTCCGAGTGTTTAAAATGTTGGTATTTGTTGGAGAAGTGTGAACGAACCTTTAGTCCTCAGTGGATGCACTGGTAGCCATGGTGCATGCTGTGTCTCTCAAGGTTGTGTGCGGGGGCCGGAGGTTAGTTCACCTGTCTGACCATGCTGCCTTCAAAGCAAAAGGCCATTGTGAGGCCTCATGGAGAGACAAGAGGACTGCCCTAGGGTGGGGGTTTGGAGAAGAGGTGGGCAGCCGTGTCATCTTCTCAGTGGGTAGTTGGGCTGCAGGGATCCTGCTAGAAGCCAATTCATAGCCAATTCATCTTGATCTCTCACACCCCACGATGGCCTTTTGACCTTGACTGCATGAGCAGCCCTATTAGGGATTATAGCAGTGATGTTTACTTTAAGAGTAGACATGAAGCACAGCTTCACCTGTAGTTAACTAAAATAAAATACTAAAAAAAACTAAAATAATCTTAAAATTATTTTTGTCTCAATAAATTAAAACTGAAATAGCCTCTGTAGCCTCTGAAGGGCAGTACTAAATGAAAAAAATATAATATTTAGGCAAAATAAGAAAAATGTACACATTTCCATTCTGTTCAAAAGTTTTCACCCCCGGCTCTTAATTCATTGTTTTTCCTTCTGGAGTATCATTGAGCGTTTGAACCTTCTGTAATAGTCGCATGAGTCCCTCAGTTGTAGCTAACTGAGTGAAAGTGGGGCAGGAAGTCTGAGATGCTGTGACTCAGTGAAGGTGGGGACTAATTTGCATATTCATGATTCTGTTTATACTAAATGAGGTGAGGGTGTAGAGCATTTTAAGGCAAGAAAATATTTTCACAGAAAAAAAAACTTGGTCATTTTGATTATCAAAGAAAATTTGGTCATAATTTGTATCAGAGAGAGAGACAGAAAGAGAGGGTGCCACAGAGTTAGTGTCCCCCTCGTCTGTCACACACTCACAAACAAATATACACACACTCACTGTCACCGTCACACTGCCACTGCAATGCAGGGAGGAAAAAAGAGGATTTTCCCCACACTGTCATATGGGAATCCTGCTGAAGAACAGTGGATGTTGTTGTGTTCTGGATGCTAGTGCCCAGCACTGTGTTCTTAGATGAATAGTTTACCAAAAATGAACAAATAAATGTCATTATTTACTCATGCACTTGATGTTGTCTTGAACATGTATTTTCTTTCTTCTGTAAAACACAAAGCAAGATATTTTAAAAAAAATGAGTTAATGAATTAATAGAGGTAATGGGTCCAATGAGATGTTGCTCTTGGATCTCAATGACTTTTATTGTTTGGACTAAAATACAATGAAAATTTATTCTAAATACACATATTTGGTGTTCCGTAGCTTTGGATTCCTTTAGCCACACTGTAAAAAAAAAAAAAAACCCTCATAGCTGTAAATAATACAAAGAATATTATAATAATTTCTATGTTACAATTTAATGTTCAATTCTGTGTGTTAATTGCCATTTCTAAAATTATTTGTGAAATTTAAAAGCAATTTTAAGTGAATATTGTTTCCCAGCACATTGAAACTATCTTGGTCAACCAGCTTTGCAAGACTGATCATGCTGGTCCCCCACCTTTACCAACATTTTTAGTTGAATGGTTATGCTAATCTACTAGCTATACCAGCAAAAAACAGCATTAGTCAGCGTGTCAATTTATTTTTTCTTTAGTTATTCTTATGCAGCATTGTCATATGTTATATACTCACTTATCTGTCTTGTACTGCTTCCCTATCTTATTTTCTCCTTTAGTTTTTTACGCTATCCACATTCCCTTTCTTCTCCGGTCACATTCTCAGGCATGAAGTAACATTTTCATTCCAGTAGCATCACATCCCTCACATTCTTTCCACCTAACCTTTGTTTTCTTTTTTCTTTGTTCTTCGCATTTATAGCTTTTTTCCACCTCTTTTCTGTACTCTCTGCGCACCTGTTAAAGAGTAATGGTGGTCAATCATCACGCTGTCCTCTAATTGGCATGATAACAGATGGCAGGTTGTGAGGGGGCACAAACAGTGCGTTTTTTTCCCTTAGTGCTACTACATAATCATGTTGTGGAGAAAGCTATAATGCTTATGAAAATGAATGGGGCTCATTTAATAACCAAGTCAGGGTAAAATATGCCTCTCACAGGAAATTCATGGCCATTTGTCAGTAAATACCACTTTTTTTGACATATGAGCTAAATATCTAATCAAGGTATCACTGCACAGTTTTGTCATACTGTGGGGTGAAAATGAGAGAGATTAGATGAGAGAAGCTGTCTAGCCTTGTGGGTGCATTACAGAGAATAATGGATTGACCTCTGTTTTCTTGTGAGGCTGTAAAGTCTCTTGAGGAGGTTAATCAACCATTTTGCATTAGTCAGTTCAACTATTTTGTGTCCTTAAAACTGAAGTGCACGATTACCGTCATCAATTAGAATTACAGAAATAATGTATGTTTTCAACAGGTTTCTTAATATCATCACATAGTTTTAACTGATAATGATGATAACACTGATAACACTGGCGGACACCCAAATCCACTATAATGCTTTAAATAATACTGTTTTGTGTCACAGAATGTAGTCTTAAGCATGTTTTAGGCAAGAATTAACTTGTTTAGACTTAAAATATGTGGTTTGTTAATAAAGACAACATTTATTTGAAAATTTGCTTCAATGTTTTTGGAGATGTGAGCTCCAGGATGTCAGCAACCATTCAGCGCTCATGAACCCGCTAAGAGCAGCCTTACCTCGGCCAGTTCTTCTGGAATTTGCAGCTGGCTCTAATGGCTCTGAAGCGGTTAAACGTGAGATATAATTAATTTTGGGTAAATCTAACGGGCAGTCTTTGGTCTCATTACTCTATTGTTCCAGAGCAAATAGTCTTGGCTGAGGGCAAAATCTCATCACGTTATATTTTATGTAAATTTAATGCTGTATATCAAAGTGCTGCCTTTGTATTTTTGACTGAATTGCCTAGCAACTTTTATGATGGCTGTTGTTGTTTATTAAATATCATTATTCAATAAATAATATTTAATATAAATAATAGTAGTATTTAATAATAGTATTTAGTATTGGGATACGGTGTGTGTCTGTTCGTGATGGTGATTTTAGCTACGTTATTCCACCATTCGATGGCGACAAGAGACTGTTTTTATGAGTGAATTAGCAATAAAGACTTTTATATTGAAAGAGACCAAAACAATGCCTTGTAAGAGGCAGCCGACAAATGCACTGGGCAGCGCTGTCATCAAAAATCACCATTAACAGATGAAAGGATAGTACAACAAAGATATCGCTTTCCTCAGCAGACATTCAAACTAATGTTTTATTGTGAAAATGAGATTGAGCTGAAGAATGAATGCTGTATCAGATGGAGGTAATCAGACTCGCTCAGTCCATCACTCTCTCATAATACTCTAGATAATACAATGATACAATAAGCTTTCAGTGAAGCAATTCAACGTTCCTTTGTCACTAGTTCTAAAGTAACATTTTGGGCTCAGCTGTTAAACTGTCAACTTAAGATTTGAATCCTTGGCTGATGGAAGTAGTAACCACAAAAGCAGGATTTTAAAAACACTCAGTTGTTGTTTCGTATGTATTTACACACTCGTGTCGTTGAACTGTTGTATAAAGGTAATATCCCACTCGTAGCCGTGCAATATGGCTGTATATCGGCACGCTGTGATTACCTATCTGTGCTGATATACAGTCATATTGCACTGCTACTTGTGTGATATTGCTCATGTTTATAGTAATTATCTAAAATTTTATGATATTATTTATATTTCAAGTTTAGATATTTTGGTGTAAGAAATTAATACTTTTATTGAGCAAATACACATTAAATTGTTCAAAAGTCACTGTAAGGACTTTTACATTGTTAAAATATATTGTTATATATTAAAATATGTTTTCCTTTATTTATGATCAGTTTCATCATTAATGAGTATTAGGGATTTCTTTCAACAACAAGTACTATAAAACTGACTATATAATAATATATAATATATATTTATAATTCTTTGTATAATTTGTGGTGATATTACATTTTTTTTTTATTGCTTTGCATTTTTGCAGTTTCATACTGTCACCATTAATGGATACATGGATTAATGGGTCTTTTTTTAAAGAATTTTAAAGTCTACAAACCTATAGATCTAGATTTATAGACTGCAGTTATATTTGACAATTAATGTAAAATTAATCGAAGAATGGCTTAACTCTGAATCTATTTAATAAGTTAGGATAGAAGAAGGAAGTTTAACAATTAAAAAGAAATTGCACACTACAGCTTTAAGTGAGGCATACACTGTAGACATTTAGCTGTTGTTTTCTATTGATTCTAAAACATTGATTTTTCTACAGCTCTTGCAAATGTGGATGCCACACCTTGTACTTGCTTTTTCTCTAACAATTCATTTTGGTGCATTTATCTCATTCACATTTGTTTTTTAACCATGTACTTTGTGATCTTATCAATGCAACACTATATTATGAGATACACGCATGCTCTTATACACATGATCTGTACCTCCCCTGATGCCTCTGTGCAATACAGTGTGTTCATGGATGTGTATTTATGTGCATTCATCCAAACAGGGAGTTTGCAAAGGAGCGAGAGCGTGTGGAGAAAAGGCAGGAGTTCCTGAAGCTTCGCAGACAACAACAGATCGAGAGGGAGCTTACTGGCTACCTAGAGTGGATCTGCAAAGCAGGTCAGTCTCTCAAATAACCAATATCTCCATTAACACTTGATATGAAATATCTCCACAGAACCCATTTTCGAATTCAGAAACATTCATGTGTTTTTCAAGACTTGAACCTGAGAATTAGCTACATTGTAATGACCAGAAGGCCTCGGTCTGTTCCCTAGAGTGTTCTGTCCCCTCGTGCTTTTTCTCCCATGACGGTTTATCTCACTCGCTTCCCGGATCTCTCCTCGGCCGCGATGGGAGCTGATGTATCTGTGCCTGTCTGTTGCTCAGCACTTCCTCTCTCCATGGCAACCACATAGCCTTCTACACGCTCCACCAGCTGGTTCATACCCTCAGTCTTCCCAGACTGCCTGTAACAGCTCTTTCATCAGCCGGACTCAGTCAATGTGTTGGAGCTTTCTGTGGCTGTGGATTTACAGTTTAGTAATAGTCTTGTCAAGTTTTTCTCAGGATTTTCAAATGTTTTCCACATTCTACATGTATTTACCAAGACAAATTCCTCATAAATGTATACCTACATTACTTGGCAATAAACGTGATTCTGATTCTGATTCTGATTAAAATTGTTGCTAATACACTACCAGTTGAAAGTTTTTGGACAGTAAGATTTTTTGTTTTTAAAGAATTCTCTTCTGCTCATCAAGTCTGCATTTATTTGATCCAAAATACAGCAAAAGGAGTGATGTTGTGAAATATTTTTATTATTTAAAATAACTGTTTATAACTTACTTTTTGAAGATATTTTAAAATGTTATTTATTCCTGTGATCAAAGCTAAATTTTCAGCATCACTACTCCAGTCTTCAGTGTCACATGACCCTTCGGAAATCATTCTAATATGCTGATTTGCTGTTCAAACATTTATTATTATGATTATCAGGATTCTTTAATGAATAGAAAGATCCAAAGATCAGCATTTGCTCACAGGAAATCACCTGAATAAATTACATTTTAAAATATATTCAAATAGAAAAGAGTTATTTTAAATGGTAAAAATATTTCAAAATTGAACTGTTTTTGCTGTACTTTGGATCAAATAAATGCTTGGTGAGCAAAAGAGATGTCTTTCAAAACATTAAAAATCTTACAGTTCAAAAACTTTTGACTGGTAGTGTATAATTAAAATACAGTATTTATACTGTGTGAATAGTGTGGCACTGCATCTCTAAAATTGCACAGAATGTAGAATTTCAGAGCTACACCTTTTCTTTCGAATGGGTCTCACTTGCCGAAATCAACAGAAAATACAATTGCTCTATAAATATACGCTACAGCATTTACAAATTTTTGGTTGGTAAAGTTTTTTATTGTTTTTGAAAGAAGTCTCTTATGCTCACTAAGGCTCCATTTGAAGACGATTTTTCTGCTTAATATTTTTGTGGAATTTCTGATTTATTTTTTCAGGGTTCTTTGATGAATAGAAGTTCATAAGAACAGCATTTATTGGAAAATATATATTTTTTTACATTATAAATGTCTTTATGACACTTTTGATCAATTTTTGCATCCTTGGTGAACAAAAGTAATAAAAATCCCAGTGAACCCAACCATCTGAACACTAGGATAGTTATAAACAATATTTTGAATTATGAGCTTTTATGATTAAAAAAAATGGAACAAATTTGAACTATGTCAAACCTGAAAATGCCTGGCATGCAAATATTTTTACATTCAGTAAATCTGAATGTGATGTTCATCCTCACGTAAATTAGATTTTATAAGGATGTAATTTAATAATTCTCCGTGGCACACTTCCAACAACCATTTTACAATTAATGGCTTATTATTAATGGAAATACCCAATGAGCAAAGCCAGAAATCCTTTGATTTTCCATGCGCATGCAGGATGTGTGAAACATTAGCATCAAATCATCATAACAAGATTAAATCAGAAAAAATGGATGAAATCATTTTGGAATGTTTTGGCTTTAAATGTTGATGTTTTTGTTCTTTTATAATTCTACCTCTCAATACTGTAGTTTCTCTTAAGGTGGCACAGTTTCTTGTAAAACTACTGATCCTTCATCAGCTCAGGGGTTAATTAGCTCTGTCACAGCATGTAGTATCCTCCGTTTTGTTTCCCAGAAGCCCACTAGGGCTCTTCCATAGGGATTTATTTGGCTTAGAGAGGTGATTTCTCAAACTCCTCCATGGTGGCCCGGCTTTGATGTTTTAACACCATAAAATCATGATGGAATTAACTGCTTACAGGTGCTTTTTCCTGTGTCTTGCTACAGTCATTAAAGTCATTCACTGCATTGTTTAAAACCTTAATGTGTTGGGCGATACACTGCTGACTGCTGTTCCTGCCTCCTGCTGGATGTTTGTCAGACCTGCAGTGACAGCAGTGATTACTGTGTGTGGTATCAGGTTACAATAAGCCTTATAGTGGTTGCTTTTGCCTCTCTCCTTCTGTGCAAATACCCAGAAAACCCTAGCAACCACATACAGTAGCAATGCACTTAGAAGAGCTTAGCAACCATACTGTGGCTTGGCAAACAACCTGAAAAGAGCAAAACAACACCAACCTGTCATGCATACTTAATTCAAAATAAAAACCATGCTTCGGATACAACACATACATAGTGCAAGTAGTGAAATATGTTTTCATTTCAGAGGAAGTAATGCTTGCTGAAGAAGATAAAAATGCAGAGGAAAAGGAGGATGGTGCTTGGTACAAGAGGAAATGCAACAACCCAGGTAACCACTGAGAAATAAATGATTGTATGTGTTCATTATTAGAACAGAAGAGCTTGAGTCTTCATTGCTACTACTACTAATTATTGAATTTATACTACTACTCTTTATTTATTATTCGCTTTCCAACATGTTTAGTATTAAAGAGAGCCAAGAAGAGCAAAAACGACCTCATCAATGCAGAGGAAGGAGAAGACCACTTCACTGACATCTCATCAGTCGGTAAGACCCAGACACAGAAAATAAAAAAGCAGGTTAAAAAAAAACAGAGGCAAAGTGTCATAAAACTCATATCTGTGATGGTTTTGTGGATTTTCTGTTTTTATAAAACACAAAGAGAGAATAATGACCAGTATAAAAGAGGAGATTGAGAGAGAGAGTGGAAAGATGGATAAAGAAGATGCTAACAAATCAGAATGTGTGTTGAATCTCTTTCCTCTCTTCTCCTCTCCATCATTTGTGAGCTGTTGTGAACATTTGAAACAGTCTCTCTCTCCGCAGCTCCCCAGGGCTCTCCGTTCACCCGTACGAGCGTGAAGAACGAGAGCTCGTCATACTTTCGCAGAAAAGAGAAGAGGTTTCGCTTCTTCATCCGTCGTATGGTGAAGGCCCAGAGCTTCTACTGGACTGTTCTGTGTATAGTGGGACTGAACACACTGTGTGTGGCTATAGTTCACTACGACCAGCCGAAGTGGCTCACATATGCACTGTGTAAGTGAACCGCATCTTTAAAACATCACTACAGCTCTCTGGAGGATCACAGGTTTATGTGAACTATATTTGAACATGGCTTAGGTGCACTGGGAGTCATTTAAAAAAGCCTCAAAAATCAATGCAAAACAAGTGCTTTTAAATACTGTATGCTCCTTGTATTTGCATTATTAATTATACAACTTATCTTACAATTTGACTTAAAGTCAGGCTTTAGTTTTACAATGTTAGTTTTACATATAATTGCCCATGTTGTTGTGACTGCTATGCTTTGTAAGTTAAAAAGAAGAGTCATTAGATTAAAAATGTAATTAAATTAATTAAAATATGGATTGATCTGTTAATGAAGTTAATTGCAAATAATTAAGCAAGGATGCATTAAATTAAGCCAAAGTGACTTTGTAACTTTTTTTTCATCAAAGAATCATGAAAAAGTATATCATGGTTTTTACAAAAAAATTAAGAAACACCAAATCAGCGTATTAGAATCAGCATGTTAGGATCATGTGACACTGAAGAGTAATGGCTGCTATAAATTCACCTTTCCCATCACCAGAAAAAAATACATTTTATAGAAAACCGTTTATTAATATTTACATGAACTGTCATTTTTCACAATACTACTGCTTGTGTTTTTGATTAAATAAATGCATCATTTGTTCTTTCAAAAATATATTTAAAAAAATTCTTACTGACTCTAAAATTTTAAACGGTAGGGTACAACGGAGTTAAAGGCACCCGCGCCTTTGATATTATTTTCCTCTAAACCACTAGATGGCAGGAAAACGTGGCATAGCACGTTCCAAAACATCTGCTTTTCAACATACACGTGCAAAATTGTCTGATCCTTGACGCGATCACTGGCGGCAGAGCAAAGTCGATACTGTGCTTACTTGATCTAATATTTGATGTTTTTAAGGTTGTTTTGAACAAATATTAACTTAGACATTATTAAAAAAACATTATTTTAACTAAAGTATTTGTATCAATACTGTGTGCCTTTTACCCTGTGTGGGGGGTAAAAGGCCCCCCTGCCACCTCATACATTTATACGATTTTTAAACAAAATAAATGACTTGTATGATTTATTTTCATGCAAAATCTGTTGCTCCATAAATGTTCAATACAAACGTATGTGTTTTTCTGCAATCATACACTCACAGTGAAAAGCAAATTTTTTCTTAGGGGGTGCCTTTAGCCACTTTGTACCCTACTGTATATAGAAAATGTAAAAATTTGTGCCATGTGTTGACTTGTTTTGATTCACATCAGGTAAGCGGTTCTTTCTGAAGTTCAATTTATGCCTCAACTATGTTAATGTGCAAAGAATGTAACTCCCATATTTCTTAGTCCACACAGTAAGATTGGTGTGAAAAATGAGAGAGGAGCAAGTGCACCATCTCCCACATATACCTATGCTTGCAAGCCAACTAATCATTAATTGTCATTGAGCTGAATGCTTTTATACAAGGCCACATTCACTATAGTAATTGCAGGGACAGCTCCCCTAGTAGATTTAAGGGTCTTCTTCAAGGGCACAATGTGATGAAATCATTTCAGTTACTTGCCCAGTTCTTTACTAATGAGGCCACACCACTCTTGGCACCCTCAGACCACCATGATGACCTGGATGATGATACTTCAGCTCTATTAACTGTTATTTTATGGTGAAACGTATTATAGAAGCAGCAGGGTATGAGGATAATTTTGTCAGTAGGTTATTACATCTTTCACTACCAGCATTATAGCTGATGTGACTGACAATGTCCATTGATGCTTTTTTTTTTTGTGTACACAGATTTGGCGGAGTTTGTGTTCCTTGGTCTGTTTCTAATAGAGATGAGTCTGAAGATGTATGGCCTCGGGCCCAGGACCTACTTTCACTCCTCATTTAACTGTTTTGACTTTGGGGTGAGTAACATGCCGTCAGATACAAATGATGTCGGACCAACAGCAGTACATGTTTCTTTTACAGTCAATGCTAGAAGTTCTGCCTTATAGAGTGCTGATGTCCTGAACCCCCTCAAAGACAACAGCCTCAAGACTATTGCTTAAATGCAGTTTTTGAATAATAAATTGACCTGGATATATTTGTGTTCTATCTTTGGTGTGTTTAGGTGATTGTGGGTAGCATTTTTGAGGTGATTTGGGCTGCAGTAAAACCAGGAGCCTCTTTTGGGATTAGTGTGTTGCGAGCACTACGTTTGCTGAGGATATTCAAGGTTACCAAGTAAGAGATCAAAATTGCCTGTTTATTTAGGTCAGGGGTGGCGAACGTCGGTCTTGGAGAGCCGCAGCCCTGCATAGTTTTGCTTCAACCCTAATCAAACGCACCTGAATAAGCTAATCAAGGTCTGAAGGGTTACTAGAAAGCAACAGGCAGGTGAGTTTTAATTAGAGTTGGCGCTGAACTCTGCAGGGCTGCGGGTCTCCAGGACCGGAGTTCGCCACCCCTGATTTAGGTCATTGTCCTAAGCTATCATATTTATACCATGACAGATAAATGCTTGATTCTGATTTGTTGACTGTTTCAAATGAAGTTTCAAAAGACATTATACAAGAAATTAGATAACAATAACAAGGAAAAACTGATTTTTGATATTAGTGGTATAAGTGGAATAACTCACTCTTGGAATAAAAAAGCATATTTATATGACCTGAAACAAGGTTGAGGTGAAACAAGTAGGGCCCTATGATTTCTGCAACACGGACAGAATCCAGTCATTAATATGGAATTTACTGTAGAATGCGGAATGTCACTGAATTTGCCAAATTTTGGATGAATAAATCAAAAGTAGTCAGTACACTTCAAAACGCTATATGGACTAGTGTCAGTAACCATTAAGCTGCAAAAATACTATTTAAATATGAACCCTGCATGTTCTGCATGTCTGTGTGAATGATTGGTGCAAACACGCAGTTTCGTTTAATACACACATACTGAAGCGTGCGTGACACTTGCGGTGTTTTTACCGTCTGCCACCTCAATATATAAGTATATGAACACATAAACATCTCTAAAACTACTCTGAGAGTCATTTCACTTCACTTCTTGGACTAATCCTATTAAACATTTGGAACATAAAAGAGCTTAAAGTGTGAGAAATGTTCTCAGTGCAACTGTGCTCAACAAGGCAGATTGCAATGGTGAGGCAGTTTGTTAGAGTTTTCCCTCTTCTTCTCACTTTTATTCGCTTTTAAATAACTTGTAAATGACTGTGCGCATTTTACTTTCACTTTCGAATTAGGGCAATTCGGCGTCAATTGATTGAATTGACAACAGCAAAGCAGTACAACAAACTCACTTATATTTAACAGAATGTTTAATTTAGTAACAAAACGAACTAAATCTTTCACCAAATCTTTCTCACCTCACTAGTCAGCTCGACTCACTTTTCTCATGTGATAAATGACATTTGACTCCTGCCGCTGATCTGACATGCAACAGTTGTTCGGCACACTGCATAGAATACTTGATGTTAGTTTTAATAAATAAAAAAATTGGAAAAATTTGGAAATTTCTCTGGTATTTCGTTCTTTTTGCTGTATCAAAAATGTACCGAACTGTGACACCACCGTAAATTTTGTGAACCGTTACACCCCTACCACAAATCAAGGCATATTCCTTCCCTTAAACTAAGTTATTGTGGAATTCTTTGACAGGTATTGGAACTCGTTACGGAATCTAGTGGTGTCTCTGCTCAACTCAATGAAGTCCATCATCAGTCTCCTGTTCCTGCTGTTCCTCTTCATTGTAGTGTTTGCTCTGCTGGGAATGCAGCTCTTTGGAGGACAGTAAGTACTAGGATCAGGGTTACACTCACATCTAACCCATGTTCGTGCCATTGTTTGCTTTAGGTTTTACACTGGACAAGCCAACACAGTCCCAAAATTGCTTATCATGCAAAAATAAACAAAAATGTCCCTAAAACCAAACAATGGAATTTATTAATATAACAATAAACTGTATTTGATGATTAGTGCTCAGATAACAGGAGTTTGTTTGGAAAGTTTGAGTGTTTGGTTCCTAATTCTAATTGATTTCATGCTCTGAGCAGCCAATAATTTAGTGTGCGAACAAACTGTGGACAGCACAAACCATGGTTATCAGTGAATATGTTTAATGACTATTCAAAGTCTGGCTTCTATCAAGAGACGAATTAAACTGTGCCAAAATACTGTCAACAAAAGATATAGGAAGCATTTCTCTTCCTCAAATAAGCCTATTTAATTTCTTGTCCTAACTATGCACAATAATATGGTTAGTTGAATTTTATTACGTTTGTTTTTTCCTGCTGTCTGCAGTCAGAACAGGCCTGCAACCCACTTTTGGATTTCGACCGGCCAGTGGAGAGCCACTTATGTAGTCCCTTTACTTTTCAGAGCACTTGTGCAATGTGCTTTTGACTGAAAATGCATAAATCATTCCTTGACGTGGAAAAAAAACTCCCTATCGTTTACGTTCCTCCCTGCATAAGCAGCCGTGACTCTTCCAAGCCCTGTCGTTTCATTTACCCCTCAGCCACGTTAACAAACATGACTGAGCTGATACAGACGGCACAAGTTTTCATTTCTTTTCTATGAATTATTAATCGCACACTGCAACAGAGGAATTGCCTCTACACACGTTTCCCATGAGGTAAATATCAGCTTAGATGCGCAAACATGCTGCCATGTGATCTGTTGTAATAAGGAGAGTGCCAGATAAACAAATAGTCATTGCGAAATGAGAAAATGTTATTGAAACGTAACAATGTGGGGATAGCTGCAGGAGAGACTATTCCCTCTTGATGGCGGTGAAGACTTTCCAGATCTGTGCTTAGTGAAATGAGAAATTGCTTTTGTGCTTCTCTGGTACTGGATTTCAGCTCCATAGCACATTAATATTTAAGACTGTAGATGGACATGATAAACTGACTGTCTGATCCATGCAGTCATTCATTTTCTGGGTTGGATGAAAGAGACGGTTTCATACATTCGCTTGTGAAGCAAGTCAGAGCTGCTGAAAACAATGAGACCAGATAAAACATTCTCGCTCTGAATCTTTAATATATTTTTTAATGAATATGAGCTTGAAATTACACATAAAACGCTGCTTGCTATCCAGGTGGAACCCTATGTAATAAGTAATCATTTATATAAAGATACACAGATTTTGAACCAATGAGATTTCATTGTTGTGGGTTTCTAGCACATCATTTTCATGAAAGTCACAAACATATGATTTTACGAAAGTTATATAAAATCATGACAATTTTAGCAACATTTCACTGGTGTATAATCATCATTAACTTCCGTTTTCTCTCATTATGTTGTTTTTGTGCTATTGCAAAGAAAGGAATCACTTTTATTTTCCAGAATAATGTAAACAAACCCTTTGTTGTGAGATGTTTCTTCTCTTATTTTAAGCATTTCTTTACATTCTCTAGTAATGAGGCCCCTGCAGACCCCTGAGAGTGTATAAGAAAGAGAACAGTGAAATAAGATATTTATTATGTTTGCTAGAGATACAGAGAGAAGGATTTGGCTCAGCTTTTATATGCAGATGAAGAGAAGTATTATTGTTGGAACATATCAGTACTGTTTTTGTTGTCTTTGCGAGCAAACAGTTTGAAGAAATGAAAGATTTTAAAATTAAAGCAAAGCTGGCTCCTAAGGATGCACATTAGACTCATCCAAGAAAATGATTCACAGCTCATCATCTCTCTTCTAGGTTTAATTTTGAAGATGAGACCCCGACGACCAACTTTGACACATTCCCAGCTGCTATCCTGACAGTGTTTCAGGTATTGACCATCTGGTGATATGGGTCTGAATGCTCTCATTTGATGTTTGTAATATTCCTGTAACGTTTTTATCTCATAAGATTCTGACAGGAGAAGACTGGAATGCTGTGATGTATCATGGAATTGAATCCCAGGGAGGAGTGCACCGGGGAATGTTCTGCTCCGTGTACTTCATTGTGCTCACACTGTTTGGAAACTGTATCCTTTATATATATATATAACATAGGACTGTCATTACTGTCATGCTTTTTAATAGCCTAATTTTTCAAGTACAGAAAACAAAATAATATGCACAAATGTTGGTTTCAGTAATGACACTTGCTGTAAAATATAAAGCCCTGCATATTGCATGTATAAACCAAAGACGACAGATTGAGATGCAAGAGTGTTCTTCATTAATGCCTCAAAAAACAAATCATCAGTATTTCTCTCTATTTAAGAAAGAACAAAAAATGCTTAGACTCAATAATTAAATAATTAAATAAAAAAAAGAATTTCTCCCACACTTTATGCAATTATAGATTAAGCAATTAAGTTGTTTTTGCTGCAGACCTGCACTACTTCAGCATTATTTTTTTTTTCACAAATAACTGTTTGAGTCATAGGTGATATTTCACAATACCTTAGCTTCAGTGATAATTAAATTCTACCGCATGAAGAATGCAAGTTACTTAACATTTAATAATATTTTTATGTAGCGCTGGGCAATATACAGCTTCAAACGGTAAACAGGTTTGAATTATGCACATGGTATGAACTAAAAAAACAAAACAACAAAAAAATAGTATACTGGTACAAGTGACTAAGCAACGTAGACAGCATCATGAATTGAGAGGAGATCCCTGTTAACTGCATATACTTTGGACTAATTGTTAGAAAACTATTAATAACACACCACTAATTGTTTAACTGGGCAAATAAACCTACTGTAAACGGCAGGTAACAGAAGCCAGAGACTCTGAAGACGAACGCAAAGAGGAGAAAATACTGTAGCAGGCAGAACAAGATCACTGCTCACAATGCGCAAAATATTGGAAAAAAATCCTAAATACTTAATTGGGGTGGGGTTTATATTAATGTATCTCTGAGGGGAACTGACTGTTATAAGAAAAGTTTAAATGGTATTTTCTTTTCATCTTACCTTTATATAATGCATATTAATGCAGTATTTAAAAGCACAACTGCTTTGTTTATATTGGTAACCAAGGAAACGCTGTATAACTGCTGTTCCATAAGCGCCACCTGCTGTCAGACTGAATTTGCGTTCTCATTCAGCCTGTCTGCTGTTTTTGTTTCATGCAGATACATTTTACAGTTGAGGTCAAAAGTTTACAAAATTTTTTTTTCGTTTGTTTGTTTGTTTAGTAATAATTGTTCATGAGTCCCTTATTTGTCCTGAACAGTTAAACAGAATGCTCAAGATACATTTTTCTTATTTTGCCTAAATATCATATTTTTTCATTTAGTACTGCCCTTCAGAGTCTACAGAAGATAGTTACATGTTTCCCAGATGACCCTGAACTTCAAATTAAAAAAGTTTTCACCCCAACCCCCCCACCTAGCTCTTAATGCATTGTGTTTCCTTCTGGAACATCAGTGAGCATTTCATTTTTATAAATTCAACTATTATTTTCTCTTGTGGACTATATGTAAACATCTTTTATGTGAAATTTTGTGAATCTTAATCAGGTCAGTACTAAATAAACAATAGCATGCATTTTGTGTTATTACGAGATATAAAGCAATTCTGGCTATAAAGCAATTCTGACAAAGTTGTGAGCTTATATCTCATAATTCTGACTTTATAACTCAAAATTGCAGGTTTGTCGCACAATTCCTACTTTATAACTCACAACTGTGAGTTTATATCTTGCAGTTGTGACTTTATAACTCGTAATTGCAAGTTTATATCAAGCAATTCTGAACTGTGAGATAAACAGACATAAAAACCTTTTTTATTCAGGCAAAACAGGCTTCTATAGTTTTATGTAACATAATATCTCAAAGCTAAGGTAGAACCATTCTGTTTTTATTTTTATAAATTATATAATCTAATTACATCAAAAACTGATCATACTATTTGTAGCATGTTTGTTTGTATCATGATTAAAATGCAGCGGTTCTGCAACTTTTTCAAGCAACCTGATTCATATGGAGGCACAATCAGGGAAAAACCATGATAAACCATGGCAACTGTGACCACCTGACTTGTTTGACAGTTTTATTAGATGACCACTTGCACCCAAATTCCTTAAAGCACATTTGATCAGACACTCTCCTCAATGTCTTTTTGGCCATCGCTGTTGATAATCTTGCCAATGCACAAGAACTCACCAAGGTTGGTTGGGCATGATAAGGCCATACATATGACAAAAAATATGAAGAAGTCCTTTTTATACAAAAAATATTTTTGAGTGCGTAGATTCAGTTCAAATTCAAATGTCATCCATCCATTGAAAAATACTATTTCACTGAAGATCGTCATTTAAAGTGACAACAGAATACCAAAGTGCACTATCAAAAAGACAAAAAACAAAAGATGTACTTATAGCCATATTACATACATGGCCAATACTAGTCACTGTCACACTGTACCTGCACACACACCACGTGAATGTCACATGTTGTGTATACCAAATTTGTGATCCTAAGTCCATGCATTGACAGCTTTTATTAGTTTCATAAGACTGTCTGTAAGAGCTCTTTTGATCTGATTGATGTTTGCCCTGGTCAATAACTCAAGGTAATGAAGCTTTCAGCCCGTTGTGGGATTTACAGCCTTACTTGAAGACGGCACCAACAGTATAGGGCCGTAAGGCTCCTGGGACATCACTATCTTGATTTGTTGGTGCTAGTGTTGCTTGCCTTTGCATGCAAATTTATTCTTCTCTGTCATTCTTTGTTTTTCTGTCTTACTCCTCTAAGGATGAGGAGGAGCAGGAGGAGGCCATCAGTAAGAAACTGGCTCTGCAGAAAGCCAAGGAGGTAAAGGAGGTCAGCCCCATGTCGGCCGCTAACATTTCCATCACAGCGTAAGTCAGGGGGCATTAAACCTGAAGTCAGGCTACTGCCCTCCCCTTTCACTAACCCTTCGAATCACCTGTTCATCACCCCATCATGTCCTCTCATTGCTTTTTTATGTGTCCCAAGAAACATATTTCTGTTTGTCTCTGTAAGCACATTTCTGGGTGTTAGTTGTTTTGTTTTTTACTGTTGTCACTTTTATTTGGTACTCAGTATGTCTCTGTAGGACTCTTATGTTCTCTTTACAGTTGGTCCTGCACCTGTAATTGGTTGTCTTTACTCTAAAATGACATGTAACTTTGATTCAAGCAGGCTGTGTGGAAGTCTACTGATTTTTTTGCTTTCCTGCTGAGGCCAACTGAAAAAACTGTTTTGTTGTTAGACAGCAATTAATGTACAGAAGATTATATATTTAGTAAATGAATGATAAATCAAATTTATTTATTTATTTGCATTTTAACCTACATTGGTTGTTTAACTGTTACTAAAGACAGTTATTGTGGCAGTCCAATGATTTAAATCCAATTAAGAATTAAAAAAGTAATTTAAAACCAACCATCATATTTGATCAACCACATTTCTGAATATTTTGGTAACATTCCTTTTAATGTCAGTTGTGGTTACAGCCCTGGATATGACTTTCTGAATGATTTTTGTAATATTTATATTGAGTTAACATTATTTATTTATTTATTTATTTGTAATTTTTCATTATGAAAGACATTTTTTCCAGTGTTCAAAATAATTAAATGATTTAAGAGAATAATATTATGACTAATTCAGTGTAATATAATTTAATTACTTAATTGAATGTTGATGCACCTGGAGTTTAAATGTCTTTCCTAATACTGTGATGCCTTCTCGCCTGTTTTGTTTTAAATTCTGTTTTGAAGTCACACTATTGTTGATATGTACTTCCCATTGAGTTGGGTGGAGTTAGAGTCAGAGTGATTGACAGCTGCAGTCCCTGCCACTGACTCCGCCCCCACCGAACTATTTCTTTCCCCTCTCATGGTTTTTGTTTTTGGCATATGCAGTTTTATAAGGCCAAATCCTGGTGCTCTTTCATGCAGCTCCTCCAACTCCAGCTCTCATTCACCGTGAGTTCATTTACTCTCTGTTCAAATCTCCTCTCCTCCTCTGTCCCAGCACACTGCTCTTGCATGATGCCAGACAGCCAAACTAGTCTTGCTGACCAGAGTCGTCTACAGTGAATCTTGCAGTTTAACAGATGAAATATTATACATGGGTTGTCAGAGGAAAACCATAAAGAGTAAAATCAGTGAAGGGTAACATTTATAATGGCTTTCATAAGATTCTTTAATGATTCTGGAGCAACATTTGTTGTTTTACAAATCATTAGTTAAAGGATTAGTTAACTTCCAGTACAAAAATTTACAGATAATTTACTCACCCCTTTGTCATCCTAGATGTTCATGTCTTTGTTTCTTCAGTCGTAAAGAAATTATGTTTTTTGAGGAAAACATTTCAGGAATTTTCTCCATACTGTGAACTTCTATGGTGCCCCTAAGTTTAAACTTCCAAAATGCAGTTTAAATGCAGCTTCAAATGCCTCTAAATGATCCCAGCCGAGGTGGGATTCACTTATCTAGTGAAACGGTCGGCCATTTTCGAAACAAATGGACAATTTATATACATTTTTTTTACTTTTATACTTTAATGAGTCTCTGTCTGTGTAATTCGGGTCAATACAGTTAGGGTATGTTGAAAAACTCCCATCTTGTTTTCTTCTTCAACTTCGAAATGGTCCTACATCGCTGTTTTCACCTGTTTTTTTTATTTTTTTTTAAAGGGCGTAAATTTGTAAACACTTGATTGGTACTCCTGCAGCGATGTAGGGCGATTTTAAAGTTGGGGAAGAAAATGAGATGGGAGGTTTTTCGACATACCCTAAGAAATTGTCAATGACCGGTCGAAAATGACCGATCATTTTGCTATGTAGGATCGTTTAGAGCCCTTAAACTGCATTTTGGAAATTCAAACTTGGGGGCACCATAGAAGTCCACTATATGGAGAACATTTCTGAAATGTTTTCCTCAAGAAGCATAATTTGTTACCGACTAAAGAAAGAAAGACATGAACATCTTGGATGGCAAGGAGTGAGTAAATTATAATTTTTTTTTTTCATTTAAACCTGAAAATAAAGTTTTTGGAATTAAAATCTATGAAATCTTAATTAATCTTTATGAGCTATTGATATGGATATTGATACCGATATCTCAGATTTAAAGGATTAGTTCCCTCCACAATTAAAATTTCCTCAAAATATACTCACCCCAATGTCATCCAGAATGTTCATGTCTTTCATTCTTCAGTCAAAAAGAAATTAAGGTTTTTGAGGAAAATATTCCAAGATTTTTCTCCATATAATGGACTTCAATGGGGATCAGTGGATTGAAGGCCCAAAAAACAGTTTCAGTGCAGTTTTAAGGGGCACTACACGATCCCAGCCGAGAAATAAGGATCTTATGTAGCGAAATGATCGATTATTTTCTAAAAAAAAAAATTTTTAAGTGTAGACTTACACTTTAGATAGAGTAAACTATCGAAACTATCAGTATTATGCTTCAGTGTAATGCAACTGCATCAGTGAATTATAAACTTAATGTGCTTTCTTTTCTAATGTTTGCCATGTTTCTTTAGCTAGCGGGTCAGATGAGTTCTGGATACTCTAGATTAACTGTTCGTTGGGCTCATTGGCTGCTGCTGGCATTGAGCCGTGTTCTGTGAATCGGCCGTCTGTTTCCCAGTGAGCATCACTACTAGAGCTTCTGCTACTGTTAGTGCCTAATGAGTCAGCACTCCTGTCAGACGAGCCCACTGCGAGAGCGTAGACGCGCACACACATATATATTCTCTCTTACACATACAGGCAGGTGAACTCATGAATCTAGTACTTTGCTCTTAATTAAACAGAATAGATAGATTTAGAAACATACAACTTGGCTTGTTGTCAAGCTTTTGAGAAAAGGTTAAAGGATATTTGTGTTCAAGCTAGTGATAGATGTTTTTAATTAGTTTTTGGTGATGTAAAGAAGCAGTTTAGCCAAAAATAAAAAGTCTTTCATCATTTACCGACCGTCATATAATTCCAAACCTGTACGACTGACCTTCTTTAATGGAATTTCTGAAGAATATCCTTTCATTTTCACATAATAAAAGTGAGGACTGAGGCTGTTAAAAGTCAAAAAAGCATTATAAAAATGTGAAGTCATAGAATAAGCAGAACAAAACTAAGGTGAATTTCATTATATTATAAATTATGATTATTTAATGATGCATTTTTCTTCAAAACAAATGTTAACTGCAAAATCATTGTTAGTTTTGAGAACCAAAACAGTACTAACTGTGAATAAATCATTTAACTGAGTCAAATCTTTTTAGTGAATTGATTGTTCTAGTTTACAAAACCAGTCTGAATGATTCATTCACAAATGGGACATTACTACTTCTCTGATGAACTCACAATACAAAGATTTTCAGTCAATAATGATTCAAAGCCTATCTGTACACTCTTAAAAATAAAGGTGCTTCATGAAGAACGCCATAGAAGAACGTTTAGAAGAAGAAGAACGCCATAGAAGAACGTTTTTTGTCTAATTGGTTCCATTAAGAACCTTTAACATCTGAAGAACCTTTCTGTTTCACAAAAGGTTCTTTGTTCTTCAGATTATAAAAAGGTAAGAAAAAGATAGTTCTTTAAAGAACGTTTGACTGAATGGTTCTTTGTGAAACCAAAAATAGTTCTTCCATGGCATCGCCATAAAGGTGAAAGCACCTTTATTTTTACGAGTGTATTACACACAAAGCTGTCGTATGGCTTCAGAAGATTTAATATAAAGCACACAAAACATAAAAAAACTATTATACTTTTATGGTTCATTTTGGAGCTTGTTAGCCTTAGTCCTCATTTATTTTATTTATTTAAAAGTCTAGGATATTAAACATTTGTGTTTACAGAGGCTTTGGAACTACATGAGGGTGAGTGAATGATGTTAGAATTATAATTATTCCTGTAATGCTTCAGTTTGAGCAGTACTGAAGATTTTGGGGTTGTAGAGAGTCTGGATAAGTCTGCCATCATCTCATCTCTCTCCACTGTTTTGTACATTCTTTATTTTTTCCACCATTCGTTTTCCATTGTCTGTCTTTTATACATATTTATTCCTTACTGATTTCCTTGTCAAATGTTTGTTTTCTGTGGCACTGTGGGGGCTCTTAGCGTGTCCGTGTGTATCTGTGTATTTCAATGTGTACTGTATGTGTTTTAGGAGTTATGTCTGCTCCCCTGCACATCACTACTTGAGGTAATGGTATAGGGCATGACTACTACTTGAGTTCATGAATGGACGTAATTCGATCATCTGTACGACAAAAGACAAATACTCATCCTTGACGCACCTCATAGTGTTTGACAATGTGGACTATATTGGACATTTCAGAATCTTGCCCCTCATTCATATGTCACCGTTAACCCGTGATTTCATTTTTAACCCTTGGCCAGCTGTAAAAAAAAAAACATTCATCAATTACATTTCACTCTTTGTATTTTAAAGCTGTTGCAAGCAAGTTTTAATCAGTACCACACTTAAAATTCAGAGTTTGATAAAGATGTGAGTAGTTTTGCTAAGCCAGAAAGATTAGCTTAAAGTTAGCAATACTGCTAATGTTGTTTACAGCAGCTTTATAGTACTGCATTATAGCACGTTGAGAACATCCCAGTCTTTATTTTTGCTAAGTATGTTAATATTTAATAGAAAAGGGGAAATATTGCAGCTGTGGAACTATAATGATTAGCACACATGCTCTGACTCACTGAGCTATAGCGCTCATGCAAATTTGAACATCCCATTCCTCTCAATCCCTGAAGTTTTCAGTGATCTCTCTGCCATCTGTTATTATTAACATGGCCAAAAGTCAAATAAACAGAACAGGCAAATGAAAATCCCACCTTCAGGTTTTGTCATACAGTAAAATCACAGAGTTTGCACCACCTCGTCTTGCTTGTCCACAAGAGGTACAGTCTGACCTCAGGACTGTTTCACACCACAAGGCCCTGTTAGTGCTTTAGCAGTACATAGTGTCTGAAAATCAGTCTCTCAGCTCTCTTCCAGCCTCAGAGGGTGTTCTCTTTCCCATCACCTGTCTACACATTGCTGTAGTTCACTCAGCACTCCCTGGAACATGGCCTACCTGCTAGAGGTGTGCCCAGAATAAAGTGATGTGGAGAAAAGAGGAGTGTAGACGTGTTGCTTTTCCCCAGCAGAATCTTTTCCTTTACTTTTCTTTACAGCAATAACTGTCTTGATTCGTATTCTCTTCATGCTAACTAACCGGATAAGAAATAAGGTATAAGATGGCATTACCAAGTAGGCCTGGGTAAAAAATAAATTTCTCAATTTTAATCGATTTTCATTTTTACGAAACGGTGTCGATTCTTAAATCCCAAGAATCAGTTAGTCTAACCTGTTTTCTGTTAATGAACAAAGCATTGTAGTGCTGCCTCCCTTCAGTTGAATCACAATAAGCTTTGTGCTTTGTTACTTTTGATATGAAACAAAGTCTCAGATTTCAAGTTGTTCATTTCATTACAATATGCAAACAGTAAACATGCTACCGTTTTGTCTCTGTTAAATGCAGAATGACAGATCACTAGTGCCTCAGTTCAAGAGAAGTGGCAAACGTAAAAGCGCAAAAACGCGCATAAACTGATCATCTTCTCTACTTTAATACCAGTTTTAGCACAAAATAAATATGAATAAATGTCCAAAAGTATGTTAAAAGAAATAGTACAACTTACCGAAATCTATATCCTGTATCCTGATGTAATCTCAATCAGTGTTTCAACTACAGAAAGATGTCAATATAACAGCTTGTAAACAATATATCATCATAACATTTGCTGACCATAAACTTGTCAGCAAGAAAAATGAATTCTAGAGAAGAGCATTTTGCTAAATATATGTACCATATAACACATTCATTATAATTTTTACTGTTTACTGTAAGTGTTTAATTTATGTTTAAATAAATCTGTGAAGTTTTTAGGACAGCCAACATTTAAATGTTTATATTTCTAAAAAACAAATTGGAGCAGAAATATAATTATGTAACTGTAACTTTATTATTATAAAAACTTAATTGAGTTGTATGCAAATTGTATGCAAATCGGTTAATTTTAACCTTCAATATTATAGTAATGTAGTACCAACTGACTCTCATGTATATTTAAAAGCATTAGTTGAGAGATTTTTTTTTTTCCTTGAGGAAAATTTGGCATGTACTGTAACTGATATATCCAAAATAATCAATACTGAATCGGAAGTCGAATTGAATTGCAAAACTTTTGAATCAGAATCTAATCGATTTGTGAAATTTGTGTCAAAACCCAGCCCTAATAACAAGAAGAGACCCGATAGGAGAAATCTGTCATCATTTGTTCACACTCATGTCATTCTAAATTCAAATGAGATGGGGTGTGATTAAATAATGACAGAATTTCTTTTGTGCGTGAACTATTAGGTAGCAATAGATAAGAGATCATTAGATCTGACAAAGTCTTCTAAATGTCCTACCCTTAGGGTACAGGATGCATGGTTAAACTTCATGACCGAAACCATTGTTCACAAATGTTTGCAGGATGAGTAAAGCATGTCCATAACTAATCTTTGTAATCTGGCATCCATAAAGACCTTCTTTTTATTTGTACAATGGTTAGTTCCAGTCCTCAAATCTGCTTAAACTAACACCATTCCAAAGCACTGACATTTAGTCCAGTAGCACTGGGGACTTTTCACTGTTTGTATTTCTCCACTGTTTTCAGTGTTATACAAATCCAGCTTCGGCTTTGTTTAGAACTATTTTAGCTAGCAGAGCAAAAACAGACAGAATAACCGGCCATATTATGTCTAAAATGTGTATTATTTAATTTGTTGTAGTCAAGACCAGCTCATTCATATCTAAGTCAAGACCCAGACTAAAAAGAGACTGAGTCAGTCAAGACTGAGTTTGCATGCTCCAGAGACCATAACAAAATCAAGGTCTTGGTGTTGGTTCTCATGTCTGAGTCCAAAAGCATATATTTTTATGGTCTTTTTCATGTGGACTCAGTCTTGACTCTGTCTTCTTTGGGTCTCAGTCTTGACTCAAACTCAGAACTCAAAATTGTTAATTTATGTCAATTTCTGCCAACCAGAATGAAGCTCAATCAAATCAATACGATTTTTTTTTTACAAATAAGACAAACAAGTAATCACCATCTTGAAAGGGGGTCTCGACATGGATGGAGACTAACGTCAACACCATGCCTAATTGTTGTACATAATTGAATCTGTCTGAGCCTTACATGTGTTTCTTTAAATCTTTTCTTTACTAGTAAAGAACAGCAGCGGTCTCTAAAGATGATGTCCGTGTGGGAGCAGCGGACCACACAGATTCGGAAGCACATACTGGCCAGCAGCGAGGCATTGTACCAAGAGGAGCTCAACCCCCGGCTGACCTCCAACCTTCACCCACGCCCTGACATGAAAACTCACTTGGACCGGCCTCTAGTGGTGGAACCTCATTGTGATGGTCCCATCAGTCCCCACAGAGGCTGGGACAAACCCCAGGACTTGCAAGGGGAGGGTGGCACACCAGAGGAACGAGTCCCCCCTGTGATAGAGCCCCCACAGCCGCATCCACCTCGCAAGCATCACCGTCACAGGGAGCGTCCCTCCAATGAGACCAATGAAAACGGTGACACGGGTCATGCCAAAGAAGGGCGGCATCACGTCCATCACAGCCGCAGCAAGGAGCATGATGGGACACGGTGTAAGGAGGGGAAGAGTGACAGGAGCCGGAGCAGAGAGGGGGGCCGCAGACATCACCACCAGAGCTCAGTGGATGAAGGAGTGGGAGGTGGGGAGAGAGAACATCGTCACCATCACTCCCACAGGCATAACAGGGAGGGCAATGGAGTGGTCAGCGCTGGGGGGAAGAGTGAACGGCGGTCCAGGCAGAAGGATGGCTCCCGTTCGGGAACAAGGGAGGGGGAGAGATGCTCCAGGGGTGAAAATGGAGGTAATGGAGGGAGGAGACGGCACAGACCACGTAGCAGTAGAGCTCAGTCCACGCTGGAAGGAGAGGAGCAACAAGCAAATGGAGAGCAGGAGGAGGGCAAGTTACACAGCCACAGGTAAAACTATTTTTGAAAAGATGTCATTTTTAAAGGGGACAATCTGATGCCCATTTTCCACAAGTTGGTATGATTCTTTAGGGCAGGGGTGCCCAAACTCGGTCCTGGAGGGCCGGTGTCCTGCAGAGTTTAGATCCAACTTGCCTCAACACACCAGCTGGGAAGTTTCTAGTATGCCTGGTAAGAGCTTGATTAGCTAGTTCAGGTGTGTCTAATTGGGGTTGAAGCTAAACTTTCCAGGACCGAGTTTGGGCACCCCTGCTTTAGGGTCTTCATAAAATGTATCTGTGAGCTCTGCTTACCCCGCCCCTCTCTTTCATAGAAGAGGAAAGGCAATTCACAAATATTAGTGGGTACTGACTTTTTGTTGACTTTTAATTTTTTAACAATACCTGCCTTGAATTGTTCCTTGTTTAGAAAGCAGTCTGGAGTAAAACTGTTTGCACAGACATAAACGAATTTGGGTTTATCTGATGGCGCATTACCATCAAAAACAAAAGTAATCCACCGTGTCCTCATTCTGAGGTCCAGAGAAAATGAAGCCTCTTATGTTCACTTTTACATCGAACTACAAAACACCTGCTTTGCTTATGAGACGTTGTTGCTGCAGCAGCTCAAGCATGGAGTAAATGGTGGACAGCGTACAACTGGCGAAGTGCGGAAATATGCTAATATGGGACAGTCTGTCAGCGGTTGTGGGCGGGGCCTGAGCAGTATGACATCAAGTTTGTTGGGGATTTAAAAAAAGGAGTACATCGATTTTTATCATTATAGGGTGGTTGTGGCCACACACTGCTAAGACGCATTTATATGCAAACGGCATGTAAAAGTAAAATTTGCATCCAATGTCCCCTTTAAAATTATATACTACATTGAACAGCACATTTGTTGTTCCCAAGAAAACTGAACCACATTCTAGTAGCTACAAGACCTTATTCGTTACTTTATTTCTTATATGAGAAGTGGTGAAGAGTCTGATTCATCCCAATGACTTTTTAATTTTAATCCATTCAGCAAAAAGATTCATTGAGATTCTTTCATTGAGTCATTCAGTCACTTTCTTTTTCCGAGATCATTACACCACAGTAGGCGGTGACCAATGACATTTGTGTACTATAAGCAAATTTATGAACTCAGTAGATTTATTCTGAAACATTTTTGGCCAGGAATAGAAACAAATCTACATATCTATGACTCAAAAAAGTGTGTTGTCAGTCAATGCACTCTTATTTATGAACAAGATGCTTTGTTCATTTAATTTGAGTCCTAGTTTGTTTCTGATTCGGTTTGATTTCCAGTGCCATTCTCATTCAGTCCAAACTCAAAATCCCAACTTGTTTATTGCAGGGTCTGTTTATTCAGTAGGTCCAACCAATAATATGCTCTGAAATATGAATTCACTAGTTCAGAAACACAGAGACGTTCATGATCAAAACACCAAAGTGTAACCTCATTTTGACTCCCTGCTGCAGGCACATGGATATGGGAGGAGATTCACTGGCTGTAAACCCTCAACAACCTGCAGTTGGGAACCGATGGTGTCTTGAGAAACCGGAAGACTCGGACAATAAACAAAATATTGGTCAGACTGGAGGAATGGGCACACACATACCTGTGACCGTCACGTCTCCCCCTGGAGAAACAACCCTTATTCCCAGTTAGTATTTTTCATACGGCTATATCAGGTCACTTTTCACTTATTTTTTACTCACATTTGTGTGACACTTTTTCAAGGGTGTTAAAATTGCTGCTGGCAGCAAGCTAGTGTTGGTCTAACAAAAGCTTACAAATAAATTCACACATGACATCTGTTTGTCTTCTCAGTGAACAGTATAGACAGTGAGACGATGCCCATGACTGAAAAGAATCTGGAGGATCTGAACCAGAGCAGCCCTCGTCCCATCCTCCCCTTCAGCTCCATGTTCATCTTCAGCCCAAATAATCCGTAAGTGTATTTGTGTATCCCAGTTAAATGTACACTTGCATTCAAGCAGAAGGATTCCTTCAACATTTTTTGGTAGCTTTGACAGTAGCTCACATTCAAAAAAGGCTTTCCAGAAATAAGCTTTTTTTGGGTCAACAAGTAGTGGTGTAGCATGGCACAGCTGAGTGAGCATATCAAGTACACCTTATGATAATATTCTTGCTTTCAAGTAGTGTTTAGATAGTTTGTTATCTACAGTAAGTTTTAAAAAATGGCTCGTTTTGAAACGGAAGTAGCGACAGATCATTTCCGCAATGTGATGTACATTTAAAATAGCTTTTTTAACACTGGTGAGTTTCGTTTTGAACATTCTCATACAGCATTTGTAGATGGTGATTGGCAAACCACCAATTCTGTTATATCTGCAAACGTTTCTGCTTATTACTCATCTCAACCGTCACTAAGAATGGTTGTAAAGTTTGATTGTGTGTGTTTAAGGTAAACGCTTTAATACCTTTAAGACTAAAAGCCATCCAATCCCATAAACCTCCATATAAAGCTGTGTATTAATGGGCAGTTGCCAAATGCAGATGTCTGTCATGGCAGTGTTGCTGCAAAAATATACTTTTATTTTACTTTATACTAACGCCACATGAGTGTTTGCCTAACAGACATATGCGCTAAAATCTACACTATTACTGAATTAATCGTTGAACTCTTAGACCTTGCCTATGGCCTGCATGAAAATATTAATTATCGTGGTTAATTAAATGTATCTGTCTGTAGATTTAAAGTAATGTTTAGGTATCAGAATTCATGATGTAATTGCCTTCAGCTTTACTGCGTTTTTGTGTCTGTGTGTGTGTGTGCAGAGTGAGGCGTCTGTGCCACTATATTGTAAGTCTGCGCTACTTTGAGATGTGTATCCTGGTGGTGATTGCAATGAGCAGTATAGCCCTGGCTGCAGAGGACCCAGTCCAAGCCAATGCCCCTCGTAACAATGTAAGTCACTCATATGTTTTATCTGTGCCGGTCTGACTGTTCAAAGTCAGTTTTTGTTGTATTGTTGAAAGTCTGTTGACCATTTTACTTTTCACTTCATAGGTCCTGAAGTATTTGGACTATGTCTTCACTGGTGTTTTCACATTTGAGATGGTCATTAAGGTAATTTTGTGGTAAATTACACTGTTTAATTGGATGTCTCATAGAAGAAGTGATCCAGAATTCCTCTCATGACCTGAGAAATTTGGTTACAGTCTCTCTATGTGAAGCCCATTGACCCATCTTAAAGTCAGGAACGTGCACAGCTATGTATTTTCATAAACGACTATTCAGTGGTTTTTCTGAGCAACTAGTCAATTAGTTGGTGTGATTAAAGTATTCGTTCACTTCCAGACAGAGGTCGCATTTACTGAAAATTGTCCGTAATTGACGGAATTTTTTATCAGTGAAGGAAAAATCTAAAGGTCAGTCATTTTGACAGATTACACTGAGGGTGATCTGTTGTAAAATTGTAGCTGTAATTCCCACCCCTGTCCAGTTGGTGGCAAGTGCGCTCTAGTCTGGTAGCAGAGTGCTGGATCCAGAACAAAAATGAAACTGTCAGGAATGTTTTCCTTTGTGTTTGATTACGCACTAGTGATGGGAAGTTCGGATCATTTTACCGACTCTGACCTTTGAGTCTCGTTCAGCAAAATGAACTAATCTTTTTTCAAGTCATTTCATTCATTTTGTGCATTTTAGCAAAATATAATAAAAATGTTACGTGTTACTTCCCTAACACATCTACTGCTTACAAAAACGTTGATCACACTACAAACAAGGCAAAACTAAAATGCTATAAGAAACAGAAAAGATTAATTCATTGTTTACCTGGGTCTTTAGTCTATGATTAGCTCACCTCGCCTCTTATCTGACAAGTTTTCGGGTTTCGAGTCATTCGTTCATCGCTTGACAGCCCCATAAGCGACTGAATGAATCACTCCCCAGGACGACTCATTCGTCCCCAGTCACAATAAAGATTCTTTTAAAATGAACGAATCGTTCAAGAACGACCCGTCACTATTACGCACAGGTGAGCACACAGAAGCTAGAACGATCTATCACGCCACATTAAAGAGCGCCAAAGGGGTATTTATTGCTTGAATTTCCTAATGAAATGGACAGAATTTAAAATCTGAGACTTTGTTTTATATCAAAAGTAACACAAAGCCTAGCCTATTGCTATTTATTAGAAGGAAGATGCAAAAAAAAATTTTTTGTTGTTGTTGTTTACCCAACACTATTGTTTTTTTGTTGTTTTTAAACACTGCACTGCCGTCCTGTAGGGTCATGATTAAAAATGAAAATGTGAACAAAAAAAAAAGCAATTAAACGTGTTATTCTAATTAAAATATGAAAATTAAAATGACGGGTAATAATAGATTATGACGGACAATGTTAAAGTAGCGCAACCTCTGCTTCCAGAAATTTTTTTCCTGAGAATTCACTCACCCCTGTGTCAACCAAGATGTTCATGTCTTTCTTTCTTCAGTTGAAAACAATTTTTTTCGAAGGTTTTTGAAGAAAACAGTCCAGGATTTTTCTTTATATAGTGGATTTCAATGGTGCCCAGTGGGTTGAAGGTCCAAACTGCAGTTTCAACGCAGCTTCAAAGGGCTCTACACAATCCTAGCCGAGGAATAAGGGTTTTATCTAGCAAAACAATCGGTCGTTTTATAGAAAAAAAAAAAAAAAATGTTTTGTACATTTAAATACTTTTTGGCCACAAATGCTCATCTCACACTAGCTCTGCAATTTGCATGCATGTCTTCACGCATTACGTAATCACATTGAAAAAAAAGTCATGCACGGTTAGTTCTTTGTCTCTGTACTTGAAAAAGGTAGGGTGAAAAACTTCTCCAACTTCAGAATCATCTGACAATGTTTTTTTGTTGTTGTTTTTTTTTACCTTTTTTTGTTAAGGCTGACTGAGTTTCTTTCATGTTCGCTTTGTAAACACTGAATCTGTACTTCCACACACAGCACGTGTGCATGATTACGTAATGCGTGAGGTCGTGCAAGTGCAAGACGAGCATTTGTGGTTAAAAAGTATATACATTTTAATTTTTTTAGAAAGTTACTGATCGTTTCACTAGATAAGACCCTTATTCCTTGGCTGGGATCGTGCAGAGTCCTTTGAAGCTGCATCGAAACTGCATATTGGACCTTCAACCTGCTGATTGAAGTCCACTATGTGGAGAAAAATCCTGGAATGTTTTCCTCAAAAACTATTTCTTTTCAACTAAAGAAAGACAGACATTAACATCTTGGATGACATAGGGTTGAGTAAATTATCTTATCAGGCCTTTTTTATTCTGGAAGTGAACTGATCCTTTAAGATGACACTGTATGACATGATCTTGTGTCCATAAATGGTTACAGTACAGTAACTGACAGATTCTCAACAAATAAATTGGCTAAATTTCTGTAAGATTTCATATTTCTTACAATAAAAGACTCCTACTGTTAGGATTCTGTAATATAATGGGGACATTGCTCACAGCGAATGATATAAAGTCTGTCAGTAATTGTCTTGAAATTTATTATAAAGGCAGTGAATTTGTTACAGAAATGGTGCTTTGATGTGTGTGGTGATGGTGTCAAGGTTTCAGCCTCAATAATCTTTCATGTTTATGCTTCTCCTTTAAAAAGATGGTGGATTTAGGTTTATTGCTGCATCCAGGTTCGTACTTCAGAGATCTGTGGAACATTCTGGACTTCATTGTGGTCAGTGGTGCACTGGTGGCATTCGCATTCTCGTAAGTTGCTTTTAATTCACAAACACCTGCCTAAACTCCCATAAATTACAAGACTTTACTTCAGCGTGTTTGATGTTTATCATCGATCTTGACTACAAAATACAAAGTAATTTAAGACACCTTTTAGTCCTAGTTCTTGCCCGTATACTCTTATTCTTTTTCTAAATAAGAATAAGAATAATCATACTTTACACTTGTTCCCACAGCATAACAAGAGTGTCTTTGTCTGTCTTTGTTGTACACATTCAAAGCTGCAAACTCCCACTGATCTGTTATTTCCTTCCTGTCCTTCTCTCTGTGGTGTGGGTCAGTTGACATCACTTTATTGCACTTTTGAGAAGGCAGTCTTAAAAGAATGAGTGTGTATGCGTGTGAAGGAGCTAATAAAGGAGTTATACAATCAGCTGTTCTCTCATCTCCTGTGGTGTAATGGATGGGCCATTGCAACACTTTAGTATTGAGGAAATGCTATTAGCTGCTATTAGAAATAGAGAATCTTTTTTTTTTTTCTCAATAACCTAAATAAAATTGCAACTGTACATATGTGTACATATGTATTTGGATCTTGAGTGTACTTAGTTTTGGGATTTGATTACCTTGTTGACAAGACCAGCTTTGTCTTCAAGGACATGTTTTGGATGCAGATCCCTGGAATGAGATACTGATGTTCTGGTGTCCACAATAGGCTTCTTTACTAATTTAACCAGCAAGAATATCTTGGTGCAAAGGAGATCAGTATGGCAAGCTAAACAGAGAGTGGGTGCATTACCTTGAAATATTATTTTTCTGAACAACGTGTATCTCAGAATGAAGGGGTCTCTCAGCTGTACTGACTAATCTGTCGTACTTCCAGTTTGTTTTTATGTTTGTTGCTGTATTGTCATGTCAAAGACGTGTTAAATGTGAGTGTATTGATGTGCTGTCACTGACTTTCCTCTCTTCCTCTGTTTCTCTCTGCCTGGAATCGCTTGAAGGAGCTTCATGGGGTAACGCCTTAACTCTCTCTGTGTCCTTGTTTCTGTCTCTGTCTCTCTCTCTTTCACTGTTCGTCTTCTTGCCTGTCTCTGCGTGAGTCAAATAATGCTTAGCCCATAGGCAAGTGTTGAAGCATGGGATCTTCTGCAGTGTTTCAGCCTCTCCATAATCCATCATTTAGCATCACTCACACATTTGCAGCCAGTGAGCTTGATCTTCTTCTCCATGTCATTTGATTCTCTTTTGTCATGGAGGGCAGACACTATTGATCTGTTTCATTCCCTTGAAACATTCCTACCATTCTCAGTAGGTCTTCGGTGCTTACTGAATATGGAGCATCCTGGACAATCTCCACATTGGCCTCAGACAGGATGATCAGTGCATGTGTCATGTCATATCAAAGATGACCTGTTCAGTTGTGTTGGAGTGGCATACCAGGGAATGTCTGGCTTTTTCGGCCAATGATTGCATCATCGTTCACTTTAAACATCATATCCGAGAACACGAATATTTACTGTACATTCTCATCTTTCTGCATGTTTTCTGACTCACAAGAGAGAATGTAATGTACTGCAAATGTGCCAGATCTTTAAAAGTGCTCAAAAGACAGTTAAAACTAGGGATGCACTGATTTTAAAATTCTATAATGACTAAATAAATTAAATACAAAACATGAAAAATTAACAATATAATATATGAAAAATGGATATTCATTCTGACATTTTTAGGCATAATTTTAAGCTTTAGGTATGTTTTTAGGCTCACTTTCATTTAGCTTAAAGTGATCATTCACCAAAAAATGAAAATTCTGTCATTAATTACTCACCTTTATCTTGTTCCAAACCTATAAGAAAAAAAATACAAAACAAAAAAAAATAATAATAAAACTGCCCATGTGACATCAGTGGTTCAGTAAGGGTACGAGAATGCTTTTTGTGTGCAAAGAAAACTAAAAAAATGCTACTGTGAACTCGCGTCGAATAGTGACAGGAAAGAGAAGAAACTGTTAAATAAAGTCGTTATTTTTGTTTTATTTGCGCACAAAAAAGTATTCTCGAAAGCTCTTGTATTTCATTAAAAACATCTTAATTTGTGTTCCAAAGATGAATGTAGGTGTTATGGATTACAACATGAGGTTGAGTAATTAATGACAGAATTTTCATTTTAAGATGGAATCTAACAGTGTTATTTAAAAATTGTGTTTTTAAAGGAGTCCGGAATTTTTGTATGCGTTTTTTTCATATTTGTCAAAATTCATCACATAGAACCCGACCAGAATTTTTTTATGATGGACAAAAGTGTAAACATGATTGACACAACGTAAGATTGTATTTATTTTTTTGTGTGCAATGCCCTTAAGGATTAACTTGATTGTTAGATGAAGGCAAAGGTGATCTAAATGAGCATTATCTTTGCAAATGATATGTCCAATATCAACTTAAATCAACACAACTCAACTATATTTCTAGAGCACTTTCAAAAACCACAAGGTTCCACCAAAGTGCTGTAGTAAAAATACATACAATTTACAATAAATTATTGAAAGCTAAGGAAAATAAATTATTTTTGAAGCCCTCTGAAGTGGCACTAAGGTGCACTGTAAAAAAATAAATCCATAAAATTTATGGTAAAAAACTGTGGTTGCCAGAATTTTACCGTAAAAAATACGGTAGCAACATTTTACAGTTTTCGCTTAAATTTACAGGTAAATACCGTAATTTCATTAACTGATATAATGTTAATATACCAAACTATTGAAGTACTGAAATCTGTTTTGTACCTTTGTAATACACTGATAACCACCAAAAGCAGGTGGTGATGAAAAAGTCACATTATGAACCAAAGCTCATTACAGACAGCTTTCAAATATTAACACATATAGAAGATGCACATATATAGAATGTACAAAACTGCTAAGAAAAATTATTTCAACATAAAAACATCAAATTGAAAAAAATATAACAGGGAATTCTGGGAAACCATTTAACGTTAACCATTTAACAGGTTTTTACTGTAGCATTTTTACAGTTTTTTACAGTGTGGGAGATGTTTTAGGACAACAGAAGCTTGCTCCAGAATTTAGGACCTTTAGATTTCAGGTGCAATCAAGGAACTGTACAGCTGATCATTTGAGCAAAGAGATCCCACAGGTTGATGTAACCTGTATATTAGCTCATATATGCTGATAAATTAAAAATTTGACTGTGAGCCTATAAATGATATGACACCAAGATATCATGCATCCCTAGATATAACATTTAGCCCATATGTTATGGCCCGAAACAGTTGTACAATAAAGTATAACAGTAATACTATACCTTTTCGGTTTCTAGCCATTTGCTGGCATCTTCCAACCATGCTCAAGAATCAGATCAGGACTGATCTACGGCTCCACCATCTCTTTTCTAGATTGGCATGTCTTGGTATTCGCACCAGATCTTGATTGTGCTGGTTTTCAGATCCGCCCTCAGATGTTCCCTCTCTGTCAAGTGTACCCTTCATCTCTCCTACAGCTGTCTCTGCAGACTCCAGCAAAAGAAGCTGTCATTCTCTTACATCCTTAAAAGAAATGAACGGCAGTTGGAAGTGTCTGTTTCGCCCACCATACAAAGCCTCTTCCTCCTTTTTGTCGGTTTCCAAAACATTTGCCTTTAAAAAAGTCCCGCAGTTTCCTGTTTCTCCTGCATACAGCCATCAAAGTCATTATGCCTTGTGTTTCAGCCTCACAAAAGAACGTGATGGTGCTCATAAAAGTCTCTTTCATTCTCACTGAAATGTTATGTGCAATGTTCTGAAAGGATGATGTGGTTTACTGTTAGTGCAGAGGTACTTTCTGTTCTCAGCATGTCGTAATGTTTTGCCTTTTGCTTTGTGTTCTTCTCATTCATTAGATCACATCAAAGCGTAAACAGGTGGGGAACCCCCGATATTCTTTCTTCTCCTTGATAAATCTTCTCTATTCCTCATTGTCCTGGGCTTACTGGGATAATGTCCTCTTTACTGTCACTACATATTAGTGGAGTGAGAGTATCTGTACAGGGTTGGAGCCTCTACAATAACACTGATAGCTTTCATCAGAACCTCTAAATGATTTTTGATTGAGGATGTATCGATGCGGAACCGTATTTCTCCACCATAATTGTTATCTGGGGTCCTGTGAAAGTTACCAGGGTGTCCAGTGGGACATTATTGAGGCTCTTTATAGCTTGTAGTGGGTTTGGGGGAAAAACATCAGGCCCTGTACAGTAAATGCATGCTAGATTAATGTGCATCAGGGGGCATGGGTGGAGTTGCATGACCTTGTCGAGCCCTACGATTGGGCCAAAGGAGTAACTTCACCATGCTGATTGGTGACCATGCTGTAAGGTCTCTGCTGATTGGCTGTTAGATTGGTGTTCATTGGATTTACAGACTAATGTATGAACTGTGCATGTGTGAGTAGACGTTGGCACTTTCTAGGGGTGACGTTGAGCCTTTGCGCCTTTGCTTATTGTAAATGCTAGAAATCTGCAAATGTACTACCACTTGCTCTTGCACATGGAAAGGTCTGATGTAGTTGTAGGTCATTTCTTTTGAAATATGTCTATGTGCAATGGAGGGGAATCACTGCTTGGGGATTCTATTGTAAGCATTTTCACAATAATTTCTTGAACATACTTTCTGCTGATTCATCTGTCAGCACTAATCATACACCTGCCAAAGCCTTGTTTATATCAAAGCATTTTCGAAGTAAGAAACCATGAATAAATGAGATGCGATATGACCTCTCAGATATTCTGTTGTTCTCTCTTCCATTGCTGCACTGGAAGAACTAAACGGTACCTGCAAACTAATACAAATGATAATGACCGGGTTACTATACATTATCCCGCTTATTACACGGCTGCTCTTCAAATAAATAAATGCATGAAATGTTTATTTGAGCTGAAATCATTTAACTTGTATATTATCATCGTAAAAAGAAAAAATTACAGTTACATAATCCATTATAATGTACGAAACAAACGACGAGACGAACACTTTATCAACATTACAGTAATATGTATATGGAAGATTTCCAGAGTATTTTTAAGGCAGTGAATAACTGAGACGCAACATGTCGTCAGTTGCATTTGTGATTCAAGAAATGTAAAAGTTGAGCTAGCTTTATCAGATTTACAGACGTGGAATATCTGGCTGCTGAATGCTGCGATTGACCAATCAGAATGAAATATTAAGGAGAGCCGTGTAATAATTAGCTGTAATGTAACATACGATAATTAGGAGAATGAATTATTACAGAAATAGCAATTTATCTGCACTTAATTTTGTCAGACATCCAACAAAACACATGCCCTTCACATCAAAACAGGGGCTCTGTGAAGGTTATTTGAAAGAATGTGATGTCTCACAAATAATATGATTCTGTTTGCTCTTTGCCTGCATTAGATATAATGCGAAGGGCTTCCGTTATTTCATATGACCATGGAGTACTTCCTCATGATTCAGTTATTGACTATGCTTGTCCTTGCAGTTACTTCATTAAATGACATTGTAAGCTTGGCGGTTATGATTTGAGCATTTAGGAGCTGAAGCATGACTAATTTCTGCTGAGGACTGCTCTTTTCTTTAAGGGTGAAATAACTTGAATTACATTTTGTTTAGCCGTCCTTTTTCTTTTCTTGCTGTTGGCTCTGCGTTTTATGAATACATGCACTGTATTCAAATCTATGCAGTCAGTTCATCAAGGTGACACATTTGAAGCATGTCAGCTTGATAAAGACTTCCAAACAAAACAGCATTGGTTCCTGAAAAGAAACAATGCCCTTTTATAGGGCGGGTTTCTTTGTTGTCATTGGTGGCGTGTTGTTGTTTTAGAATCTGATGCACAGCAGCGTTTGGGTTGAATTTGTTGCCTTTCTTATTTTATGCATGAATAGTGCTAATACTAAATTATCATTCAATAACAGGCTAACAGTTCTGATAGAGCTCATTAATGCACAGATATTACTATTTTACTTGCATGTAATAGAGGTATATGTATTTCATACTCTGTCATCAAAGCATGTGCTTTTGTAAAATAACACCAATCCATTGTTGTAGCAACTTCAAACTGACATTGAAAAAAAGCTCATTTATTAGAGAATTAGCTGTTGGTGTTTATTTAGTTTGTCTATAGAAAAGGTGAGTATGTTTAGTCTAGTGTCTCACTGTTGACATTTTTACCGATGGAAACATTTACATCATGTTTACTCACATTCTCATGTGTTTTGTCTGGATATGTGTGAATCCTTTTATGAAGGCTGTCTACAGCATGTTTGATCCTGAATTTACTGACCCTTCACTTATTTTGACTTGTGTAGAGGAACAAAGGGCAAAGACATCAGCACTATCAAGTCCCTGAGGGTGTTGCGAGTCTTGCGACCACTGAAGACCATTAAACGACTACCAAAACTGAAGGTATACATTTTGTTGCGGTCCATTACAACCGTCGCGGTTAGGAAAGTATATATACTTTTATGTTTATAAAATATATTTATACGTTTCTGAAACAATTCTCTCAGTCTTCAATGTTAAATGACTCAGAAATCACTCTAAAACAGTTTTGAAGGCAGGGTTCAAAAACATTTTTTGTTATGCTGGTTGAAAGTCATATATCCCGATAGCAGTCACTAAGTTAAGTGGTCTAAATGTATTTATATGTATTTATGTCATCTGTGGAAGGTGTAGGACCATAAAATGTTCATTCATTCATATCCCTGGGTCTGAAAGCTATGAAAGCTGTCCTATCTCTGCGAACCCTGTTCACATGATAGTCATCAGCATGTTACATTACGCTATTGCAGACTGAGTGAGAATGGAAGGCGTTAATATGTATTAAGCACTTTGTACTGTAATATTTTCTCTCTGGTGAATGAGACATGAGGTAATCTGACAGCAATGCATTCAAATAGGGGTGTCACGATAAATCATTTAGTTTATCGCTTCTGCAGTTTTCCGAATGCATCGTGTTTTTCGATTCTGAATTTAGTTTTTAACAGCAAATGGCACAACGTGCTTTATAAACAGCCATACTCTGCTTGGTTTCAGCTCCACTTGAACTTAAAATAATCATGTATAAAGTTCGAAAAGGTCGAAGCGAATTACAAGACAGTAGGTTGTATTTACATTAATCTTGTGCCATAAAAGCCGAGGTGCAAGTACAATTAAACCAGTCACAATATTAAAGGCACAATATGTAAGTTTTCACAGCTAGAGGGCGGATTTTCAAAAGTTTGATGATGGCGTGATTGTGTGTGGAATCATGGGAGAAATCATGTTCATGAATGAGCTAATACAGGGTGTCCAAATTTTTTTTTAAAAGGACCGGATTTGATGACCTGGACACACCGGGGGGCTAGATACTTTAAAACTGCAAAACACAAAATATCTTTGGTCTATATTTCATTACTCACTTGCATTACATTCAGTTGACCTGTACAATACCAGTCAAGGTCTTTGAACAGTAAGATTTTTAATGAAGAAATCTCTTCTCACCAAGCCTACATTTATCTGATCCAAAGTACTGCAAAAACAGTAACATTTTGAATAGTTGTGAATGGTTCACAAGTTGCACTCTCCAGCTTTTGGTGTGTTTAGGAATTTTTGTGCTGTAAAGAAATGGCAGCGAAAATTGTTATCGCTGCATTTTACTGCTACATCTGGTCAAAAATCTAGTGCTGTCACTTTGCGTTGACATTGTGAAACTGCATATATTGAAAATTATGTTTGGTGGGCCACATATAATACATTTTAGTAGACAAGCTGCGGGCCATTTGAAACGCATCCACGGGCCGCATTTGGGCCAGACTTTGGACACCTCTGAGCTAATATATTAAAGTTTTATTAACATCACTGTAGTATGAAGCAGGGTGGGACTGAAAGTCGTGGAAGCGAAACGATGACGCTGGAGCGGCTGCTAATGAAGGACGAACGTGATACACGACTCGAAAGCAGCAGAGCTTTTATTATGCCACGGTTGACCACTCCTGCTTCTTCCGGTCATGCTTATGTAGTAAAAAGCAGCGCTGTTTTATCATACAAGATACTCTGTGCGTTCGTCACCTGTCTAATAAAATGCTTAACATATTAAAGTGTCTTTGGGGTTTCCCTGTTTTCTACAAAATAAAACCGGAAAATTGAGGGTGTACGATGTCATTGGTAGGCGATGCAATGACACGGCCCATTGCATTAGTTAAAATTGCTTATTTCTCTGGGTTTAAAAATTCTTTGAAACGTTTGGGATAATGTAAGTCAGCAAAATATATAACACTGTTCTAGTGGTTTTTGGATATTTTAATCAAAAAAATCATACATAATGTGCCTTTAAATTACTTAGTTGAACGCACAAGTGCTCTTCTTCGTGAGCATTTAGAGTGCAAATTCCAGAGATCGATTTATCGTGACACCCCTACTGTACATTCAACCCTCCACCAGTGCCATCTTTCATTGTGTTGCTGGTTAGCCTCTGGTCTGCCTGTGCACGGTTATGTGTTTTGGAGGAGGGCTGACTTTGGAGAGTGATTTGCAGGGAGGGTGGGATCTTATACTTTCAAAGCTAGCTTGCTATTGCTAGCCTCTCTGAAATCACCGGCACTAGCTTTTTGGAAACTGTGAAGATTATTTTTAAGATTCTTTGATTAATAAAGTTCAGAAGAACTATTTTTATTTGAAATCAGCCAAACCTTTCCATTCAGTAGAGATATCAATTGTTAAAATCTACACTATTGCCCTTGATGGTACTTCATAGGCGTCATATCAGAAAATAATGTGGCATCACCAATCCCTGTCACCCATGATCATGCATGCCTGCTGTGTTTCTCACAGCTTCACAAACACCTGTGAGCCTCACAGATGTGGATAATTAGAAATTAATTACTTTCAGTTGTGACCAATTGAGTGTGCAGACTTGTATCTGTTAATTCTGGAGTTCTGTGAAATGCATTCAGCTTTTTGTCTGTAGTTGATTGCTAATGAACCAGAGTGTATTTATATGTGTCTGCTCTCTCTTAGGCCGTGTTCGACTGTGTGGTGAACTCCCTGAAGAACGTGTTGAATATCCTCATTGTCTACATCCTATTCATGTTCATCTTCGCTGTCATTGCTGTGCAGCTCTTCAAGGGCAAGTTTTTCTACTGCACAGATGAGTCCAAAGGCCTGGAGAAAGACTGCAGGTAGAGTGGAATTAATACAGGTGCAGAGAGTAGGGGCTGATTATCTCACACCTGCAGCTCCCCCTGCAGGCATACAGCAGTACTGTCCAAATCCGTGCAAAAGTCAGTTTAGAAATTACATAATGAGATAACTTGGAACACTAAGTTTAAGAACAAGCCATATAAAATGTAATGAAGTCAAAAATGTAAAATTTCTGGACTTAATGCACATTTTCCTAGTCATGTTCAGCTCTGAAATACTTTCCCCTCTGCTCTTTGTCAATAATTTCTATTAAATGATTCCTTTAAGTCTTAAAATAAGCACCAGGTTCAATTTACTGTAAGCAGTGTTCTTAAAATTGACATCCTGCATAGGTTTGTCTTTTTATTTGCTTCTTCTGTCATTGTTTTTCGTACTTATTAGGGGGCTGTTCTTGGATTATGATAAGGACGAAGTGGCCGCCCAGCCCAGGGAGTGGAGAAAATACGAGTTCCACTATGACAATGTGCTGTGGGCATTTCTCACTCTCTTCACCGTTTCTACTGGAGAGGGCTGGCCAACGTGAGTCAGCAGACATGTGAAATGGTTCCTACTGGGGGTCAAATGTCACCTGACCCACCTGGAAAATAGGTCTCATCTCATCCACTTGTTGGAGAAAATGTTGTAATCAGTTAACCTAGCTAGTTGGTTTTATTGTTGGTGTTTCATTCAGTTTTAATGTCAACTGTTAGTGAGAAGAAGAAGAAAAAAAAGAAACCGTGTAGATATCAGTCTGCACATGTGCCGGTCAACCGCTATGATCATCTTTAGTATCTCCTTTGAAGGTATCTTGAAAACAGCTCTGTATTTAATGAATATAAAAGACCTGAAATGGAACCAACATGACATCTTTTGCACAATACAGAAGTTTGTTGCACATAACCCAGATATTTAGCTTTATATACAGTATAGCTGTTTGTTATTCAGTATGTTTTTGTAGGGATTTGAAATCCAAAGCTTCTGTCCCCTTCAAACACTTCTCTTGTGTCATCTGACCCCACAGTGGCCTTTTATTCTCTCACTTTAAAGGCTGTAATCAGTTTGAAGTGGTGCTCTTTGAGGCTCTGTGATACTGGTAGAGCACAGCTTTCAGGAGGCAGACTAGCCAAACGTTCATGGATCAGCATCAGCCCAAATTCACAACCAAACTCATGAATACACTAGAAAAGTCATTGTAATTGTCTGTGACTTTTTTATTGATTTATTTAGTTGTTCACAAGATTGTTGGGGTCAGTGTTCTGCATCTACCGTGTAATTCTGTTTCTTTTCAGTGTATAATCATTTAATACAATTATTTTAAATTGTATGTAGTAATTAAGCAATGCAAGATATATAAAAATGCTTCAGGTTAAGACCAGTTTTCATTAGTCTTCTCTCTCCCACAAGGCGCTTTATTATTTTAAACAGTATAGGGTGTAATGGTGTAATGTTGTCTGTGTGCACAGGGTTTTGAAGCACTCTGTAGATGCCACTTTTGAGGACCAGGGACCCAGCCCAGGTTACCGCATGGAGATGTCCATCTTCTACGTGGTCTACTTTGTGGTTTTCCCTTTCTTCTTCGTCAACATTTTTGTGGCCTTGATAATCATCACATTCCAGGAACAGGGTGATAAGGCCTTGTCAGAGTGCAGTCTGGAGAAAAATGAGGTATAATTGAATAATGTATTTATAACAACGTAATATTTTCATAGTTCATATGCAATTGGCAGGTGTGGTAAAAAGTACAGTTGAAGTCAAAAGTTTACATACACCTTGCAGAATCTGCAAAATGTTATCATACAAAATACAAAAATGATGCATTAAGAGCCGGGGGGTGAAAACTTTTTGAATTTGAAGATCAGGGTAAATTTTACCTATTTTGTCTTCTGAGGAACATGTAAGTATCTTCTGTAGCTTCTGAAGATTTTGCAGATTCTGCAAGGTGTATGTAAACTTTTGACTTCAACTATATTTGTGTTTGGTGTTTAATGTCATAAAAAATATATATTTGGTATTTGACATGGGGAATGTTACAATTTTGTCTTAAAGTTTTCATTTTTCATCAAAAATAAAGAAAAAAATTGATATAGTTCAAATATATTATAATATAATATTAAGATAATACATTTTATAATATGTATTCTTATTCATTTTTCAATTTAAAAATGCAAATATACAGTTTTTGGAAAGTAAAAAAAAACAACTTGTGTGGTATAAAGTGTGGTATAAAGTCTTTAGACCGACTAAGAATCTAAACAAAATCTCAAAAAAAAAAAAAAAGATTCCCACTTCTTGGCTGACGTTAAGAGATACAGAGACAGACATCAATCTTTCTCTTCCAAGCACTGAAGGTGTTTTTAGTGTTTAGTGATGTGATACGGTACCTACAGTGAAGCCAGCCACAATAACAGCTGGAGATGTCCAGGTAGGGAATTGTTAAAGGATTAATGCACGTGCCTGCGGCGGACCACACACACCTAAATACGCTCTCAGAAACCAGGTATACATTCATACACTGACTCACAGAGACTAAAGACACACACAGAGACAGCCAGCCCCACGGAAGAGCAGTCAGCAAGATGTTCCTGTCCCATTTCCTCTGAGGTCCCATTAGACGGGCCCAGTCGTCTGCAGAGCCTGTGCTGTTTTACTCTCTCCCTCTCCATATGCTAGCCTAACATGACTCACAAACTGTGGGAAAAACCCAGACCTCAGGAGAAGACATTTATCATCAACATTCACGGCAACGCAGCCAAAAAAAATACCAGTGCCATTAGAGGTCTATTCTCTTGTTCCTCCATAGGTTATAGACTGTGTCTTTCACAGTTGTCACTGCTCTTTATATGATTCGTTTTGATTATGAGAGAGAGAATGTGACTACAGAGAGTCTTTTCAAAGATAAAGATGGATAGCAGTAGCTGTGTGTGTCTGTTATGAGAATTAATTCCTCTTTTGCTGTTTTTCCTTTCAGAGAGCCTGCATCGACTTTGCTATCAATGCCAGACCGCTGACCCGCTATATGCCACAGAACCAGCAGTCCTTTCAGTACCGCTTGTGGAAGTTTGTGGTCTCTCCACCGTTTGAGTACTCCATCATGATCATGATTGCTCTCAACACTGTGGTGCTCATGATGAAGGTCAGTCGGACATTTTTCTTTTAGTAGCAGCAGAGTCCTTGGAGAATCACTTGACTGCTATCAAAGTTTCATTAATTCAGTTTCAAATAAATGCTGTTTTTTGAACTTTCCATTCTACAAAGTATACAAAAGAAAGTTCCACATTTTCCACAAAAATATTAAGCAGTATTCAACACTGATGATAATCAGTGACGGGAATAACAGCGTTTTAAATTAATTTTCCCCTGTTACAACTTTATTACTGACAATAAAATGTGGCATTACTATAATTGTCGCTCGCTGGCATGATTACATTAGAGATGAGTTTAGATGGTAAAAACTGGAGCTCATGTTGGTATCATACGGATTACTTCATCAGAGAATATTTGTTTTCAACATGGCTTACATTAAAAGACATTTCAAGCTTTCTATACATATATTTCTCATGTCTGTGAGTCACATATTTGCGGAGATTCAGGTTGTTTTATTTACATGTCTGTGAAGAGAGGTGATGGAGACAGAGACGGCAGAGAGCACACTCTGTTTTATTTATTTTACAAAAGCATATTGTGTTCTTGTTATTATGATGTTTTTATGTCCACGGGTTGAAGCGACCCCAGTAACATGATATTTAGCCTCTGGAATGTGTCTCTCACATTGTCCCACAGCAACATTAAAATAGTGTAGATTAGTGTACATTGTTTTATTCATTTACTATATTTAATATTGCGGGCATCCAAGTTATTTGACATGTTTGAACATTTTTTTAAAAAAGTAACACAATAGTTACTTTCCCTGGTAATTAGTTACTTTTATAATGATGTAACTCGGTTACTAACTATATGTGAGAAGTGACTAGTAAGTATAACAAATTACTTTTTTAAAGTAACATGCCCAACACTGATGATAACAAAAAATGTTTCTTCAGCACTAAATCAGCATATTAGGTTTCTTAAGAATCATGTGACACTGAATACTGGTGTAACGGCAGAGCTGGGTAGATTACTTAAAAATTGTGATCCGTTACTGATTCCAATTACATGACAAAAATGGTAGTTAGTAACAGAATCCTTTACATTACATATTTTAGGTAATATAATCCTACTACTTTTAGATTACTTTTGACCTAACTCATTTATCATATTGATTTAAATAGGTAAACCTTGTACCATATTGACATAAAAACACAAAGAGTAAGAAAATATATCCCATTTGTTGTTATTAACAACATGAAGTGCATTAAACATTATATTACATCAAGGTTTTCTAAACTGGTGTTAGTGAAGGAACTGCAGGGGGTTTGTGAGTTTAATGAAAAACTAGTAATTAATTAAATCATAAAAATGTTAAATTAAAAATATGTTTTAAATAAACTTTTTTTTTATTTTAATATAAATCAAAACAACAAAAAAAAAACTTTTAAAATTTTTTTTACCTGAATGTCATGTGATAATTAACTAACGTCAGAGAAACAGTGAACATGTAAATGTAATACTTAATTATTAAAATATTTATTTTAAATCTCATCTTAAAGTCATAGAAATACATGTTTAAATAACCTACAGAGTATGTGAGCGGAGCGGAGTGGGAGCGGAGCGCAGAGTGGAGCAGTGTGATTTTTAATGGAGTGAGGAGCGGAAATTTTAAAAGTCAAAGTGTCATGGTTTTTACTCGCTCCAAGAGCGCTCCAGCATTGCTCCATCACGAGTACAATTCATGACAAGACCCATAATACAACTCCATATTTAGCAAGAATTCACCTGTTAAACATAGCCTATTTAGCTAGCTTGATAAAGATGGGTCACTCAAATTAGAAAGAATGTGAAGACTAGGATGACGGCAATGGACATGAGCAGAAAGTTATAGTTTTCAATGAATTAGTTTGTTCCTTCAAGATACTCAATATTTTCAAGTGAAAGCGTGATTTAAACAAGTACAATTCTTATTCACACGCAATCGCTCTCTCAATAATGCATTCAAACAAATGCAAACTTGTGGCGGTACTTCATCTGTATCTGATTTCGAATAAGAAGAAATCTGTAAGAAATGCAGCGATCTGTATGTAAAATAACTGATGAAACGTACTGTTATTTTAATCACAAACATTTGCACTGCAAAAAGTAGCAATTATACCTTTTAATGCTGACAGCCATGTTAGCTTGGCATGAGGAAAAAGTTTGCACACTTTAAAACTATCCTGTTGTTTTATTTATGTTATTTTTTCTTTTAATATACGTTATGAACAGAACTGTGGTATTTCAAACATACTGAAATAGTTGCGGAGCAAAGGCGGAGCGGTGTTTCTGGTATCAGTGAGCGAGGAGTGGAGCAGGAGTGGGAGCGGGAAACGGTAAACCCGGAGCGGAGCGGTTATAAAAGGCTCGGAGTGCGGAGGGGAAATTGTTGTCGCTCCACTCCGCTTACATACTCTGCTACAGAGTGATCATTCATATAAAAATCAATATGTTCATCAGTAGTTGGTGCAATTTTAAAACACTTTTTAAACCACTTCCACAAAACTGGAAGACCTACACAACAGACTATTTAAAATTGAAGTGATGAAAAAAGGGAATTAGGGAGAATCAATAAATTATGAATAATTTATTGCTGTTATGTAGATAATATGTCATCATGTAATCCATAGAAAAGTAACTGTAGTCTGATTACGAATATTGTAAAATGTAATTTAATCAAATTACAAGTACTTAATTTTTAGAATCTGATTACATAATCCAAATTGCAGTTCTATGTAACGGTAGATAAACATTCAACTTTGCCAGCACTTTTAAATATACTTCTGCTGGTTTTATTGCTCTTTGCAAAAATTACATCATTTTTTGTAACAACAAATAAAAGATACTCAAATAAATACAATTTCCTCCTTGTTTTCTTATACCTGCAGTTTCATGGGGCACCTGACTTTTATGAAGCTATGCTCAAGTATCTGAACATAGTTTTCACTGCTCTCTTTTCAATGGAGTGTATTCTCAAGATTATTGCTTTCGGCCCCTTGGTGAGTATCGTCACTTATACCCTCAACAATGTAATGCATCTTGGTCCAAAAAGAGCTGCACTGAAAAGCCATCTTCAAGAGATAGTTCACCCAAAAGTGAAACTTTTGTCAAACAGATTCATTGGAAAATCTTTATAGCTGTGGTCATTTTCCACTTTTACTATGTGGATAAAAGTGCAGCTTAGCCAGAAGGTCACAGGTTTGGAACAACATGAAGGCGAGTAAATGATGACAGAATATTCATTTTTGGGTGAACTAATCCTTTAATGCACAGTAAAACGTTTCTATGTAAGAGTGTGAAATTGTAAGCCTCTCCAACCTGTCCCTGAATGATCTCTGTAAATCCTTTCTTCTCAGAATTACCTGAAGGATGCCTGGAATGTGTTTGACTTTGTGACTGTGCTGGGCAGCATCACTGACATCTTAGTCACTGAGATTAACGTAAGTGAGCGGCACTGTGTTGAGCTCTGTGTTTGAGCTCTATTAGCGGAGAGTCTCAGAGCTAGACCGAGTGTAATACCAGACAGCAGAGATAGGCTGAGAAGAAAAGCCCGGACATGAATGATGATGAGCTGGATACCCATCACAGCTTTGTCTATGGCTTAGGAACAGAAGGGAGAGAGCTCTGTGTTGTTTTTCCAGATTAAATGACAATAATAGAGTAACCATTTGGTAATGCTTACTAGTTTGTGGCTCTAATTTGTGCTTTATGATGTTCACAAGTCTTATGTTGTATTATACTGTATGTCTTGATGTCCATGTCACTGTCAAAACTACTGATGGTAATTGTGTTTGTTCTGTAACTATATTTGTGTGTGATGGCTGTTCTTGTTCTTCTGTGTTCCTTAAATGTCTTCACTCAAATCTTGGTCGCTCCTGCCACGATTTAACATCTTCATGTATAGACTACGGTGAGTTGCTCTCTTGTCTTTGAACTTATGTCTGTTCCACCCTGCTGGGAATGAAAGAACTTCCTATCACAGAAAAATATGGCACTTTCTAAGGTTCTTCTTTACTGAGCTAATGCAGCATCATTTTCACAATCACCCCATGTATGTCAGTTGACTATGAAGTAAATAGAAGGGCTGGGTAAAAATGACAGATTTCTCGATTTTAATCGATTCATATTTTTACGAAACAATATCGATTCTTAAATCCTAAGAATCGATTAGTCTAGCCTGTTTTTAGTTAATGAACAGAACATTGTAACGCACCTCCCATCCATTAAATCATAATAAGCTTTGTACTTTGTTACTTTTGATATGAAACAAACTTTCAGATCTTAACTTCTGTCCGTTTAAATACAGTATTCAAACAATAAATGCTGTTTTGGCGCTGTTTAATTTGGAGTGACAGATCATCTCTGCTTTAATGCCAGTTACAGCATGAAATAAACATGAATAAACATCCAAAGGTATGTTAGAAGAAAGAGTACAATTTACCGAAATGTTAATCACTCAGTTAGTATTTCAACCGTGCAAAGATCATCCTGTTCTGGTCGAGGTTGCTTTAAATGTTAATGAGCTCTGCTTGCCCCGCCCCTCTCTTCTCTCTGTGGAGTGACGAGCCTGTTTACTTTAGTCGCATTTAAGCGTGTTATGCCGCTAAATTTGCTAACTAGCACGTTATTAGGAAAGGCAATCGCAAAGATTCATAAAAAAACCCTTATACTCACTTCTGCTGTATATGAAGCTGGATCACGAATGATTTGTGTGAACATAGACGGATTTATGTAGATCAGGAGGTGTATTCCCTTCACAAACAAACGTAATCCACTGCATCTTCAGCGGCTCAGATATTGGGAGTAAATGACGACCATTACATTCATTATTACATCCAGCAACACAACACCTCAATCGCTCAATCGGAGATATTCTTGTCTAACTTACATCCTTGCTCTGGCATCAAAACAGTGGAGGTCGGACTGTTACAGCTGATTTAGGCGGGTCTGAGGCAAGACGGTCACACCGACAGGCATCTGAGAATGGCTCGATTTGAAAAAGGGAATATTATTTTTACAGATTAATTAAAAACCACTGCATGGATTTTCATTATTATAGGGTAGATTTGTACATACACTGCCAACACACACTAATGTTCAAACAACATATAAAAGTGAACTTTGAATCGGAAGACCCCTTTAAAAGTTAATTTTTAAAGTGGTTAAATTTTAAACCTACTGAGAGATTTTTTTTCTTCCTTGAGAAAATTTGGCATGTACTTTACCTGATATATATCCAAAATAATCAATGTTGAATCCAATTCGAATTGTAAATAGAATCGAATTGCAAGCTTGTGAATCGGAATCAACTCAAATCGTGAAATCTGTGTTAAAACCCAGCCCTGGTAAATAGGTCTGGTTTGAAGTCATTATGCTTCACCAATGCTTATCATGGATCGACATCCTTTTTGGTCCAACCAATCAATTTGTCTGGATTGTCAGTGTTGTTGCTTCAAGACCAACAAAAGATACTGATCCAAGAGTACATCCTATGTACTTGACCATTTTTTACAAAGAATTTTTCACACTGAATCCAATGTAGAAATTTCTGAAAAAAAATTTGGATGTCTTAATGCAGGGGTTCCTAAACTTTTTGTTCAGCCAAATCCCTTTGACCTAAAATATTTACTTTTTCTCCCTGAGATGTTAAGTTATTTCAATAACTTAACAACACATTTGTATGTTCATGTTTCTCGGATGCTGGTAAATTGTCTTATGATGTAAATAAACAAATAAAATATACATATTTTTAAGCGTTTTATTTTGATTATTTTAATTTTATGTTATTTTAATTTAATAATGTTTATGATTTAATTATTAGCTTTGCATCAACTCTCGAACTCAGTTCCCTCGTGAATATCCAGGAGTTCGCAAATCCCAGTTTGGAAAACCTGCCTTAAGGAATAACATCAATTTAATCAACTTAATCTCATAATAAAAACCTACAGATAATTGCAGTCTAGTATTTCAGGTTCAGTGTGACGGGATTCGAGAAATTGTCTAAGAGATTAAGGTCTTATGAAATGCTGTCATGCATGTTTTTGGATCCAAAAATACAGCTGGATGTTATTAAGAGATATGACGGTTGAAGTAAAGAGTGCTGAAGGATTAATGAGGAGAAATGAACTTTTAAATTGACAAAGCTTGTGTTCCCACAGGACCGTCTGCTGAACTTGAGTTTCCTGAGGCTCTTCAGAGCAGCCAGACTCGTCAAACTCCTCCGGCAGGGATACACCATTCGCATCCTGCTCTGGACATTCGTCCAGTCTTTTAAGGTAACTCTATTTAGACTGATTTGTTATTTCTTGTTGGAGTTTTTTTTTTTTTCTTTTAAAGAAGTTACAATTTCCTCATGTCTATTTCCAGGCACTGCCTTATGTTTGCCTTTTAATCGCCATGCTGTTTTTCATCTACGCCATCATTGGAATGCAGGTATATGCATTTAAAGTGCTTCAGTAATGGTATTTTCCATTAAAAGATCATTACAGCACTCCTGTGTAATTTAGTTGAATTCATATATAGAAATGGTATTCTGTCCAATGTTTGTTTAATGTAACTGTTTTAAATGACATGCACTTAAAGTAACATTATGATTGCAGGTGTTTGGGAACATTGAGTTGAACGATGATACTGCCATCAATCGTCACAACAACTTTCGCACTTTCCTTCAAGCACTTATGCTGTTGTTCAGGTCTGCACACACCTAATATACTTTAACTACTACAATCAAAGTCACTTGAGAATGCAGGAAATCTTAGAGAGGCTTCTGGAGTTTTATAACAGAATCTAAAGTCTAAAAGTGTGACACATGATGCAGATTAGATAGGATTCTAGAGTTAGAATGTTTCTGTAATGTTCTCTGAATACTATATTTAGCCAGATCACTATATTTAGACTTTGATTGATATCGACTTTAATAGCGCACATTTGTCTAATGCAATTAGGATTTTATGGAGAGCTGTATTTATAATTGATCAAGTTCTTTCATAGTCAGAAAATATTACTGTATAAAGTATTAAAATATAGGCCTAACTACAGCAAACCTAGTATGATCTCAAACTTTAGATCTGCCATCTATCTATCTATCTATCTATCTATCTGTCTGTCTATTTATCTAATGATTTGTCATCCCATAATTTGTAATACTTAGTATCACTGTGTTTACATTGGTCTGTTGTGCTCCTTCTCTGTCTGGTCTCCCCTTTTGGTCAGATTGAATTTTAAAGTACCATCTGGACTATAAGCCGTATTGCTAGAAAAACAACATCTCCTAATGAAATTCATAAATAAATTTCCATCTTTCCCTTATGTTCATTACCTCGAAGCTTCCTTTGAGCTGAGAGGCATGAGCAGACAGCACATCAGTGTGACAACAGTGTTATAAATGAAATCTGGCTCAACTGTAATTTAAATATCAGCACTTTTCCCATCATCTCCGGTCTCTCTTATATTCTCTGACAGTCATTCCCGCTTTTAATAGCGGCAGATGCCGTATTTATTCAATCAGCTCATCGTCGTGTCTCTTGCAGGAGTGCCACTGGTGAAGCCTGGCATGAGATTATGCTGTCCTGTCTGAGTGAGCGCACCTGTGACGCAAGCTCAGGCATTCATGGAAAGGAGTGCGGGAGTGACTTTGCCTACTTCTACTTTGTCTCCTTCATTTTCCTCTGTTCTTTTCTGGTTAGTGCTCAGAGTCGTACCAGCCGAACCAAGCTTATCATTACTGTAGCATGCCATCACATCCTGCTGGTGCAAAACTGCTTGATGTTTATCTTAAATCTAAAAACATGGCTGAACGTGATGCTTCAAGATTCCATTGTGTTTGGAATAGGGCTGGGTAGTAATGTACATTTTCTGATTTGATTTGATTCTGATTTACAAGCTCTTAATTTGAATCAGATTTGTTATGCTTTAAAGGGACAGTTCACCCAAAAATGAACATTTGCTGTTTATCTGCTTACCCCCAGGGCATCCAAGATGTAGGTGACTTTGTTTCTTCAGTAGAACACAAACAAAGATTTTTAACTCAAACCACTGCAGTCTGTCAGTCATGTAATGGCAGTCAATAGGATCCACAGCTTTGAGAGTCAAAAAAACATACACAGACAAAACCAAATTAAACCCTGCGGCTTGTAATGATACATTGAGGTGTTAAGACATGAAACAATCGATCTGTGCAAGAAACTGAACAGTATTTATATGATTTTTTACCTCTGATCCACAGTACAGCATGCTCTCTCTTGTAGAGGACGCAAAAAGTCTGTGCTCTGGCTGTAGCTCAGCAGCCGAGTTGTTTCGTCGGAGACAGGCTCAAATCAGCAGTTGGGTAGAAAAAAGTATCCAATATTTAATAAATAATTAAAAGTGACCCAGCAGCTTAGTTACAGAAAAACTACCCAGCACCTAGGTAAAAAAATATTAAAAACGACCCAATAAAATGAACCTAGTGTTTTTTAGTGTATGATTAATCAGAAAATCTATATTTTTACCCAACCCTAATTAATGATATTCTCTCAGATATGTTCAGATTGTTTTTCCTGCTCAATGACCTTCAGTTTCTTCCTCCAGATGCTGAACCTGTTTGTGGCTGTCATTATGGACAACTTTGAATATCTGACACGTGACTCCTCCATCTTGGGCCCTCACCACCTGGATGAGTTTATTCGAGTGTGGGCGGAGTATGACCCAGCCGCATGGTATGTTTCAGCCTGCACTCCCCCGCCAGATGGAGACCTACTCTTGTGATAAATATAGTAACTGAGTTTGGCAACAGTTGAGAGAAGGAGAGTCATTCTGTTAGGGCTCAAAGGTTAGACCACATAAATAAAAGAAAGAAATGCTGAATATTCCCTATGATAATGTGTGATTGAAGATCTCCCAGACAATGCCCATAAGAATCGTGGTCTGGATGTGAATGGGATCTTGTACTCCTATCCACGTCCATTCTGTCCACAACACTAATGTGCTCTCCAAGCTTTCTTCTTGTATGTGTCATGTTTTGCTTGTTCTTTCCGCAGCGGACGGATTTCCTATAAGGATATGTACAATTTGTTGCGAATTATCTCGCCCCCCCTTGGCTTAGGGAAGAACTGCCCTAATAGGGTAGCATACAAGGTTTGCAACCCAAGCAACTTCTTCCACTTGTGTGGCCTCTGTGTGCAAACGCCCAGAGACCCAAACTTGAATGGCTGTGCTCAAATGACTTGCCTACACACAAGCACTTGCCCCACCAGATTTGACTGGCTTTGGTTAATGATGCTGGATGGGAAACAAAGCTTTCAAGGCCACATATCAAGCTAAGACGTCCTTTTATGACACGTCTGTATACTTCTCACAATTCAGTTTTGGCACTAATGTTACATTATTAAGCAATGGTGTTTTTTACATTTATATCTCAACCATCCGTTCAAATGAAATAGAAAAGAACTGGCGTTGAAACCTTTGTTTCTGTGCACTGAAAGAGGAAACTCCCCCTGATGTCTCAGCATGCAGATGCAGACATCTTCCAAACAATGCAGCCATTCTGTCACCATCCACTCCTCGTGTCCATCTCATTCACCTCTTCCATCTCTCTTTATCAGGGATCAACTCTCTCACCTCTGACCTCTAACCTTCGGGATCCATCTCTGACCCTGCCAGGCCAGGATGGCATCCCTGTCCATGACACTCTTGGAAATCTAATTAACAAAAGATTTCTGTTTTTTTGTCGTCTGTTGTTTGTTTTTGTCTTTTTTCATTTCGTCTTGTTCGGTTTACTTTCTGCCCCCTTGTTTCTCTTCCCGTCTCTCTAACCCCCCATCCTTTTCTTTATTTTGGGTTTTTTGCGTTGTCTGCACTGTGAAGTGGCCGTGTCAAGTACCTCGATATGTATGAGATGCTGCTCCACATGTCCCCACCTTTAGGTTTGGGAAAGAAATGTCCTCCACGAATCGCCTACAAGGTAGCTCAACTTCACATGCCCCCCTCTCCCTGCTCGTACTGTCTTCCCATTGGCTTATTCTCCAGCCAATCTCTGTGCTCTTGCAGTGTTTCCCCTCGTTTTTTTTGGTTTCCCCCACGCTCTAATCTTTTTGGTGTAGTCCCTCCCCTTCTCCCTTTTTATTCAAGTCTTCCCTCCACTTCCTTTGTAATCTAGGGATGGTCACAGACTAATGATGAGTATGACTGCAGAACTTTAGTTTATTTAATGCTTAACTACAACCCAGGCTCACTGAAAATACATGCTTGTTTCAAGATTTCTGAAAAATGATGTTACATTACTTATTGCACTATCAACGGCTATGTTCACACTGTCAGTTTTTGAGAATGACAACCGCATTTACTTACAGGTGTGACTCTCGAAATGTCCCGTTCAAACAGCAGCTTACAGTAGCGTTTTAAATAATGTCTGTATGAACGTGCAAAGCGAGTCAAGCCCGTAAGTAATGTCAAATATGGCAACGTCCATAAAACTGACTGTTTTACCACTTTCTGACACGACAACCATTCATCAAACCTTCATTGATCAACAGCAGCTTTTATATTTGGGTGAAGAGCGAAGCATTTGAGTCACGCACAGAACACAAAACTGTAACCGTACTGTGTGTGAACCATATTACAGACTCAAATACTGGACTTACAACCATATTCTGCTGCTGTGTGAACGTAGCCAAAGTGAAATGTCCAGGGAGAGACATTAAAATTCAGTTTTATGCGAAACGGTTAAAAATGAACCTGACAATGCTTAATTACATTGAGTGTTGTCAATATCACAGCAGTCAAGAAATAAAATGTCTGATGAGTGCTGCTGAAATAATAGGCGTACAATTGGCTGAGGGCAGAAATATGCTAATATGGGACAGTCCATCAGCGGTTGTGGGCAGGGCCTGAGCAGTATAATGTAATACTGCTCAGAAAATCAACATTGCTTGATAATTTAGGTTGTTTAATTTCTTTGGGGATTAGATTTTCATCATTTTAGGTTGGTTTTGTACACACATTACTAAGACATTTTCATGCAAACACCATGTAAAAGTGAATTTTGCATCCAAATTTTGCATCCTCTTTAAAAAAGCAAGTGTGAGTTAACACAATTACTGCAGCAACCATGCCATTTTAGCTGGCTTCTGCAGGTCGTTGAACTGTTTTCTTGTCACTCTTATTTCATTCATATCGAAAACACTTTACCAGGTGAGCTAGTGAGCAAGTTTACTATTTTAAAAAACCATATACACTGAGTTGAATAATGCTAAATTGTATTAGTCTACAAACCATTCCGATAAAAGTGTTTTAAGTTCATGAAAGGGTGCTGTGCAGGAAACCGCGCAAAAATAAGTCTTTATTGTTTGAGAACCTGCCCGATAATCCTAATTTATGTGAAAAGGAATAAAAGCTGTTTTACTCCCTTTAGTGGCAATTTTAGCTGGAAATGGCTGTGAATTGTTTGTATAGACAGTAGGTGCATTTTTGGCGTTTTGCAAAAATGTAGATAAAAGTATTTTCATTGAGCCTGTGTTGTTTAATTATGATGATAGTGAGACTTACATCTCATTTTTATCTATGGTCATACTTCATGTGTATAAAATCTTCCCCATAAGTTGCATTGTGTAAGGGTTTGTGCACGACATTGTAAAAATGATTTTCTATAACAATCATATGCACTGTAAATGCAAAATAGTTTATGTAAACTCAATTTACATAAAAATATGTTCCCAACTGCTCTTTTCTGCGGGTTTCTGTGTCTTTGGGATTCACCTAAGGGCCCCAAATTTAGCTCAAAAACCTCTTTAGAGCCTTTATGTTATATTAGAATAGAAAGGTCCCCTCTCTCACCCTTGTTTCATGGAGCAGTGTGTGTGTAAACTAAGTTGCTTTCAGTCATGAGAACTTTGCACTTGACCTCTCTCTTCCTATCTTGGCGGTCTTTCATTTATTCTCCTTGTCTTGCTTGTGCTGTCTATCTCTCATCCACTTGACCATTTCCTCTCTCTTTTCTTCGTCCTGTAGCCTTCTCTCTCTTTCTCTGTATGCAGTATATGAGAATGTATGTCTGTGTGTGAGAATGTCCACCTGGTTTTGTTTTTTTCATTCTGATCTGTTTTTCTTGCACTGCTAATGCTAGTAGATGTATGCTCTCTTTGCTCAGGGGAGCTCAACTCTTCACAGTGAATCACACTAAACCATACTATATGCCTGTACATCCCATAATACAACTGAGTTGTCATGTTTAAAGGTGCACTCTGTTATTTTCCTCTTCAAAACTTGTAACCATACCAAAATCACGTAACCATAACCAAATCATGTATAGTCACTCTAATACTAACTGACACGGAGCGGGTCGCCTCATGAGGGCGGCCATTTTGAGATCACATGACTAGCTAAATACTACTTATTTTGTCTCTTTAACTCCCCTATTATTGAAGACTTTTGCTTATAGAATAATTGAATCGTAACTGAGTGCTAATGCAGTATTGAGTGCACCTTTAAAGGTGAAGTGTGTAATTTTTGAGACTCAATTGACTCAATTACACAATTGACCTTTTAAACATGATTTTTTACTATTTTACAAAGCTGTTGTCAGAATGATTCAGTTGAAAGTTGCTGGTGTGTTTAGCATTGTTTTAGCTCAAAAAGGCCACAACTGGTCACCATTTGAACTCTAAAAGCAGCTATTTGCTGCGCTTTTATTAATTAGTAACTCTCAGAGTCGAGCTCCCATGTCCTCTGAAGCCCTTCATGGTTATGTGTACATGCTTTTCTCCACTCTCGAGTCGGTGTCGGTTTATCACCAGTGCACTTTGGTTGCGGATTGTAGCCTATAGCAGTGAATGTGAATGTTTGATTCTGTACGTTTCTATTCTCTATGTGAACAAAACTGTTTGTGTGCTTGAAACGCTAAGATTAGAACAGGATTCTGCATTACTGAATTACCAAACTGATCTAATATATGTGTTGCTTGATTGCTAGAATGCATGAATTGAATCAATAGAAGGATAAGAAATAATCTAAGTCTAATCTCAGACGCACACAAACTGTTTTGTTTGAGTTTTTGGGTTGTTCTGGATGATGCTGATTTTGAGAAGTGTTTTTACCCTACTAATGAACCTCCTGGCTCCCCCTAGCGGCTGGTGAAAATGAACATGCCCATTGCAGATGACAACAGTGTGCATTTCACCTCTACTCTGATGGCTCTGATCCGCACAGCTCTGGAGATCAAATTGGCATCAGGTCAGTCTGGTACCCTTTTTATTGTCTAAATGATGTGTAATTATTGTATAGATTAGCATTTAGATAATTGTTCCACCTTCCCTCTCTTTTTAAAGGTGAACTTCACTTCCAGAACAACAATTCACAAATAATTTACTCACCCCCTTGTCATCCAAGATGTTCATGTCTTTCTGTCTTCAGTCGTGAAGAAATTATGGTTTTTGAGGAAAGCATTTCAGGATTTTTCTCCATATAATGGACTTCACTGGTGCCCTGATTTTGAACTTCCAAAATGTAGTTTAAATGCAGATTCAAAGGGCTCTAAATGATCCCAGCTGAGGAAGAAGGGTCTTATCTAGCGAAACGATCAGTCATTTTTTTCGGAAAATACAATTTTTTATACTTTTTAAGCACAAAAGCTTGTGTAGCACAGGCTCTGGGATGCGCATTCATGATGCTATGTACAATATCATCTCGAAAGGTCATGTGAAACGTAGGCGGAACTACAGACCCAGTGTTTACAAAGCGAACGTGCAAAGACTAAAAAAGTGCAAGTAAGTTTGTAAACGCTGTTTACAAACAAAAAGGTACAATGATGTGTAGACGTAAAAAAAACAAAAAAAAACAATCCAACAGATAGAACAATTCATTCGCAGTAGTGATGGGAAGTTCGGATCACTTTACAGACTCAGACCTTTGAGTTTCGTTCAGCAAAATGAACGAATCCTTTTTTGAGTCATTTCATTCATTTTAACAAAATCTAATTAAAATGTTACGTGTTACTTCCCTAACACATCTACTGCTTACACAAATGCTGATCACACTACAAACAAGACAAAACTATAATGCTATAAGAAAGAGAAAAGATTAATTCATTGTTTACCTGGGTCATTAGTCTATGATTCGCTCACCTCACTTCTTATCTGACAAGCTTTCGGGTTTGAGTCGTTCGTTCATCACGTGACAGCCTCATAAGATGAACGAACGATTCGAAAAACATGAAGACTCAAAACAGGTGAACTAATTCCAGTACAGAATTTAATAGGATGTTGCGCATGCGCGACTGAACGAGTCACTCCCTGAGATGACTTGTTCTTCACAAGTCACATTGAAGATTCGTTCAAGAATGACCCATAACTAATTCGTAGCATCGTGGACGCGCATCCCAGAGCCTGTGCTACACAAGCTTTTGTGCTTAAAAAGTATACTAATTTTTATTTTTCGAAAAAAAAAATGACAGATCGTTTCGCTAGATAACGCTTCTTCCTCGGCTGGGATCATTTAGAGCCCTTTGAAGCTGCATTTAAACTACATTTTAGAAGTTCAAAATCAGGACACCAATGAAGTCCATTATATGGAAAAAAAAAAACCTGAAATGCTTTTCTCAAAAGCCATCATTTCTTAACGACTGAAGACAGAAAGACATGAACATATTAAATGACAAGAGGGTGAGTAAATTATTTGTAAATTGTTGTTCTGGAAGTGGACTTCTCCTTTAAAAATTCCATCTTTCTCATTTCCAGATAACTCTGTGATTAGTGCCTAATGGAGAGAGCTACTCATTTATTCAGTGTGATCTGTTCTGTTGCTGCTGCTAGTGCCATTTCCACTCATCAGAGCGGTGTGTGTAGCATCTGTTGAGTGTTTGGCACTAGATGGGTTTTTCTACCTTCATTTTCACATTTTTGCCTTGCAGTGAACTGATCTAAATTCACTGAACTTAAATACTTTATTAATAATTCTATATTATTATTACTACAGGAGGTTAAAATAGTTTCTCTAGCTTCATTAAATTCTTCCAAGTCCTCAGAAAAAGTGTTTTGCCTTTCAATGCATTGATCTAAATTCACAAACTCAGTTATATTACAGGAGATGAAAAAAGAAATGTTGAAATGTTGAAAATATTTATGAAACGCCAAAATAGTTAGACTGAACTGTGTGTATGGGCTGTCTACAGAATTGGTGCAAACTGCTGTCCCACAACCAAATATTTAAGTATTTAAGTATTCAAATCTTAGATGTTTATTAAGATCCTTCTATTATCTATTGAAACCCACAATATTAGTAAGCTTAAAATAAATAAAATCAGAGAGAGAGGGGGGTGGGATCGGAAAAGGTCCACAAGCCAGGATTTGAACTTGGGTCACCCACAGCGCAATGGTGCTATATGTCGACACGCTAACCAGGAGGCTATTGGCGTCGATGTGTCCTGCATTTTTCATGTCACTACCAAAACAATGTATGTTTTAGTCTATTGGCTGAGACTGATTTTAGCTAAACCCATACATTTATGATCAGGAAATATTCTTGTGTACCCCTCTCTCATAGCTACAAGATGTAAGTAAATAGGTTTCATAATTTTAAGGTAAATGTGTTCAAAAGACCAAAAACCAGTGTAACTTTAAGGAGCATCACTACTGAACACCTTTTTTAAAATAATTAAACACTTTTTTGGGAGTTAGAAAACACTTAGTATTTATATGTGTACCACTGCTCAGAACTGTGCTAGCTAACCAAGTGCTGATCTTTGGATAAGTTCAGAAGTATCTACTGAAGCAGTCACTAACAAAATATTTGGTAGAGTTTTAGTAGTGACATCTTTTTTGTTTTTTGTCACACTTTTTTGTTTTCGGTAGTGACAAAAGGGAACACATAATCCTAATATTTGGGGGAAATAAAATTTTAGTACAGTTATACTTTTTTAGTATTTTAGTATGTTTTAGTATGTTAAAATTCTGTAACGTGATGTTGTTGAAAACAATACTGTCACGACCGAAACATGGGATGTTTTGTCAAAAAATAAAGTATACTGAATTATCAACTAATATGTTATGATGGTTTTTGTGTTCAATGTATATTCAAACTAATGAAACCATAACTTTGAAATCAGTATGATCAACTTTTTGCCTTTTTCAAAGAAAAAATTGGATTAAAAATACAACAAATCTCTTAAATTACATTTGAAATATTGTTAAAAATTGGATTTACCTATAATATAGCAAAAAATATACTTAAAATCTATATTTGAGCAAAATCTGAATAGATAAATATAACCCTTCTAATTAAATTATTATTACTGTTTCGGTAGTGACAAAATTGGAGAAAGGACAAATATTCCAAAACTTTCTGAAAATACAATATGAGAATTAACTGCACAATTACTAGAAATGTGTACCTTGGATATTATGCAGTTTGCATACATACGATTTTTTTGGAAAAAGACTTCCAAAACGTTTTTTTTTTCAAGAAGTTTCCAACTCTGACTTTGAACCAGTTCTGTAGAATGGCCCATATATAAGATCTAATTAGCCTCTCTCCTATGTGTTCATCTCTCCACAGGCATGGTGGCCCAACGTCTGTCAGATGCTGAGCTGAAGAAGGAGCTTGCTACAGTCTGGCCAAACCTGTCTCAGAAGACTATGGACCTGCTGGTCACGCCACACAAACGTAAACACATTATGAATCATCACCCAGGAGATTCTTTCTTACTTTTTTCACACAAATACTCTTGAATACTTGCATCTACATATTAAGACTAACGCTTATGAATGATCTAAACCAGGGACAGGCAACATCAGTCCTGGAGTGCTGATGGAGTTTAGCTTCAATCCTGATTAAAAACACACCTGTCTGCAAGGTTGCCAGGTTTTTACAACAAAACCCGCCAAATTGATACTCAGAACTAGCCCAGTTGCTTTTCAAGGGGGGTCCCGCATTTGGCGGGGTAAATACACAACTTTTGCCGGGAGTTCCCCTGATAAAATTTGCATTCCAGGGGATAAATATCATGTTTTTGGGGTCGCTTCAACCCACGGACATGAAAAACAACCCGCGGCAACAGTGGTAAAGTAGCCCAACTCGACTTGGCAACGCTGTCTGTCTGTAGCCTTTTAGCAAAGCCAATAGAAAGCATAACAGCTCAAGCTAATGCTTCCAGTTTGGGAAAGGAGACCAGAGGCTGATTCTTTGAATGGATGTCAATGAAAGAGAGGGTTCACTACACTGAATAAACATCTTTTTAGAAGAAATGGCTTATCATTTAATGAGTTGACCACCTATCGGCTAATTTTCATCATATTTTACACTAAACAATACTTTTGGATTGAACTATTTTTAGAGTTTACAAAAAAAATGACGTTTTGTAAGAAGTCACTGACTTTTTGCGACAACTGTGATTCAGCTAACGGCACTTCCCATTGATTCCTATGGTATCCGTAAATGGTGAGTGTCGCACAACTCTGAACCAAAATTCAGTGACTTTACGGCTGTAATGTGATTGGTTATCAAGGCACGTGATCCATGTTGACTGGTACGCTTTCTCCAATAGTAAGTAATACAGACCCTCTCATCTCCCAATAGTAAGAAAATCTCTGCTTCTAGTAATCCTGAAGACATTGATTAATTTTTTCAGGTGTGTTTGATTAGGGTTGGAGCTAAACTTTGCAGGGCAGTGGCACTCCAGGACTTATGTTGCTCATCCCTGATCTAAACAGAGCCCAAGTAATTTCATATGTGCAAACATCTCCAAACACAATACAGAGCGACATCTAGTGGTCACCAGTGGAACGTCCAACTACACATGAACTAAAGGTGTGTTTATCTCTTGGCAGCCAACGAGCTTACGGTGGGAAAGGTATATGCGGCTCTTATGATTTTTGACTATTACAAGCAAAACAGAGCCAAAAGACTTCAGATGCAGCAACAGCAGCAGAGAGAACAGGCAGGACCTGCGTCTCAGGTAATACATAAATGCACTTACAGTACTAGTCAAATGTTTGTGATATTTTGCATATTTTTAAAATAATCATCAAACTGTAAAATAACAAATAGATGTACAATGAAAATATGTGGTAGTGAATAATATGATTCTGTCTGTTTGAAGAATAAAGTCAGTGCTCTTTTAGAGCCTATTCTCCCACTAACGCACATGCAAGATCAGGCCATGAACAGTGTAGATTCGGCCTCAGAGTTTAAAGCTCAGACCCGACCCAGCTCCACCACGCTCAACAACGGACGCACACAGTGAGCACAAAATCCCTGCTTGCATTCATATTCTGTACACACTTGAAATAATCTCATTGCCGAGACAAGTGTATCTACTCTAACACATTCTGTCAAATTTCATGTCCAGTCTTGACAAACCAATAAAAGGCTCTTCATCCTGGGCCTCAGAGAATTCCAAGGAGGTCCCATGGTCTAAACGACGGCCAGTGTCCAGAGGTCAATCAGAGGATGCCTCAAATGCAAACACTGCCCAGGTGCTGTAAATAAAAACGCTGACTCTCTCTGACGCACACACAGTGTGTTTCTTTAATGTGTTTTTAATCTCTTATTGTGTGAATTTAATAGGAGTCAGTAGAAATGATGCAGATGGAGAACAGTGCCAACACAGTGACCTCTGGCGGCCTTGAAGGCCAAGGACGTGCAGTATCCATGCCAAAACTCAATGCAGAGATGCAGGTATTCTGTTGGATCAATGTTTTGCTGTCAAAACTTTCTGTGACTTGTTTCAAATTCTACACATACTTGTGAAAATATATACTGACAGTACATTGAAATACTTTGATAAGAAATGTTTGCAATATTAAGCATCATGAAGAGCTGTTTTTACACTTTTGCACTGAAAGTTATAAATGTTATATTAAAAATTAGGTGAATAGTTGAATATGTAAACATTGCACATGTTGAAATATTGTTGCATTGTTTTTGCATGCCAAGTCTAATGAAAATAGGACATTTGTCCTATTTCAGGGCACAGGGGAAGTAAAACATAATACAATTAGTCTTTGGTAGGTTGCCAGATCTGCACCCTAGATCAGTTTTCAGCTTGTGCTGGCTAAGAGGAAGTGAACTGAAGCTCACAATCTCAGTAAGCAGACTCTCAAGAAAGAGGTTGAGATTACTTTATAGTTACTTTGAGATGGATTTAAAAATCCATATTGGTTTGAATACTGAATTGCATTCTTCTGTTTTTATTTTATTTTATTTTCTAATTTGCACAGAGCTGGCTAAAAGGCTAATAGGTTTTACTAATGGATTTTGTTGTTTTGGGATCTTAGTATTTAGTGTGCTTAATGTTAAAGTATGTGAGAACGACAGAATCATTGAAAAAATAAATCTAAAAATCATCTAAGTGTGAAGTTCACATTCCATTTGGACTGTGCAAAAGACAATCCATCCATTAAGACTCATCAGGATATTCCTCCTATCAAATCACACCTATCCCACACCTCTCTAGTACTAATGGGCTGCTCAGGCTCACTGAGTGCCTCTATTTCACTCCCAAATTTGATTCCCATCCAAAACCAAATCTCTTTAAAGTGCTGGACTAAAAAGATAAGAGACATTAGATGCCGAATGTAACGTTTCAGCACCAGCTAATATGGCCAAATCCCTCTGATTTCTGCGGGGGAAATCCCTTCACCATTGGCACCTGGCCATCTCCAGTCCTTCTGCTCAATGGATGAAAAAAGTGCCAACAGCCTTAAATGCAGATTTATTTAAACCACAACCCAGAAACTCTGCAAAAATATGATATGGGGAAGATCCGCAAAGGCATTATGATTGACAAGTTTGCCTTGAGGAATGACTTGTGTCAGTCATGGATGGATAGAAGGAGGATGGATGATAAATGACGATATAGATTCCCAAAGGGAAGCTTAAGTTGCTTCACAACAACAGATGACAAATAGAATAAGTTCAAGAAAAACACAACCTATTTTTGAGCATTCACAACTATTATTCGGCTATGTCTTTTTTTTAAACATGTGGGTTTGCAGTGTTACAGGTCAGAAGTAGGCCTATGTCATTTCTTTACCACTATATGAAATTGCAGAAATACTGTCTATTATGCATGATGACTTTAATGTGTCTTTACTTTACAGTATATTTTCATGAAAAATGCTTTTTCCCCTCTTTCCATGTCTTTACTGCCCTTCACTTCCATTTTGTCCTCTGACATGCTTCATCAGAGGAGTCATTCCCGTCATTCTCCTGGGACTTTACTGGAAGTATGATCAACTTTTTGTATTCAGTTTTCAGTTTTAAGAATGTATTCTAGGCTTGATGTAAGGATCTACATCAGTGGTTCTTCAAGGATTAGTTAACTTCCAGAATAAAAATTTCCTGATAATTTACTCACCCCCATGCCATCCAAGATGTTCATGTCTTTCTTCAGTCGCAAAAAAAAAATGTTTTTTGAGGAAAACATTCCAGAATTTTTCTCCATATAGTGGACTTCTATAGTTCCCAACGGTTTGAACTTTCAATGCAGCTTCAAATGGCTCTACACGATCCCAGCCGGGGAACAAGGGTCTTATCTAGCGAAACAATTCAAGCATTTGTGGTTAAAAAGTATATACATTTTTATTTTTTTAAGAAAATTAGCAATAGTTTTGCTAGATAAGACCCTTATTCCATGTTGAGCCCTTTGAAGCTGCTTTGAAACTGCAGTTTGAAGGCTCATATCGTTGGGAACCATAGAAGTCCACTATATGGAGAAAAATCCTGGAATGTTTTCCTGAAAGAACTTAATTTCTTTGCATTTAAAGAAAGACATGAACATCTTGGATGACATGGGGGGTGAGCCTCAGCAAACTCAAAAGGGGATCTCAAAATGATTTGAAATGTTTTGCAATAATACCAAACAAGCTTTAGAGTTGACAATGTTGAGAACCATTGAGCTGAACTTTATGTTATTGGTTACAGCAAGTCCCAAGTCTGTTTGTCCTCAGTGCCAGTAGGAATCTGAGGATTAGCAGCTTGTTGTACTGCAAAACATGAAATCAAAGGAAGTCTGGTACTGACTCTACAGCCAGTGACCTTTGATCATTTCAGACAGATTACGAGGCACACCATTAAAATGCACCTGTGGTTGCGAGCATAAATTGAGGGTCTAAGCCCAAAACGAGTGTTTCCTCAAACAGGATTAGCTCAGCTGCTACAGATGTTACATTGCCTCTGATACTTAGATATCATAATGATCCCTTAGATCGTCACTGCGGTTGGGAGTTCATCCCTGTATGGAGATTTAGCATACAAGACAATGTTATTATAGGCAATTTCAGTACAGCATTCCTTGTAATATTCCAAGATAACAATGTCCACAAGCATTCATCTGACTTCATGTAACCACCACCTTGTTTTCTTCCCCAGACCATTCCCGATTCCCCCATGAGACGCTCTGCGTCCACTTTTGCACCACAGCGCCCTCAGGAGGTGAATCTGAATGACTACACTTTGGCGAAACCTGCTCAAGAACGACATCACCACCATCACCATCATCACCGATGCCATCATCGTAGAGACAGAGACAAGAAACAGAGATCTCTGGACAGGTCGCCCACAGGCCAACACAAAGCTACAGGTCAATACACTTTTATAAGATCCCTGTAAAGTACAACTTAAAACGAGCTGCATGAAGCCAAGAAGCACAATGTTTTATATGCAGATCTCTCTGGAGATTTTTGGTTGCGTTGATCCTAAACCCAGACGGGATTCGGTTGTGTTGAGGATCAGTGAAGTGCAGAAGCAGGGCCTGGTGTGAGAGCGTCCGGCCGCAGCTGGCCTCTATTAACCAGATAAAAGCAGCTGACAGACATGCAGACCCATGACCTGATAATTTATGGTTACCTCTCAGCAGGCCAATTGAGAACAGGGAAGAAAAATTCAGGCAGGCAGGTTTTTGACTGGAGTCTGTTGAAGAATGTGAAAATCCAGAGGAGAGGGAGACTGGGAGAGATGGATCTGCCACAGCAGGGCTCAATAGCTCAAGAAATCCTGTTGTTTTGTTTTATTTTTTCTTCAATTTTCTGAAAACAAATTGTGCTTGAGTTTAAAATAAGAACTTTTTTTTCTTGAATTTCTAAACAGGCAGTAAGTTATTATTGGAAAATATGAACAGATATATTGCCTTTTATTCTGCTTTTCACACTACAAGACATTTTTCTTTTTGTTTTATGGTTAAAATAATAAAAAAAGTAATACATCAAGTAATTATGCAAGATATCTTAAATCTTTAAGTATGAAGTGAATTTTGTAGTTAAAACAACAACAAAAAGAGTAAATTAAAAACTTTAAACATAATTTTGCCTTTCAAGTAAATTTATCTGGATTTATTGTTGTCTAGATAAATGTACTGATTAAGAATACATGTTTTAATCGGTTGTCTTTCTTTCCCTCTTGTTTTTGGTTGGTTCTCAGGCACAGCAGCTGATTCTGTAGAGGAGAGGGCCCATGACCGAGGTCGTTCCCATGAGAGGAAGCATCATTCGTCTTCGGCAGAGAAGCAGCGGTATTACTCATGTGATCGCTATGGCAGTCGGGAACACTGTCCCAGCAAGTCTGCCGTGGCAAGCTGTGCCACCTCGCCCAGCGAGGCCCAGGAGGCCAGTCTCAGCAAGCAGGTGGGATGGGGTTATCAAGACAGGAAAGGGACATGTGTTAAAATGAAAGGCTGGGTCAGAGGTTAGAGACTGGTTAATGATCAGGGAATAAATAAAATAATCTGTTGCGTTTGATCTATTGAATATCATGTTTAGGATTTGAGACAAGGTAAAAATTTATTTATTTATTTATTTTGAAGGTAGAAATCTGTGGTAAGAGCCAAGATGCATTATACAGTAATGAAGATAATGTTTTAAGTTAAACACAAATTACACTCAATAGTCAACATCGGTATGCCTCAATATAAAACAAAAACAACCCAATTACAATGGAAACCAATGAGGTAAGAGAATTTTAAAACACACACTGTTTTGAAACACATATTTGTGACTTAAAACTAGTCTTACAAGTTAATCATTCAACTTTTTTCTTTAAAACGTGAATTTTTTTTTTAATTCAGTTACAGAAAACCATAGATTAGTCAAAGTTCAATACAAAAATAAATCCGATTACCCCTTGGCTAACGGACTGTCTTAACATAGAGGCTAAGTAACTGGATGCTAGAAAGGGAGGTGGCATAAACTTTTGTCAAAGACTGGAATCAAAGTTCCACTCACAGAAATTATGGCAGTAACTAGAAATCATCTGAAACATGGAAGATCTTGTCTGTTGCTGGATCAGTTCTTTGCAACTAAATCTATTGTCTATGTATTTCAGTTATATATTCCACTTATTTCCCATAGTAAACTGTGGTAGTAGTGAAGTCTTTCTATCATATTTCTAATTATATGATCACAACTAATTATGTTATGTAATAGTGATATAGTATATTTTATATATTATTAATCTTTCTCATGAGATTCCATTGTAATTGCATTAATGTAAAAGTGTTTATTGTTTTTACAAACTAAGGGAATGTTTAAAACTAGAAATTATCCACTTTATTTTTCAACACGGAAGGAAGCTATTTCCTGTGAATGTGGGTGACTTCTAAATCATTAGCCACTATAGGTAAATAACTAGAAGGATAAAGTATTTGCATTTTAAACCAGTGTATTTGTCATTACATCTGTAAATCAAAATAATTTGACAAATACCAGTTTGCAATGTCAGGCAGCATAATGGACTGTTTTTCTGCAACTAAAATAACTTGAAGTGGTAAAAATAGCCACATTCACTCTTATATAGTTTTGGGGGATAGTTCACCCAAAAATGAAAATTCTGTCATTACTTACTCACCCTCATGTCATTCCAAACCCATAAGACCTTTATTCATGTTTGGAACACAAATTAAGATTTTTTGCTAAATCTGAGTGCTTTAGCTGGCCCTCTATAGACAGCAATCCAACTGAAATGTTACCAGACCCAGAAATGTAGTAAGGACATCAGTAAAATAGTCTATGTGACATCAGTGGTTTAACCATAATATTACGAAGCTATGAGAATATTTTTTTATGTGCAGAAAGAAAACAAAACTAATGACTTTATTCAACAGTTCTTCTCCCAGTGCTATACAGGGTTGAGGTTGGGTTAACATTTGAGTTGCATTGCTGTCTATGGAGGGTCAGAAAGCTCTCTGATTTTATCAAAAATATCTTAATTTGTGTTCCGAAGATGAACAAACATCATATGGGTTTTGAATGTCATGAGTGTGAGTAATTATTGACAGAATTTTCATTTTTGGGTGAACTATCCCTTTAAGTCAATTAGCTTTTATGCCTTTTTAATGGAAAAAATAGACGTTGCATTGTTTTCCTTGTCTAATGACAAGTGATTAAAGGAGAACTCCACTTCCAGAACAACAATTCACAAATAATTTACTCACCCACTTGTCATCCAAGATGTTCATGTCTTTCTGTCTTCAGTCGTGAAGAAATTATGGTTTTTGAGGAAAACATTTCAGAATTTGTCTCCATATAATGGACTTCATTGGTTCCCCGATTTTAAACTTCCAAAATGCAGTTTAAATGCAGCTTCAAAGGGCTCTAAACGACCCCAGCCAAGGAAGAAGCGATCGGTAATTTTTTTGGAAAGTAAATATTTGTATACTTTTTAAGCACAAAAGCTAGTGTAGCACAGGCTCTGGGATGCGCGTTCACGATACTAAGTACTATTGAATCACGTCGAAAGGTCACGCGGAATGTAGGCGGAACTACAGACCCAGTGTTTACAAAGCGAATGCGTAAAGACTAAGAAAGTGCAAGTCAAGCGCTGTTTATAAACAAAAAGGTACAATGATGTTAGACGATTCTGAAGTTGTAGGAGAAAATAAGATGGAGTTTTTCGCCATTCCCTACCTTTTTGAGCCAGAGTACACAGACGATGAACTTAGACGTGATTCGTAGTAGTGATGGGAAGTTTGGATCATTTTACCGACTCGGACCTCTGAGTCTCATTCAGCAAAATGAACGAATCTTTCAATGAACGAGTCATTTAGTTCATTTCATTCATTTTAGCAAAATATAATTAAAATGTTACGTGTTACTTCCCTAACACATCTACTGTTTACACAAATGTTGATCACACTACAAACAAGATCAATACATTCCAGTACTGAACCTAATAGGATGTTGCGCATGCGTGACTGAACGAATCACTCCCAGAGATGACTCGTTCTTCCCGAGTCACATTAAAGATTTGTTAAAAATGAATGAATCATTCAAGAACTACCCATCACTAATTCGTAGAATCATGGACGCGCATCCCAGAGCCTGTGCTAGCTTTTGTGCTTAAAAAGTATACAAATTCTTTTTGTTTTTTTTTTTTTTAAATGACCAATTGTTTCGCTAGATAAGACCCTTCTTCCTCGGCTGGGATCATTTACAGCCCTTTGAAGCTGCATTTAAACTACATTTTGGAAGTTCAAAATCGGGGCGCCAGTGAAGTCCATTATATGCAGAAAAATCCTGAAATGCTTTCCTCAAAAACCATAATTTCTTTACGACTGAAGACAGAAAGACATGAACATCTTGGATGACAAGGGGGTGAGTAAATTATTTGTAAATTGTTGTTCTGGAAGTGGAGTTCTTTAAAGTTCTGAATAAAATTAGTTGCACTTTAAGGATTTCAGCTGTTTATTTAGTTTTGCCATTACATATTTTTCAGATGTTTAAGCAGAGAATGTGGCTATAATACAGTTAGACTCCTGTAAACACACTGCTGTTGGATTTTAAAGCTCTCAGGGCACCAGTCACACAGTGTGTTAGAAGAAATTCTGCAAAGTGCGAACCATTCCTACTCAAGCCATCAAGATATTGAGATATTATAGTATTTTTTTCTAAAGTGCTTTACATTTTGTGATAAAAACAAATGAAAAAGTTTCTCTTCTCTACGGCTATAGTACAACCACTCATAGGCTTTCACTTCTCTTTCCACTCTTCTTCCACACCATTTCTCTGTGCATTTGTCTGTTTTTTCTTTCTTTGTCTTCACTGTCATCTTCACTCTCTCCTTTCATTTTTGTCCTCTTCATCTTCCATCTTTTCTGCTGTCTTGTCCAACGTGTTACCTTTCCTTTCCCTCTTTCCTTCCTTCCTCCTTTGGCCCCTGGTCCCTGTCTAACCTTTTGGGCATTTCCCCCTCATCATTTTATTGTTTTGATTTGCTTGTTTAATTTTCATCTAGGGCAGTGGGTGGGCTAAGGGGAGCCCGGTGTTGTTGACCTCAGGGGCGAGCACTCCAAGCCGTGGGCGCAGACAGCTGCCCCAGACCCCCCTTACTCCTCGTCCCTCCGTGGCCTACAGGACTGCCAACTCCTCCCCTGTGCAATTTCTGGGCACACAGGCCGGCTTGCTTCCCCCGAGTCCCGGCAGGCTGAGCCGCGGTCTGTCCGAGCACAACGCCCTCTTACACAGCGGCTCCATCTCCAGCTCGCTGGCCCCCGTCAGTCGCATTAACTCAGAACCCTTTCTGGGGCCCCCGGACCACCCTGCCGGCCTCCAGCCCGAAGCCTACGCTGTCTTCCAAGAGGATCCGAGCCCTCAGACGGGCCGCTTCGCCCGGACTGTAGGGATGCCGATCGTGGCGATTCCCCCACCTCCTCAACAACAGTTCCGCGGTGTTCCCAATGGATACCACTTCACCACGGGCCCCGGCGCCAGCAGAGGACGGCCACGGCAGTACTACCCAGAGGCAGAGGTGGACGACTGGTGCTAGCATGGCTTTAATTTACACACACACAAACAACATGCATACACATACAGATGATGTTTTTCTTTTCGAATCATGATGAGTTTTATCATCTCTTATTTTGCGGGTGGTGTTAAATGCAGTAATACGTGTATTTGTTTTTTAATGTCCAAAGGATGAAACGTACATGATGTGAGAAGGCTCAAACCTACCCGACTTTGATGCATTTCAGTCAGGCTAAATGGTTTGGTGGGTGTGGTCTCTTTAAAAACATAAGATTGACAGTTTATGTGCAAACACATGGGCTTCTCTTAATCTTTGCCTTTTTAAGGGCAACGGATGCCAAAATGTGCTTGTGTAACTTAGGAAAAGAGTGACCCACCGCTTCAAATGTAGACCACAATGGGCATCTGGCCAGTTTCCCTCAAAGCCAGCCTCTGAGACGCACCCTAAATGCAAATATTCCCATGAAAATGTTATCTTGACATTATAGATGTACCTTTTATGGAGCGAAACTTGGCTGGAAATGCAAGAAACGCTGTTTTATTTGGCGAAACGCACAATGGCGGTGCCCCCATCTCCATTTAAGAGAATTACGCGTTATTTCACACTGTTGCGAAGCAGATTGTTCATTTTGCTGCTGATGACCATTCCTCGCACATGCCGCTATGTGTAAAACCTTTGACCATGATGTACTTTGTTTTATATCAAATTGTAGATATTTTATCTAGTCATTACATGCTTTTTTGTATTGTAAAGACGAACGGTTTTACGTAAATCGCTTACGGCTTCACCATACTGTCAGGTCTACCGATTCTTCTTGACTGCTCCAGATGTTATTTACAAAGTGCCTAACCTTTTGAATATATTGTAGTAGTGATGCAACCTCAGCCTTTTTAAGTGCATCCACACTTGAGAGAGTGAACTGAACAAGCTCTAAGGGTTAAATGGAACTACAAGGTGTTACGATCGCAGGCCTTAATTCAGAAGATACAGTACCTTTGAATTCACGTTAGGTTTTTGAATGGAAAAGACAGTATGATTGTTTTGTTTTTTAAATTCTTGTCTCCTTTTTTGTACAATTTTAGTACTGAATGGAATATTGAAAAATTCCATCACCAAAAGCGTATATTAGTATGGAGTACCTATTAAGAAAAAACTGCAGTAGTTGTGTATTTGTCCTGACGGGGACTTTATAACCACAGTTATAAAATTGCATGTTGAAAAAAGTCTTCAATTCTTGATTGACCATGGTTAAGAAACCAATATTTACGGTGTATATTTCCTGTCCTGATGAAGATGCTCAGACTGCATTGCTATTTGCCTTCTCTGTTTGATCTTTTATGGTTAGATGCAAGGACTGAAAACCGAGGAGCTGTCACAAAGGAGCGCGCTTTGCTCGTGTAGCAGGTTTCCCGATGTGAGCGCGTGTTGTGTTGCGTCGAGTCGGGGTCCTGGCACCGGTACAGTAGGCCGATCTGTGTTAAGGTTAAACTTTCCCCCTCATGGCACTCCTCCAAGCACCCCCAGACACACATACACACTCACAGCTTTCATTCTGCCGCCGTTCCCCAGCTGCTGGCCGTATAGAAATATGGTCGGCTCCTTTTTATCACGCTGGTAACATGAGAGGAATATTTAGCCACCTGAATTCAGAGGGTGAGGCAGTCTGAAAGAACAGAAAAAAAGCCTCTGTGTTGGGACACTGTACGGACCGGGATCATTTCACGAGTTCCGCATTGACATACATGAATACATTAGATGCTTGGAGAATTGTTTGGCTAATCAGGTGATCCTTGGCCACTGATGTGTCAGGACTTTGCTGACAGTGAATGTTCTTTCCTTTTCATTTTTTTTTTAAACATTTATTTTCTTTATGTAGGGCTATGCAACGAGATGACACTTTGAAAAATATACTTCATTCATTTTGTAGCTTTACCTGCTGGGAAACCCAGATTCAGGCTTTAGCATGATAGTGACCAAATCTTTTTGTTTTGTTTTGTTTTTTTAATAAAAAAATAAAAAATGTATGAAAAACTATATTTTAGAATGCATAAAGGCACAATGATTAAAAAGCAGAAATCAGCAAAAATATATATATATATATATAAAAAATTGCAAGTTTCTGTATGTGCATGCATCAGAGATGTCCAGTTTGTCAGGGGAAAAAAGAAAAACGTTGTTTCAAATCTACAGTCTGAACAACTGCTATTTTTCTACATGCTCTGTGAGACTGAGGTTAAAGGATGTCCTGACATTTTGCTGATATTGTTATGAGTTGTTGCATTGTTCAGTGTAACTATGGAACAAATCGTTGCACTCCCAGCACATCTATCGATGTCCTTCGGCATGTTGCCATAGTGGGTCAAAACTGTGGTTCTATCGATAAAACCCATTTCTTCAGCTTCTCTATGATTTGGGAAAACATCATATTCATCTACCAAACCTTTCATACATTTATTGCCAAAATCTGAAACGCTCTATTCCCCTGTACATCAACCAAGCTTAACTGTGGCTGTTTCCGGAAAGATTAATGTTTGCATGGTCTTAAAATGTATGCGCATGTTGAAATACCCATGGTTTATCTTCGTACCTTTTGATACAATGTATTCTTTTTTGGTTTGATTTTTTAAATGACCTTTGATATGAATTAGAGGATTTGTTGAAATAAAAAAAATGAATTGTTGAAACATTTATAAATAAAGGAAACAGTATTGATATGTTGACAGCTCCATCCATGCATAAGAGCTGTCACATCCTTTATTTGATTTCTGCTGTTGATTTGTTTGTTGCCTGATTTCTGTTCCATTGCCAGACTTTGAAATCTGCAGTTGTTTCTACTATAACATTTTTGTATGAAGCGAAGTCCTTGAATTAAAAAATGAACTCAAATAATAGTGATCTGTGTTTTGTGTACTACATACAGTGAAACCAATATATTCAGACACCAGAATATATATATATATATATATATTTCACAGGTGGGTGCAGGATACTGGTTCATTTATGCAAGTGAGGATAGCAAAATAAACTGACATACCCAAAAATTTATAAAAATTTGGAACTAAAAATTATTCAGACACTTTCACCTGACCATGTTTTGCTTTAGTGTTTTTTATTAATTGCTAATGTGTCCTTTTTACACCACAGACTGAACAAAAGTAAGCACTGCTTAGAAATTGGTCAACAAAAGTATTGATAGTTGTGTAAATATTGTCATACTAACAGAATTTTTGGTTAATTGTAATCCATTACATACCTTTCTGTCACAGTAATCTGACATCATCAAGATGAATTTGTTCTGACACAGTTTAACTGAATTCTTGTCATATTTTATTGCCATTTTCTGAACTATAACGAATTAACAGTGATAATGTGAAAAATGTTTAAAGTGTCTGAATAAATTTTGGTTTGACTGTACATTTTCTTCTTAAAGTAAGAAAATATATGATATTTGCCGCCGCATAGAGTTTTTTTCTTTTTGATTAATGATGTTACAGATGTAACATCAAAGCATGAAAGTGTACAGGAGTGGCAAGGTGAATCAGGGTTCCACCTGTCTGAAAGCTTACTGGGATCTGATTGGCTGCTTCGTCTAATGTGGGCGGACTTGAACGGGGATGATTGGGAAGCATGCACTTGCAAAGCAAGACTTCTAGAAGCAGACTGATAACAGATAACACACTCAGTACTTCTGTAAACTTTCCAACACCTTAGACACGCCAGCTTTTGGGCTATAATTTATATTCATGATTTTTCCCCCAGCATTTTCATCATTTTACTAGCTATCTGAGTGTTAACTGCTGCCAGCACTGGAGGAACACTTCTTTCAAAGATGTGGTTCATTTTATCAATGTGTGCACTGGTTGAAGCTTTCCATGCAGACTTCTCGGAAACAGGATCTGGTGCTCCGGACTCAGGTAAGAACAGAGCGGAAACACTTCACCTGCCGACACTCGCGTGTAGTGTAAACAAAACAATTAGCATTCCGTTTATTATTATATAATTAGTTTACGCTGTTTAGTAAAAAAAATTAAATAAGTGTATTTACCTCACTAATTTGCATAACTGTTGAACAACCTAAAATTACATCGAGATGATTAAGAACCAGTCTTTTCTTAATTCGTGGTCATTTACACGCATACTGCAAAAGATGCGCTTATAATACAACAACTAACTTACAGATAGTTAAACAGTCAGTCCTTGCATAGGTTATGGCAATTTCTTCTCATTTTAGTTACTTTTAAATTTTTACATTCTCTGGTGCAGTTTTGTTGTGTAGTATCCATATTATCCCGAGGTGGCGGTGTAGTAACGCATATAAATGTTGATACTCTAATTGTACATTACCTTTTTTGTCGTCTTCAAGTATAAGTTTAATCACTTCATATTAAAAGCTAAAACTGTTTATTTCAAGCTACGGTAAATTCAAATAAGGTATTTGCAGTTTGTACATTCTGATGGTAAAGCTCAAAGAATGGCTGTCCTGTCAACAGCTGTTGAACATATTTCTTAGTGAAAAGCCATATAACCACATTCAAGTTCTTTAAATTTTTCCAGAAATCTGTTCCACAGTCTTATACCACCATGTCACAATTTGTGCTTAAAAACGTCCATATGTGAAATGAATCTGATTTGGGTTTTCTAATTGAGCTAATGTTACAACAGATTCTCATGGGCCCTGTTTCAGCCACCTGTCCCATTGAATGGAGTCTGTCTTCTCAGCGGTTGGAGAACATTGTGGATAATCTGGGGATTATTAGAGCGAGTCTGCAGAACCCATTATGTAATCGGTGCAGTTACATGTTTTACAACTTTTAATAAGATGTGCCATTCATGGGTCTGTGTTCATTTATTCAGTGAATTTGTTGGTTTTCAATTGCTAGGCTTTATAAAATTTAGTCACAGCCATAAACACCTGTAACACTGCTGAGATGGATACATTAGAGAAGGATGCATACATTTATACAGATACAGAAGATGTCTCTGTTTATTAAAATCCCAAATTACATCATTGAGGAGTTCATGAGAATGGGCAGGTCTCTGTATTGTAGTTTTTGGAAAATGTTCTAGTTTTACTGGAAATTTGGAGCACATCTTGCTTTTATTTGATCACGTGTACCACTTTGACAATGTCTAACTTTCAGAATGTGCAGATGTGTTTTTTAAAAGGCCTGTCTGATTGTGGTACAATATCAGTGTCTTGTCTATGGGCAGAGAATAATGCATGTTGTCATTTTAGAACTTTTTGGCAAGGACCTTCAACTGACATTTAATTTCATCTGAAATTTCATTCCCTTCCATATTAAAATGAAAACATAAAATGAAAATTTGGGGGATTTTTGGGGTCTGTATTTATTTATTTACTTATTTTTACATATTTTACTTAAAACGGCACTTATTTGATCAAAAATACAGCTAAAGTGGTAATATTGTGAAAAATTCAAAGAACATTTCTTCTTATTATCAATGTTGAAAACAGTTGTGCTGCTTAATATTTTTGTCAAAACTGTGATTTTTTTTTTACAGGATTCTTTGAATAGAAGGTTTAAAAGAATAGCATTTATTTTAAATAAATCTTTTGTAGCACTGTGAATATATTTACTGTCACTTTTGTTCAATTTAATGCATACTTGCTGAATAAAAGTAGGACTTTATTTAAAATAAAAAAAAAACAGTAGTGTAGTACTTGTGAACAGTTAATAGTTGGATAGCTGACAAAATATTAGACAAGTTGGATTAATTGAGCATATAGCATAAAAAAATAACATTTTTCTGTATTCTAATACACTCTCAGCCACAGACAGTGTTAGTCTGTCATGTTCCTACTTCATCATTACAGTGAGAACATCAGTTGCATGCATGATGTCACAGTGTTAATAGACGGATTGGCTGTCAGATGCAAGGTTACGGTCTGTTTGCTCTGAACACAATCCTTCCTTTCTTCTCATTTTGACTGTAAATCAAAGCTCTGGTGCGTCTGTCTCTGTGGCGACTTCAGGCAGGCAGCTATAGTAGCAGACATAATTAATGCAGTCCCTGATTGATAACCAAGACTCTGGTGAGCAGCCAGGGTGAAACAAGCCCCTTAAACCATACACTGATGATATGTCTGGACTAGGCCGATGCATTACTGTACTGTAAGGCAAATGCAGGCTGGCTGTCTGGGCTACAGCCGTGGAGACTAGACCTAATCTGGATGCTGTTATTCTTATCACATCACATCAGTAGCCAAGAAGTAGAGAGCTCAGTCTGTGCCTTCGTAAAATGTGCACATGATTTCAGTTAGCTATATGTTTTTAAAGTAGACTAGAGATATTGATGGATTTTATGATTGTGAATGCTAAGAAAAGCTTTCATTGTATGGAATTAAAGGTTCAGATTTGTATAGATTTGTCATTTTCCAAGGAATAGAGTACCCATAAAAGAATATTCTGTCATCATTTACTCACCGTCGTGTCGTTCCAAGTATGAATTTCTTTCTTCTGTGGAACAAAAAGAAAGAGAAAATGAAGATCTTTTTATGTGACTTTACCTGTACACACAGTGGGTAACCTTCTACACACCAGTATTTCACAATAAATATTCTGCAACATAATATCTAAATCATTAAGATTTAGGTTGCATTTTTTATTAATTTCCTCCAGAGGCAGCATTAAAAAAATCTTAAATAAAGAGCTTTGAACACTGTCTCACTAGTAGAAGCACAGGATTGCAAAATCATTGAGTGTGTGGGAATGAGCAGTAACCATTGCAATTTCCTTTCCCATGAAAAGGGCCATTTCTCTAGTTTTCCACGAATGTGGGTAGTGTATTGCTTGTCTGGTAATTTAGGAATTAATTGCATTTTTTTTCCATGATGAGTTATGGCTAATAAAGTCTAAAAAATGCTGGGTTAAAAACTGGGTGAAATATGGACAAACCGATAGACTGGGTTTATTTTAACCCAGTGGTTGAGTTAAATGTTTTATTTAACTCGACTATTTAAAAATTGTTGTATGGCTGGCTTAAAATGAGCCCAAAATAGGTTGTAAAGTAAACACCAGACATAATTACTACAGCATAATTACTAGAGGCATCAGCAATAATCAAAAATGAACATTTATTAATAAGCAATTTAAAAATGTTTATTATTTGATTATTATTTATTCAACTTATTAATAAATGTTCATTAAACATTAATATTAGGGCTGTTAGTCGATTACATTTTTTAATCTAATTAATTACATGAATTACATGATAAATTTGACTGAATATACCCACAAAAGATTATTTAAAGCTATTTTTTGTGTTAAATGAGAAAGCATCAAGTAGACAAATTGTGTATTACAATGCAAATAGCTTTAGAAAGAAATGTTTTATTTGATTGTGAGGGTGAGTAAATGATGACAGAATTTAAATTTTTATTTTTAATGAAATGAAACTCTTAATAAGAAACTAAATCTGCCAGCAGGTGGTGGTAAATGTCTTTATAAATCATTCACTCATTTGATTTGTTCAAACGGCTGTGATTCATTCAGGAATTCAGTAAACGGCTCTCTTTATGAATGGGACTCTACTGCTATGGCTTTAAAGGTAATATGTTCACAGCAAAATGTATTAAAAATACATAATATTGTATTTAAAATAACACAATATCAACTTCTTATTTATTGAACTGTTGTATAAAATAACTTTTGAGTTCGTGATAGATAAAATTAGCAAAATTAGCACTTTTGTCATATGCTGTCCGTGTGATATGTGATCTATATAAATATGAGACAACACATACGGGGCATTTTTTTTGCACCAATGTCTTAAATTTTAGGGCATAACTGCATTTATGGAGTTGTTGCCCTGCATCATTTTTGTCAACAGTCAACTATATGAAATATAATATGACCTTCCGGTCTGGGGGCGGGGCTAGTGCGTTAACCGCGTTAAAATATTTTAATCGCATTGTTTTTTCATAACTGATTAATTAAGGTAACACGTTAAACTGACAACCCTAATTAATATACATTACTTTTCAACCTATTCTATTATACATTAATTTCCAACCTAGTAATTTTTAAGCAATAGTTGCGTTGAATAAAACTACCAAGAAGGCTAGGTTAAAACAGCCCAATCGCTGGGTTTTTCCATATTTCGGATTCAGCTACAGAGTTTGATGCAGTAGCGTCTAGCAGAGTGAATGTTTAGTTGTACACAATGAAATAGAAATAGCGACTTCCATATTGCAACATACATCTGAGTGTAGTGTATTATCAAAAAAGGAAAACAATGTAGGGTGGGAACTTGATACTATGCATCAGTTGTTGGTACTTATTGTTCATTGAGGCAGATGTATACAACCTCTCAAAGCTGGGGTTGCAAATGGGCTAAATTATTAAAGAAGTCCTGCATAAGTCACCAGACACTTCTCATTTCCAGTTCCAGTTATTACATTTTGCTTAATTATGAGGTCAAAACGTTGTTTAAAAATGAAACGTACTGTATATGTGGATGAACTGTTCACAAAAGAGCTCTATAACATGCCTTTATAAAATAAATAGGGTGAATTTTCACTTCACGCTCACTTTAAACAGTAGCATTGGGGTTACTTTGATGGCTTACAGGTCAGTATTGTGCAGATAACTCATTTCATTGAGGTCGTTTAGTATGTTACAGTTAGTGTTGCGATCTGGTGCCAGTGTCCCTCCTAATATAAATGTCAAACTGATGTAGGTCCTGCTTTTTTCCCTTCCACTTACCATGGATTGGAATCCTGCGGGCGCCCCTGGACGTTTCTGACGCCAGTCATTCGGCTCTCAAAACACTGATTTGATTAGTGCGAAATTCACTCTTAAAGCAACATTTGGCAAAATTTCAGTGTGCGGTTGATTTGTGGCTGGTGGACAGGAACAGGCCTGTTAACTCTGTAAGGAAAGTCAGAGTGGATAATGACGCTCTTTGGGTTTTCTTGGCACTATCTTTCATTTAGGGAAACCTTGAAGTCTTGTCTCCCATACTGCACTGAGATTGCTCTATTACGTTAATCCATTGAAACAGCTGTGCCTATCAGACCTGTCAAGTTAAGTGAAATTTTTTTCATGTGATGGAACATAAATTTTTAGTCTGCGTATATCATGGTTTGAGATCATTTTGCGATATGCTTTGAAAACTCATCATCGGTTTAGTGAGATTGGTACTCTGGATAATACATTTCTCGGAGCTGATCCATTACTCGCTTCATGTCAACCAAAGAGTCCAGGACCTGGCATCTTGTCATGGAACATTTTGAGATGTCAGTGCCATAGTTGACAGAAACCAAACACTCTCAGCTAAAAGGAATGACATTTTCAGCTTTTTCTAACAATTCCAGTTGTTTTGTCGTGGCTTGCCTGCCAGTTGGAGAGTTATTTGCTTTTGTATTAAGAATAGCAAGAATAAGAGATGCATGCCTAGAAGGGCTTAGGGCAGCAGTTTTGTTAAAGATGCAAGCATTTTATTTATTTACCTGTCACACAATTGAAAATACTGTATTGTATTGTACTGTATACGGTATTGAAATACTGTTCTTGTAAATTAAGCCTGATAATACTGTACTATGAGCTTTTTATAAAACACCCTTCAGTTCTTCACTTTTATTCATTGTCAGAGTCGATGCATTGTTGAATTGAATCCAAAAAGATACCAATCCAAAAGGGGTTTGGGGTCGATGTTGGGCAAGTGGCCAGGAGTCTCTTTGATAAGCTGCTGTCAGCCTGTACTGTATGCATCCTGTGTGTTCAGCACCCTGTATTCATTAGGAGCTGGAATGTGTGCCTTACTACTGTACCACAACCTATAGAGAGCTGGAACCCTGTCCTTCATCACAAAATGTGCCCAGACTAACCTATAGCCAGAGCTGTCACCACAGACCTCTGGGGTTACTGGTCAAGGGGAACTTAATATGAGAGGAGACTATTTCCTTTCTTATTTTGTTATCGTCCAGGAAGAGTTCCTGATGAAAGTCACTTCCTTTGTTATAGAAGTCAGTGAGTTCGTCTGTGCTGAGAAATGAATCCGACACAAATTTGTTAGAACATTTAAACTTGAAGGGATAATTAAACAAAACAATAAACGTTCTGTCATCATTTACTTTTTTTTGGAAATTAAATAACATAATTTGAGAATTTTGGGTGGGATTTGTGGAGCTTGACAGGGCCAGTTCTTTTTCCCCATTAGTTGAATGGAAAAAGAAAAGTGTGGGCATTCTGCTAATAGACTAATTTTTGTATTTCTGTAAAATAAAAGAGAAAATGATAAGGATTTTAAAATCCCCATTTTTGGCTTTTAGTATGAATGTGTTGTTCTTAAAGGGGTCATCGGATGCTAAGTTCACTCTTACATGTTGTTTGAACAGTGTATGTACAAATCTACCCTATAATGATAAAAATCCATGCAGTGGTTTTTAATTAATCTGTAAAAAATAATATCCCCTTTTTCAAATCGAGCCATTCTCAGATGCCTGTCGTTGTGGCGTCACACCGACAGAGGCCGCTCCCACCATAGTTGATTGACATTAGCATCTTACCTAAGATCAGTTGTAACAGTTCTCCCTCTTTGTTTCATTGCGGAGCAGGGATGTAAGTTAGACAAGAATATCTCAGATTGAGCGATTGAGGTGTTGTGTTGCTGGATGTAATAATGAACATAGTGGTCGTCATTTACTCCCGACATCTGAGCCACTGAAGATGCAGTCTAATACATTTGTTTGTGAAGGGAATGCGCCTCCCGATTTACATATATCCGTCTATGTTTGTGCGAATCATTCGTGATCCAGCTTCACTTACAGCAGAAGTGAGTTTAAGGTTTCTTTTTCATGAATCTTTGCGATCGCCTTTACTAATAATGTGCTAGTTAGCAAGTTTAGCTGCTAAACGCAGCTAAATGCGGCTAAAGTAAACAGGCTGGTCACATCACAGAGAGAAGAGAGGGGCGGGGTGAGGCGAGCAGAGCTCATTTGCATTTAAAGCAGCCTCGACCAGAATGAGATGATTTTTGCAGAGCTGATTTTGGCAAGGTAAAAAGGCTGTTGTTTTACACTACCATAGATAATTTTTAACCAAAGTATATTATAGACTTTTCATTAAGACCCTAAAGAATCATATCAACTTGTGGAAAATGGGCATCCGATGACCCCTTTAAGGTTATCTGTAAGCTACTGTGCTTCAAAACAATGACAAAATTTGCATTTAGAAGATATAAGTATTCAAAACTTACAGTTTATAACTTCTGCCAATGTGGATCTACAATTTTGTATGTAGCTTGCTTTCACAAAGCTAAGGTCAGACCATTCTTCAGTTTATGCTTCAAATTTTTGAATTTTACAATAAAAACTGCTTATGTTACATGGGGCATGTTTTTTGGACAGTGATAAAAATGCAACAGAATTGTTTGTGACAAAAATGTTTCATGCATTCTGTCCCATAAAACCATAAGAATCTTAAAAAAAAAAAGGTGATACAGATTTTTTGGTCAAACCGCCCAGCGCTATAATGTAGATAAGGCCGGAATATTCATTTTGCAATTTTGAATTTTCTTGACCATGGAATGAGTGAGTAGAGAAATCTGGAGAAATGCATTTTCTTTAGGTTGACAAGGTAAATACTGTGTAAGAGTGATAATGGGTTGTGAATTTACTGCCTGGTGTGAGTGAGGATACTCACCTCGGCTTCCTGCAGTGCAACATCTTGAACTCTTTTCCATCCTGTGTATTCTGACATGAATCCCTGAGGATTTTGGGAAGGAAAAACGAGCGATTTTGTATTTTGCTAGACCATTGCTATAACCAGCTTATGTTCAGCTTTTGATCCATAAAAGATACCGTTCTACATGATTGGCTCTAAAATATCATTGACATGTCTCTCTCACTATTTTATATGAAGCCAATAGTTTTTCATGTTTGACCAACATTTTCACAGCAGAACATGGAAACTGAAACTCATTCTGAGAACTGCCATCAAAGTAGGTAGATATCATGACATGTTTGACAACTTGATTAATTAATAGTTCAGAAATAAATGATTGTTTGGAAAATCTGACAGGTGAACTCCTAAAATTGCTGTCATTATTCACAAAGGCAAACTGTCTGTGTGTGTAATGCCACCTGTGAAAATATCCCTCAGAGCTCAGACATGACCGTTTTGGGAAATTGCTCCTATTTTTTTTTCAACATTATTCTATTTCTTAATTCAGACTCAAAATGTCATTGCAAATCTGACATTGAGATTCACAGGAAACAGATCTTTAGTAACATTCAAGTTATTATTTAGCAAAACTATCCATTTGTTATTTAATATCAGTTTTAACACAAATTTTGACTGTCCCACCATTTTCCGCACAAAGATTTATTCCAAAAATGATGTTATTAAACTTTCAGTAAAGTGGAAATGACAGATGTTGATCAATTTAGATATTTGAGAGAGATTATTTTCTAAAAGTCTGTTATGCTAAAGTGGCTGTGGTTGAAGAAACCACCACAGATGAACTGAGTGATGCTGTAAGTAATTAGAAAACTGAGGCAAAGACATTGCTCTGATTTAGGAGTCCCATAGGAATATAAATGTTAACAGCACGAAGACCAGGATGGGAAAAAAGAAAGATTGAATGCCTTTCAAAACATCCTGAAACTCTGAGAATGTTGATCATGGAGCCGTTCCTAATTCCTTAATGTGTTTCCTAATTCTCTTAACAGGACAGAGCTCAAGTGTGTTTGGGTAACATTGTTTCACAGGCTTCAATAAGTCTTCCTCACTCTCTGTCTGCCACACGCCACATAACCACACCCCATTAAATATTATGGGGGTCAGTTCATGTTTTTGAAAGTTCCTGTTGATTTGCTAATTTTCTCTCATTCAGATGTGCATATGACAAACAGTTTTTCTGATTAACAAGAACATTTATTTATTATACCTACTGAAAAGACTGAAAAGATTTTCTTTACACTGGTCCAGATTGGTGGTTTGGTAGAGTGAATAGCATAGTCATGTTGATAAAGATGGTTGATATGGAACATATTGATACCTCCCGCTCTCTCTATTGAAACCAACACGGAAGTGACTTAAACTGCAATTCATCAACTGGCCGCTAGAGACTGACTCCAAAAGGGAGTCCCCATGTTAAAATGCCCAACTTTACAGCAGAAAAAAAATGTTTACAGCCTGGTACATAAAGTGGTTTTGGTCTATATAGCTAATTTTGCCCTTCATGTCAACCTTGAGGGAGGTGAGTTTTTTTTATAACTCATCTGTTTTAATTATATTAAGCCTTAAAGTTCTGCATAATTTAGGGCGTGGCCACTTGAGTGACAGGTGGATTGCCACTGCTGTCACCACCGTCACGCTAAGTGGGTGTGGTTTCAGCAACCAGCTCCACCCATGCCCCGCCTCTTTGCCCATTTTTGATTATCTGGGAGTGACGTGCAGTGACACGATTCCAAGATGGCGACGGCTGACTCTCGCCCACTAAGAGCTTCAAAAATGCTCTTTAGAAACCTACAGGTGATGTCATGGGCACTACGTCCATATTTTTTACAGTCTATGTGCTGAACTCCTTCTCAATTAAGGCGTACTTGTGGCTTTTGATTACCCAAGGTCACCCAGTCATATTTAAATATTATTCCACCTTAAAGAGGGAAATGAAAAGTTCTTTGAAAGGTTGGGATTTAGGTGAAGGTGACAGAATGCCCCTCTGTGAAAGACTTTTTTTCTTTTACAAACAACTGTGAGTTAAAGAGCAGTTACATTTACTGTTGTTCTGTAAATTTTTACGTAATTTCAAGAATCCATACGATCTGGAATTTGTCTTGAGATCAGAAGATTTCCCAATGTAGATTTCACAAGTTCAAGTTATACATACAGAGGCTTTTTTTTTTTTTAAAGAAATCTCCACTAGAGAAGTCTTTTACAGTACTTTTAGTCCTTTCCTTTAGTTAGGGCGTTAGGCGGTGTCTCATCTTCAATCTTGAATTGAAAGAGATAAGTATCATCAGTCCTTCTCTGATTACACTTCACAGCACAATTGGAAGAAAAGAAACAGCTTAGGAAATGGAGTCTCATCCCTCTTTATTCTATAATTGCTACCGCAAGACTTTTGTTAAACGAACCGTCCATATAAATGAAACACAAACCGGCACAAGGGGGGCTAATTGGGCATTAAATGGGAAATAAATGTTGCCAAACATCAGACCTGAATCTGGCTGCATGCTAGATGAATGGACTTTTGGAAATTACATACTGGCATTCAACATCCAGTTCCTGCAGAAACTACAGGCAAGAAATTGGAGAAGGAAAGGAAAAGAATGGTAAAACAGTGCTACTTCATTTTTTTCCTTCTTTTTTTTTTTTTTTTACATTAATGCAGCTACAGTTAATTTTAGCAGGCCATATAAAAGTGACATTTTCTGCCATTTTCATACAGCAAATATGTTTTTGTTGTTATACAATATAAAATATAGGAGTGATTCAGATTGCATGTTGTTTTTTTTTTGTGTGTGTGTCACTTATGCAACTTTTGGGGCTTTTTATTATAGAGGGTGTTTGTGACTGTTATACCAGCAACTGTAAATCAGTAAAGAGTTTCCATTTTTGTGGTGTCTCATGAAAACCTCTTTGCATCTTCTTGCTGAATAACATCCATGTCATATTTAATCATTTTATGGGATTTTAACTAACAGCTCATATGTAAGAAATTTGAGATGAATACTGTAATAGTGATTGCACAAATGATACTTTAAAATTCTATTCATTTTTTTTAGAAAAATATCACACATCGGTATGTCCCACGAATGTCACACTTCATCTTTTGTGTTAGCAAAACACATCACTGATATGTACAGTACTGTACATGGATATTAATGACCATGTCTGACCAATGCTTGTTCAGCTGTGCTCCAGGAGGAGGCATTAGTACCCACTGACCCTTCACAGACTTGATCTTACATCATTATGTGGCTTTTCTAAACATTCTTGAGACATGGTTTGGGGTGAGTTAGGTATAGATCAGCATGTGGGCAATGAATACTTGAAAAACACAATTGCCACAAGCCAAGGTGGGAAAGGGAATGTCAGGTTTGCACATGGTCTCAAGATGTCAGATCATTCCTCCCTTTTAACCTGTTCAAGTCATCCCATTTTCTTTGAAAGCGGTTTACTCTTCTGATCTGGCTCCACTTTAACCCCATAGACATCATATTGAGCTGTTTAAAGTCTTGTGTTACAGCCATGTGGTCTGTATGTTATGGAGTGTTATACACATATCCCTTTGAAGCACTGCAACACTTTGTAGTTCATTTTGTTTATCAGTGTTTACATATAACTCTTTTCATTCAGCTATAGAACTGTTAAAAGTTCTAGGCACTAATTAGTGTAAAAAATGAAATGAGGATGTTGTCAAAAATAATGTCATAAGTAGATTTTCTTTATCAGTTAACTTCTATTAACTAAATTAGATCAGCATTTGCTGTGAGCATCCTTTGCATCCAAAGCAGCTTTTGCCCTAGGTGCACTTGCGCATAGTTTTTCAGGTAGCATTGAAGGTAGGTCTCTTGAAGCAGAGACATTGCCACAGTTCTTCTGGATTTAGTCTGTCTCAGTTTGTTTTGTCTCTTCATTCGAGACAGACTGGATGATGATGAGATCAGATATCTGTGTGGAGCACTGGCTGTTGTCAGACAAAAATCTCACTGGATTGTTACAATTAATGGCAAAATGAATGTTTGGAAATGTAAACTGATATTTCGTACTGACACACTACAGCGAAAGATAGAAATAACTGACTTTAAAATCATTTTTAGCTGGTGAAAATACTAGCGTTCTAATACTTTTGGCCACCACTGTATGATGAAATGAATATACTACTTAGTTATGAGGCATGTGTGGCTTTAGGCATGTATTCTTGCTTAGTGTGCATGTGGTATGTAGAGAATGGTGGCATGTACACCTTTCATCGGGTTATCAGCGAGAGCTCATGTGTGACTGGAGTCTGCTGCTCATGGTCATGCTGCTTGCAGGACTATGAGTGACGACTGACGCCTGAATGCAGTGAGCGTAAAAAGCTCTTTTCACCACAATGAATGAAACAAGAGATCGACCACTGCTGAAGAGGAAATACTCTTAACACAAATCTTTAATCTGGTTGTAAGGTCCATGTATCACGTCTTAAAGTCTGTCTTGTGAGGAACAAATCATACAGTGTTTTGCTTTGCCTTGCCATATTTGGCTATTGGGGATTTGGGTTTATGTAGAGTTTAAATATACAGAGTCATTTCTTTTTTTTTTAATCTTCCTTTACTTCTTTTCATCTCCTGGAATAGCAGGAACAACTGTGAGGCTGACGTCCAATGACAACGGAAAGATTGCATCATGAAATTACCATCTTGCTTTCATAGTTGATGTGGGTTTTGACTGTACATTGACTTGTTTTTTTGGTTTTGAAGGATGATCTTTCATTATTAGTATATGTACTTGAAGGGAAAGGGGGAAATGAAGAGTCTTGTAGGGTTTATTCGGCCAGGTTGTGCAGGCAAGGGATGGAAAGTTAATCAACAGCTTGCTCTCTCCACCCTTGATGTCCTATGGGGATCAGGTGGGAAAAATGCAGCCCTCCATGGGAATGCTTCACCCCAGAATCATCCATCAATAATGGCCCTGACTGTGTTTGTGCACAATAGGGTGGGGTCATCTGTGGGTAGTACTTGGAAATGGAAAGTTACTTGCATAAGCCCTGGAGATTTGGACAGTTTGAGACTTGCCCGTTTTCCCATAATAGGCTGAAACAAGTCAGAAGGTGAATAAAGGGGTAATGCAACATCTGAATGTCCCACTAATTTTCTGTAATATTTTTTTCACTAATAAATGCAGTATCATGCATAACATTAATGAAGTGTCACTTGATTTAAGTGTTTGTGTCAGTGGAGGTCACTTGCTGAATTGATAAATTAATTTTTCCTTTTACAGAGGGGTTCAACACACATCTGAATCTCTTCACACAAAGAGTGGATTTACTTGAGCAGCTCTTAGGCTTAGTATCAACGAGCAGGAACGTGACCCTTTATGAGGAGGACCAGGGATGTCCAGTACTGGACATTGGCTTGTATGCCACACTAACTATGCCCACCCAGGAAGCATTTGGATCAAGGTTTATTTTATTTTATTTTATTTATTTATTTTTTGCATTTTGACATTTTTTTTTCCAGGTTTCTCTGTCTTTTGATTTAGATTTTATTAAAAATTACCAGATTTTTATTTTATTTTGTTCAGTTTACACAGCTGTTGAAATGTTTGGGGTTTTATATATATATATATATATATATATATATATATATATATAATTGTGATAATGATAAATGTTTCTTGAGCACCAAATCAGTACAGTAGAATGATTTCTGAAGGATCATTCTGACTCTGAGTCAGGGTTGCCGGATTTTCACAACAAAATCTGCCGAAATACAACTCAAAACGAGCCCAGTCATGTTTAAAATTCACAAAATTAATTTTCTGTAATATTTTTTTTTCACTAATAAATGCAGTATCATTCATAACATTAACGACGTGTCACTGGATTTAAGTGTTTGTGTTTGTGGAGGTCACTTGTTGAATTGATAAATTAATTTTTCTAAATCAGTACAAAACGAGCCCAGTCGTGTTTAAAATTCACGGTGCGGGGGGTAAAATACCCGTTTTTTTGGTGTGGTTGTTTTACACAACCTTTGAGAATTTGTAACCAAGGTATATTATAGACTTTTCATTAAGGCCCTAAAGAATCATATCAACTTGTGGAAAATGGGCATCCGATGACCCCTTTAAGAAATTCAAACAATAAATACCCTTTTGTGACTCTTTAATGTGCCGTGACAGATCAGAGTATTGCCTTTTAGATCAATCGACACATGAACCGATGGTCTTACATCAGAATGTATTTTATTTAAACCACACAGACATCAATAAGAGTTTTTAAGTCCACCAAAGTTAATCTACTCTCATGCCTGATTTGTTTGTCAGGCAGAATGGCAGATTCGGCGTTATGATTGGTCAGATCACCTATCAATCAAGCTGTTTGCGAAGGGTCAATTCCACTTTGTCATCACACAAATAAATTACATTTTAAAATGTGTTAAAACAGTTATTTTAATGTTAGTTTTAATGTTAGTTTAGTTATTTGTAATATTTTACATTTTTACTGTTTTTATGCAGCCTTGGTGAGCGTTAGACAGTAGTTTTGAATGGTAGTATATTCAAGTTCTCTTATTTCTAATGAAATCATTTCTGTCTTGTGTGTCTCTGTTTGTGTTCATAGCTTTGCAGATGAATTCAGTGTGCTTATTCAACTGCGGAGCTCACAAGAAGAGGACCGGAGTGTGTTGACTTTGCTGAACTTCTATAATCAAATTTTACTCCAGATCCGTATAGGCCCACACAGCATCACCTTCATCACCACACAGCAGCGTGACTATGAGTACAAAAACCATTTAACACACCACTGAGAACTAAGCCTTACCAATATTGAAATAACAATATTCTTAGTGTGTTTGCAACCCCATTTGTTTGCTAAACATCAGGTGTTTTTCTCTTGCTTCAGGTTTTCAGTGTCCGGACTGTCTGACTCGCAGTGGCACTGGATCTCAGTTGGGGTTGCATTTGAATGGCTGGCTGTCTATGTGGATTGTGTGCTGGTGGAGAAAGTGAGCTGGATGTACCCGTACATGGGCATCACTACAGATGGCCTGCTGATGGTGGGGGGAATCCTGGAGGGGTTTGAGACACCCTTTGAGGTATTCTTCATTTGGTATATGCAAGGAGGGTATGGAAAGACACTATAGTCAGTGTCAAGAATCTATCATGCTTGCATGGGCAACCAGCCTTTCCTAAAATCATTAGTTAAAAACTCTCATGTATCTTACTGCAACACAGTGGTGTAGAAGAATGTTTATTAAAGAAACTAGTGCTATCCTGCTGAAGTAGCACTAGCAATGCGTCATGGGAAACATGTCTGGCTGCCACACCAATTTGCCTTTCAAATGTGAAAGCCATCTTCTCTTTCACTTAAACTTAAAAAAATGAATGGTCACAGAACAGGATGCCAAGAGTTTCAATGGCACAGAAGGCCTACAATGGGTTTTTATCATGGCGACTGTGGTATAAAGTTCACTATTAATCCTAAATCAATGAGGCATATGAGTGAACATTTGACCAACACTCCTGTAAAATCAGTGCTCAGCTAATGGATTGGTATGAGGTTGATGTCATAGCTCAGATTTGTCTTCGCCGTCTGTGTCTGTTTTCACAGGGAGAGCTGAGACAGATGACCTTCATAATGGGAGATGCAAATGCTGCCAAAGATCATTGTGCTCTTCATCAGCATATGTGTGAATCTATGAAAGGACGCAGCTTTCTTAAGACAGAAAGTAGCACTGAGGTACAGTTGAGGACTTACCTTACAAATAGTAAGATCTTTTTCAGTTGTGTCATTTTTAAGTCCTAATCTAGTAAAATTACTGCTAAAAATAGTCTTTAGTAAAGAGAGATTTAAAAAAACATTTTCATCAATGAAAAGAGACAAAAATATTTAAAATAATTATTTTAATTTAAAAGTAATAAGTTATTGATAATGCACAGTTAATGTTTTTTAGAGGGAAAATTATTTAAATGGTCATTCAAATGTCAATCATGGTCAATAATGTTAGAGATATATGAAATATTTGACTCTACTCTACTCTACTTACTCCAATATTTGAATGGGAGTATAACTCTACTCCCATTCAAACATAATTGATAGTACAGCTTTTTTTGGCAGAAAAATGTATCATTGCTCCAGACACATCAATATTGGCTAAACCAGTGATGTGAGTTTAAATGTATTTGTCCACCAATAGCGGATGGGGGAGTGTTTAGGAAGATTATTATTATTTTTTTTTTTGTTGCAATTGATTTTTCTAATGCTGTTGACTCAGAAATGACACACTTCACGTTTCATGTCGTTAATATCTTTCCACACTGAAAGTAATGTGTTTTGACATCTTGTTTGCCTCCATTTACCCTACAGAGCCCTTTGTCGTCCTCAGCTGGCTCAACAGTAGAGAGGCCTTTCTCATCAAATCCCTTAACCAGCTCAGACGAGACTGCCAATATACATTCAGTTCCAGGGCTCAGGCCTGAACCTAGAGAATCACATGGTTCGGTAAGAGACAACAAGAAACATTGCAGTGTTAATTACAGACCCAAAAAGTCAATCTGTGTATAAATTATAGCGTAAAAGATCAGATACAGACACGGTGAGTAATTATGCAGCTATGAATGGACAAAGCGTGTGTACAATGTGGGGAGAATGAACTTCAGCTGGGGAACAGAGATGAATGACTTTAGAGGTCAGGAAATTGAATAAATGGGAAAGAAGGGATTACTCGGACTTCTCATTTGTCCTCATAAAGCTGTTGCTGTGTTTTCCTACATGGGGAGGGCGATGATAAATGATCATCATGGGAACTGTCTCATTTCAGCACGGTGCTGTAACACAGAGGAACTGTGCTGAGACACTGGGGCCGTATTTGATAAACACCCCATCTGGGAGAGTAAGTCCAGGCAGCCTGAGAGTTTGCTGGTATACTCCAGGAACGGCTCCAAATCTTGCTGGAAAGTCATTAGACACTATATTGCTTTGCGCTTTAAGTGAGCTCTGTGCACTGCAGGACACACTTTTAGAAGTTTCCTGGGCCAATGTTTTACATATATTATGAACTGATTGTTAAAGACAGTATTTTGCTAGACATTGCGTAATTGGCAGTGGGTGTAGCTTCATCCACAGTCCTCTGTTTGGGTGTTTCATTGAAAGCAGGGATGTACAATATATCATATGATTCAGCATGGTAAACAATATCATACAGCATTTTTAATTTATTGGTATCTGTCAGTATTGAATATTTAATTTCAGTCATGCATAAGTGCCATGTACAAAGTACATGGAAAATCTGTCTTCTCAGAAAAAAAAATTCTCCACACACTATAGACAAGAAGCAAAAAATACACATACAGTAAATGCAGAGATTTAAAAAAATACAGTGCCGTTATTAAGGTTAAAGAAATTGGTATTTCTACAGAGCTACAAGAATACTTTTTGTGCGCAAGAAAAATAAAAATAATGACTTAATTAAAAATTTCTTCTTTTCCGTGTCAGTATTTGATGCATGTTCAGGAGAGTACCTTGATGCATGCTTGTGGTTCTGCTGATGCAGGAACCGGTGTTCTGACCTTGTTTACAAGCAGAAGAACACGCCCAATATACAGTTGGTCAAAAGTTTACACCCCCCTTTCAGAATCATTAAAAATGTTAATTATTTTACCAAAATAAGAGAGATTAGAGCCCGACCGATAAAGGATTTTGAAGGCCGATACCGATACAAATATTTATTGGTTTTAAAATCCAATATTCCGATATATCGGCCGATATTTTTTATTTTATTTTTTTTAATTTAGGAAACGCGCAACAAAACATTAACAGATTTCCCTAACATTAGTTATTTGTAGTTATTTATGAGTTTTAACTAACATAATATGATAATGCATTTTAAAAAGAAACTTGTTTCTTTTATTGTCACAATTACAATGTCAGCTTGCTTATCCCTTTACCTGCACTTTTTAAATTCTTTCCACCAAGCTACATCAAACCATTTTCAATCATCAGTTGCTGCCTGCCTTCTAAAACCTACTATTTAGCGATCTAAATCCATTATGTGACTCGTTAATGCTGCGGCTGAACGACAGTCTGCAACGCACACTTGGCGTCATTGGATTTCACACACATGTAAAAGAAAAGCTAACTTTTATGCACAAGCTACGTTTGATACTTTTTCTCTATGTCTAAATGTTCACTCCTTGCAAGTCTAACTTACATTTTACAATGCAGGGACTGTAACTAGAGATATGTTATAAATACAGTAATCATTACTTTATTTAGGCAGAATAAGTTCGTTGTGGTTTCCATCTCATTAATGTTAACGTTAGCGGTCTTCCACTGATAGTGGCATTAGCTAGCTCTGTGGTTAGCTAGTCTATGATGAGCCATAATTTAGCAATGGATAATGTCATACTGCAAATTGTAAAACATACATTTTCAATATAACAGGCCAAGGAGAGATGATACGTCTCATTGCTATAACTGTCACGCTATTAAAGAAATACTTCAGTCTCATTGTCAAAAGTTAAAAGGACAGTCAGTCAACTACATTGTAACAACGTAACGTAATTACTATCTAATTCCGCTTCACTCTCGGCTTATTTAACAGCAGCAAAACTGGACATGATAGTCACGAATTTTGTCATGCTTATTTGAGTTAAGAGAACTGATGGGGATGTTCTTTTAATTGTTATTCAAGCAATGTATGTCTCGTGACCAACTCACCATGAACACACTTCACAGATGATCTCACTCGCGGATAACTGGTTCTCTCTGCCCGACTCTGGCTGGATCAGCAGTTTGCAGTATGTGTGGCGCGTTATACACGAGTGTTGCCAACAGGGACGGTGTAGAGTGCCCTCTGGTGGACAAACTATACAACGCCAACACTCATGACATGGTTGAAGGGTGTTTCGTCCGTTTTTATTTTATTTTTGAAATATTCATTTATCGGCCATTATAAATGCCGATACCGATAGTTTGGAAAATGCCTAATATAGGCCGATAATATTGGCCTGCCGATAAACCGGTCGGGCTCTAAGAGAGATCATACAAACTGCATGTTATTGTTTATTTAGAACTGACCTGAATAAGATATTTCACATAAAATATGTTTACATATAAATCAAAAGAGAAAATAATAGTTAAATTTATAAAAATGACCCTGTTCAAAAGTTTACATCCCCTTCATTCTTAATACTGTGTTGTTACCTGAATTATCCACAGCTGTGTTTTTTGTTTTTTTTTTTTGATAGTTGTTGATGAGTCCCTTGTTTGTCTTCAGAGAAATCCTTCAGGTCCCACAAATTTTTTTGGTTTTCCAGCATTTTTGTGTATTTGAACCCTCTCCAACAATGACTGTATGATTTTGAGATCCATCTTTTCACACGGAGGACAACTGAGGGACTCATATGCAACTATTACAGAAGGTTCAAGCGCTCACTGACACTCCAAAAGAAAAAACCATGCATTAAGAGGCAGGGGTGAAAACTTTTGAACAGAATAGAGATGTGTCAATTTTTCTGAAATCTCCAAGAAGCAAGTTTTGGACCTTTTTGGTCCAAAAAGCTTGTTTGGCCCATTACAGCCTGTAATACAGGAAGTGAACTAACAAAAGTGTTCTGTTATGGTTTCACACACTACAAATGACACAAAGATAACAGTTATATTATGTAACAGTGGACAGCTTTAAGGTCAAAGATCAAGGCAAATCTGCATTACACATCTTCCTCCAGGAGGTGGCATTTTACATAGGGGAATTCCAGTACTGTCCCATCTATTGGAGATGGTGCAGAGCTCACCACTGCATCTGGATATGGTTTCATTTGAGGTGGAATTGAGGCTGACTGTACATAATGTTGTCTGTTATCAGATAACCAGAGTTTGATGAACTACTAGAGGGCAATACTGCCACACTTGACAAAATAGAGGGTGTTTTGTCAAGTGTGGCAGTATAGTCCTCCCTTAAACAGTGGGTAATTAGTGAGCAGCATTTGAGAATTGAATATTGTGGCAGATATAATCTTAGATTTGGTTGTGTTTTAACTCTTGGTCTTTCCTGTATGGAGTAAATATAGACGAGGCAGAGAAACTGTGGGAGTTCTGTTCTGCACATGTCCGTCGTGTTTATCTATCATCCATATATTCTGGCCTCATAAATGTTAGACATGTAATTATAATGTTTGCACTGTAATTTAGTGCACCCTTCTGAAGCTAAAATAAGTCATAAAGTAGATATAAAAAAGTGTGAAGTTTCATTTAATATTCAGCCATAAAGAAATGCAGGTTTACATAAACGCACATACAGTGGAGCCTCAGACTTACAAACCCCAAGTTGGATACGTGCACACTGAATATGTCAGATGAAAAGACCATCTCCCATCATTTCTTGTGGCTTCTGCTGCTTGATTAATTAGGCTATGTGGAATCGTGGTTTCCAACACCCACCGCCAGTGAAATTGTGAAAACCTCAGAGTCAGGGTCTCACAGGAAAGTCAGGCAAGAGAGTCTTCATCTGTGATTGATCTCCCTGAGTTACCTCTGTTACTATGGCAGCCATTACCACTAATCCTCTCTGTTTTAATGACCTTGTGGTCACGCAGCATCCCACTGCTTTGATTCTGAGAGCTGGAGGTCTGCTTCAAAACTTGCTTTGAATTAGAGTAACCTCATCAAGTTTATTTCTGGAACAAATTGTCATTTCTAATTGATGGTTCACCAGTGCTTTCATAAATCTGTCTCATCTTTCCTGCTTTTGTGTGTGTGTGTGTGTGTGTCAGTCTCAGCAGGCTTTAGTTGTCTGAATGTGTTTTCTATTTGTCACGGTTCAGCAGTGACACAGAAATCCTTTATGTTTATGCGAAATGTAAAGTAGCTTCTAATTTGGTTCTAAAACTGACATTGTCTTTCTATCTTATCTATTAAGCTATTAAAGGAATAGTTCACCCAAAAATTAAAATTCTGTTATTAAAGGGGTCCTATTATGCTCTTTAACAGAGTCTTGATTTTGTTTTAGGGGTGTACTAGAATATGCTTTCATGCTTGGTGGTACAATTGCATTATTTTTAACATAATTTACATTATTACAATACATTTCTGCACTGCAACACCCCTTTTCGAAGAAGCAAGTTCCATGTACAACTGTTAGCGCAAGCTAGAATACAGTGATTCTTACGTTTTAAATATGGATATTTTTCTTACAAAAATGCATCGCTTCACTACAGAAGGCCTTTATTAACCCCCTGAAGCCGTGTGAGGCAAATTTTAATATAACTCCGATTGCATTCGTCTGAAAGGAAGTCATATACATTAAGAGGTATATAGTTTCATTGCCTGAAACCAGCTCCAGCATAAGGCTAAAAGCAGCCTAACATTATCAAAGAGCATCGTCACTGATTAGCCTAGCCTATTCTAGAGCAAGTTTATGAATTTTAAAAAACACTTGCGTTATAAGTGAAGCTGTCTACACTGTATGATGAATAAATCTCTTACCACACACTGTACAAGTCTGCGGCGCGTTATGGCTCGGGTGCGGCAATTGTTGTTTCGACCCTCTGTACTGCACATGTCTGTGGCATGTTACTGCTCTGAACCAATGCTTGTGCCCCCCCCCCTTACCCCCCCACCAACAATTCGATTTTCCGTGGGCGAGATTTAATTTAATGATATTCCAGTGGACCACGTTGTGACATAATTGCTTGCAGAAAACAAACATTGTAGTCCAAAGGAGCCGTTTGTTGTAGTTCTTGAAAAGGGATTTTTTAAAAAACGAAATATCTCCCTTTGGAGTGGACTTTTTGTGGACATTTGTAACTTTGTAGATCTTTTTTATGCCCAAAGATACACACTGACTAAAGTTCAAAAAGTGAAAAAACATAAGAGGACCCCTTTAATTACTCACCCTCATGTCGTTCCAAACTTATAAGACCTTCGTTCATCTTTGGAACACAAATTAAGATATTTGGGATGCTGTGTAGACAGCAACGTAACTGACAAGTTCAAGGCCCAGAAAGGTAGTAAGGACATAGTTAAAATAGTCAGTAGTTCGACCTTACAGGAGAAGCTCACTTCCAGCACAAAAATTTACAGATAATTTACTCACCCCCTTGTTATCCAAGATGTTCATGTCTTTCTTTCTTCAGTTGTAAAGAAATTGTTTTCTGAGGAAAACATTTTAGTATTTTTCTCCATATAGTGGACTTCTATGGTGCCCATGAGTTTGAACATCCAAAATGCAGTTTAAATGCAGCTTCAAAGGGCTCAAAACGAACCCAACTGAGGTTGAAGGGTCTTATCTAGCGAAATAATTGGTTATTTTTGAAAAAAATGTTAAAATTTATATACTTTTTAACCTCAAACACTTGAGTCTTGTCTAGCTCTGCGTGAACTCTGTGTATTCTGGTTCATGACAGTTAGGGTATGTTGGAAAAACTCCCATCTCGTTTTCTCCTCAAACTTCAAAATCGTTGTTGATTCTATTGCAAAGGGTGTTTGATCTTCTTTGCACGTTCACTTTGTAAACTCTGGGTCGGTACTTCTGCAGCAATGTAGGATGATTTTGAAGTTGGAGGAGAAAATAAGATGGGAGTTTATTGACCTACCCTAACAGTCTTAAACTCAAATAATTTGATGACTCTACCTAACAGTCTTACAACAGAGTTCTGCTAAATAAACAATTTAGTAAAAGAAATATCTAAATTGTTTTTTTTCAATAAATAAATGATTGTAGCCAGCTAGATGACCCGTCTTCCTCAGGCTGGGATCCATTTAAGAACATGGAAAACTTTAATTTATGGATTTAATCAAGAGTCATAAGTCCACTATATGGAAAGAAATCCTGAAATTCTTTCTCAAAAAAACATAATTTCTTTCACGATTGAAGAAGAAGACATGAACATCTTGGTGACAAGGTGAGTAGAGTATTCTTTCTTGTTCTGAAAGATGAACTTCTCCTTTAATTTTATGATGCTACAAAAAGTGTGTGTAAAAGAAGTCAAAATAAGACTTTATTCAATAATTTCTTACATCTTCTGTGCCAGTCTTTGACACGCGCGTTCATGAAATTACCGCGGCGTGTGTGTGCTCTCTTGTGAACATGCATCAAGACTGACCTGAAAAGTATTTAAAGTCGTTGTTTAGTTTTCTGCGCAGAAAGTATTGTCATAGTTCGCCAACATTTGAACCACTGATGTCCCGCATGTAAGATTATTTTAGCAGTCCTTGCTACCTTCTGAATAAGCAATCTGTCAGTTAATGTTGCACCTATCGATGCAGGAATCAAGAAAAGTCTCAGATTCCGCAAAATATCTTAATTTATTATTTCCGAAGATGGAGAAATAAGAAGATCATCTGAGGATTAGAGCGACGCTAAATGGTAATTAATTTCTTTTGGGTGAACTTTTCGCCGAAGAAGCTCACATAAAACTTGCCCAATCCTGAGTCTTTTGAAACCAGTCAATGTGTTTGAGGAAAACAGAAATTTGCAATCCATTTGGTGATCTTCACCACTGTAGCTTTCAAATCGTTTATATTCGCATTATCACAGATAATTGCGTAAAGGGTTTGTTACCAGATGTCATTGAGTTCATGTGTCTCCATAACAAATTTTCACATTCAGAATTGGCCAAATGAGATTTGAGGCTGCAGCGGAAGTGTTTTCGCTTTCTGGTAGTGCAGACTTGGAATACAAGCATGCGTGCGTCTGGAGCACTTTATGATACTTTTGCTAGTGCGTTTCTTTGGCGGTTTTATTACTTTGCTCACCATTGACTTTAACTATATGGAAAACAGCAGCATGAACATTCTGCTAAACATTTCACACCAATATGTTTCACGGAAGAGAACATAGTGGTAAGTAAATGATGAAATTTTTTATTCTTGGATGAAGCTCTTTCACTGTAAGTCCAGCAGCTTTGAAGCTCAGCGTAAATATATCTCTTTTCAATAAATGAATAGTTTTATTTAACAAGGATGCATTAAGTTGACTGTAATAGTTAAGACATTTGCAATCTTGCATGTAGCAGTGATAATTTTAGCAATCATATTTTACAGTATTACTATTTTGTATTTTTGATCCAAATAAATGCAGCATTAGAGATTTATTTTAAAATAACTTTTAAAATCTTACTGACCCCCAAAGCGTTCAAACAGTGGTGTATATCCTCTGTCACCCTGAAGATGACCTAATAGCCCATTTGTTCATGAGACACTAGTCAAATGGGGACACTGCAAAATTAGCTATTGCACATTTATTTGGGTGCTGTTCATATTATGGCTGCCTGAAGCGTTGGCTTGAGTGTTTGAAGCCTGGGCACAGCTCCTGTGTTTGGGAGTTCTCTCTTTGGGAGGCACTTGGAGAAAAGCACTGTCTAGGATCTTTAGCAGAATACAGAGACTGTGGTGCAGTGTGTATCTCCAGCAATCATGAATTGTGCTGTGTGTCTGCATGGGATGCTACATTGTACTAAGATCTGCTTCTGCTTGGATTGTGGGGGCAAATGGAAAGCATATTGGGAAACAAAATGCATGTCTTTCCTTTTTAATTGTGCATCATTTAATTTTCATTAGTAAGATGCTCTAGGAGTTTGTTTGGATGTTTAATTTTTATCCATAAACCAGCATGAAAAAAGGTTTTGTTTTATATGAAATATTTTACTTGAGCTGTTATTTTAATCTGGCTACATCTGCTTGCTTTATTTGTTACAAAATCTGTAAATGTGGAAATATCACTACGTGCGTTTGAACGGCTCTTGTATTATCTTAGCTTTCATAAAGGTGAGTATAGAGATCTTTCCTCATATATCAACATGGAGATCTTCCATGCAAATGTTTACTTGCTGAACGGGGGTAAACTAGAATTGGGTGAATGGGCTACCAAGAAGGTACAGTTTGAATGGGAGGTAATGGAGATCGTAAGACACCAATAAAATTGGAGGTCAACAACTTATGTTAAGGAAGTGGGTGTTTTATTGTCGATAATCTGATTGACCACAGAGGTGCTAAAGATGCATTATTATTAAGTAAACTATATGCTGTCTAGTTTTCCTTCTTCTTCACCAGTTGCACTTGATGATCCTACAATGTTCCCAGGTGGTTTCTTGATGGGGTGTGTCAGATGTGCCCAGCTGGGTCCTCAACAAATGACCTGCAAGAGTTTCCCTCAGCACCTGTGTCTTAACCATGGTTATGGCGTGTCTCTTCATTATTCGCTGTTAGGTCTTCTTGATGAACACTGGTAATATCCTGCCCAGGGGCCTTGAGTTCAAGCTCTGACAATTCTACTTCATCATTTTGCAGTCTTTGTGAAACATTTGTTTATATCTGTAAAACCTCAGACTGAGTTAGTAGTTCCTGACCTTCTCACTGTGATGCTTCATTTGCGATGATTTCTCAGTCACCTTCAGTTTAGATCTTTAGCATTATAGACTTTCAGAATTTTATTGTCATTGTCATCGTTTAAGAATATAAATAAATGATGGTAAACCACAAATGACAACCAGTGTAGTGTGGATGGCAATGATCCCAGAAATTATTTGATTAATTCTTTGGACTCATAAGTCATTACTTGTAAATGTTTTAAATGAATTGCATGATGAATTTTACAAACAAAAGTGACATCTGTAAAACAATGCTGAAGCTTTTTTACAACTAACTACTTTTTCAGAATATTTTTTGTGATTATTCGAACAACTTATTCCAAGTCATTTTAGTAGATGTATGAAGTTCCAGTTCCCCTGTCTCTATGTCTCTACAGTTTAAAAGCCTTGCAATATTTTTTACTTTAAAATGTTGTAGGCACCCATTGTCAGAGGATTTTCTTTTTCCTGAAAATATGTTAAGTTCATGTTATACATAAAGGACAAAATATACGGCTGCTCACACAGACTATAACTGGCTCTCCAAAATTTTTTGGATCGTTTTGTTCTTAGATTTTTGCAGCCCCACCTTGTGGTGTTAATGGTCAAAATGAAAAGCTGACCTACTAAAAAATGTCGGTATTTACCATGTGTCATTGTTAACATTGGATTAATGTATTAACTAACATGAACAAACAATGAATATACATTGTGCAATGTTTATTCATCTTTATTAATGTTAGTTAGTACAAATACAGTCGTTGTGTGTTTTGTTAGTTCACAGTGCATTAACTTAATGTTATAACACAACTTATTTAATAATGCATTGGTAATGCCAAAATAACATTAAGATTATTAAATGCTGCTGGAAGTGTGTTTGTTTTTAGTTCATTTTAACAAATGTTGTTAAGGTTCTTATTGTAAGTGTTACCAGAATAACTCTCTTGTCTGTAGTATCCACACAAATATTGCATTCTGTTCTTTTAATCCAGTTTTTTTCAGTCCATTCTTTTAGACTGATTTATCTTAGACCTCACCTCATTGATCAATTACACTTCAGTTTTAGGTAGAAAAAGCATTAACAACTTGCTTAAAAATAAAAGTGCTTTAAAGGATCTTCACAGCGTGCTGCATAGAAGAACTGTCTTTGGTTCAAAACCATTCAGTCAAAAAGTTCTTTAAAGAACCATCTCTTTCTTGCAACTTTTATAATCTGAAGAACCTTTAACTTTCACCACAAAGAACCTTTGTGAATCAGAAAGGTTCTTCAGATGTTAAGTTCTTTATGGAACCATTTAGACAAAAAGGTTCCTCTATGGCATCGTGAAGCACCTTTATTTTAAGAGTGAAGTTAGTCAATATAAAATAAAATATTAGGGAAAATGCTCACCATTTAATAATGCTAGTGTGCTCTAATGTTTAACAAGAAAAGTTTAGGAAGTTAGTGGTTCATATGAACAAAATTACGAAAAGTGGCCTACTTAAAATGGCTTATAAATATCTCATTATGCTATATTATCACCTAATATTGGATTTCAATATTTTGGTCAGCTTGTTTTTTCTTTCAAATTGCTGATAGGTTTTGTGTTGTTTATTTTGGGAAGCTGAATCTGTTATCTCTCTCTCTCTTTTTTGAATTTTTTTGGTGTTTTTATTGTTAGGCTTAGCAATTTAAACCTTTAACATGGGATATGCAATGCATTTGCTCACTTCCTCTAGGCATCCCACTGGCCGATCTTCTGAACAAAGAGTGTAATTGTGTCTTGTATCATCTGGTTCTGCTCCAGCTTCTCTCTCTGGGAGTTGTTCCCAGTGTTGGTACAGTTCCAGCCAAAGATGTAACCTGTAGCAGCACTGAGGAGGGTAAAACAATTATTTGGGGCACAATGACACCCTTAGAGGATCAAGTGTCCCTCTCATCGACACGCCTTGCAGTGTTAGTGCCCTGGCTGTCTTTCTCTGTGGCTTATTGTAGAGAGAAGGGAGGACAGTAGGATGGAGCCTCCGGGTCTCTGAGCTCAGAATCAGTGTGGGCCATTGCCTTGCTCTCGTAATTGATCATGTTTCTACTTTGTGCAGTATGCACTTTTTGCTAATTGATTTGGTGATCATCTGGCACTTGTTTCTTGTTTGACTAGAAATGCAGAAGGTACTCAGCTCCATCCTGCCTGAATGTTTTGTACACACTTTTTCTATAATTAGATGAATAACCGCCAGCCATGATCAATAAATGTATTTTCTAAATGGAGTTTGGTTTTACCAGCTTTCTGTGGATAGCAGTAATGCAGTCATTATATGCACCAGCTAAGTAGCACTGACTTCAGTGAATAGGGTGGGAAACAGTCTGTGCTTCAGAAGGAATAACAATGAGATTTCAGTACCCACAGTTGCAACATTGTATAAAGTTAGACTGGATTGCAGATGATGATTAATGAGTCTGACATGTGTGTTAAGCTCTGAAGTATTTAATGGGATTATCTGTAGCATTTTGTTAATCTTGTTTGCCGTGCAAGAAGATTCCCTCACAGTCTGTCTCTTTTTTTTAATTCTCTTCAGAACTCCAGTGTCTCTTCTAAGAATGAAGGATCTTAAGTAGTGAATGGGACTGGCATTTGGAGTCTTATCCTAACAAGGCACTTTAAAGCATTTCAGTTCGTGGCTTTGTAGTGGTGGAGAAGTCCTGACCTTCTCACGTCTCCGCCATTAACTTGCCTTAGCAGGTATAAGGACACCAAAATAAGATCCAGTCACCACCTTTAAATCATTAGGAGAACTTCACCTCTCGAAACTGAAAACAGATTTGGTTGAGAGGCCGTGCTGGCTCCCTTTGAAGCCCTCTGGGGACATTTAGCGACCTGGATTCTATTTTAAATGTCTTGAAGACATCAGCTGGTCAAGAAAGATGCTGTTCGAGGCCTACTGATCCATCCCTGAGTTAAGTCAGTTGACTGAAGAAGGTTTCTTACTTTCTTCAAAAGCATGGAAGTGGTTAAAAGCCCTGGCCAGTCTTCACTCAAAAAAGGATATGAATGCATGCAGGCGGTGGACAAGTTGACTACAGACACTCAAGCAAGAAAGGAGTTGCGTTTAAAACATGGTGATGTTATATTAGGCATGGACGGAAAAAGATACCGGCTCCTTAGTGGACCTCCAGGGCCTGTTGGACCTCCAGGGAAAAGAGTGAGTTACCACAGCTAAAACCCTGATGAAATCACATGCTCTTCCATGATTTTCTTCTAAAATCCAGATTAAATCACATGCTCTATCATGATTTTCTACTAAAATCCTGATGAAATGACACACACTTCCATGATTTTCTTCTAAAGTTATGGAATTGCATGCTCTTTCATGATTTTCTTCTAAAATCCTAATGAAATCACATGCTCCTCCATGATTTTAAAATCCTGTTGAAATCACATACTGTATTAGGATTTTCTACTAAAGTCCAATAAAATCACATGCTGTCATGATTTTCTACTAAAATCCTGATGAAATCACATGCTCTTTCAGGATTTTCTTCTAAAATCCTTATGAAATCACATGCTCTTCCATGATTTTATACTAAAATCCTGATGAAATCACATGCTCTTTCAGGATTCTCTACTAAAGTCCAATAAAATCACATGCTCTGTCATAATTTTCTTCTAAAATCCTGATGAAATCGCACACATTTCCATGATTTTTTTTACTAAAATTCTGATGAAATCACACACTCTTCCATGATTTTCTACTAAAATCCTGATGAAATAACATGCTTTTCCATAACTTTCTACTAAAATCCTGATGAAATCACATGCTCTTTCAGGATTCTCTACTAAAGTCCAATAAAATCACATGCTCTTCCATGATTTTCTACTAAAATCCTGATGAAATTACATGCTTTTTCGCAACTTTCTACTAAAATCCTGATGAAATTACATGCTTTTCCATAACTTTCTACTAAAATCCTGATTAAAAAACATGCTCTTTCAGGATTCTCTACTAAAGTCCAATAAAATCACATGCTCTGTCATAATTTTCTACTAAAATCCTGATGAAATCACACACTCTTCCATGATTTTCTACTAAACTCCTGATGAAATTACATGCTTTTCCATAACTTTCTACTAAAATCCTGATGAAATCACATGCTCTATCAGGATTCTCTACTAAAGTCCAATAAAATTACATGTTCTGTTATGATTTTCTTTTAAAAATCATAGCTCTTCCATAATTTGCTTCTTGTAATATTTGCAAAATTAGAATCTGTCCAAAAAACTTTGAATTGTTAAAAATGTTTATTTGCATAGTATCATTTCTATATATACCATAAAACAATAAACATTTGATTAATTATATGTATAATAACATTTATTATAGTGTTGAATCACTGTTTTAGAGTGGTAATGTATAGATATAACTACTTTTAAATGAATGAAATGAGTTCATTTAGGAGTTTAAATTGTTTTATTGCAACAAAATTACAGTAGCCTAAAATCAGTACTGAAGCCCTCTGAGGTAATTTTTACAACAGTTAATGACTGGGACAGAGTTGCATTTGTATGAATCTGTAAATATGAAAGTAATGCCATTTTCATTTGGTAGCAGACTGAAGGCACGGTCACATTAGTGAAATTTTGTCAGCAAAAACGGTTGACTGTCCACTGTCAATAGTGTAATGATGCACGCAGCACTACTTACATAGTAGTCACTTTTAAACCAAGCATAATTCCATTGGTCAACACAGCAAATTTGCATGAAAAACTTGAACCCGATGCAAAATTTGTGTGGGTAAGTGCTTCGCCCTTCACCCATGGAATATTTTTTTTTAGGAAACGTATAACCGCTAAATGCTGTTGACCAATCAGAATCAAGTATTCCAGTATGGAAAACTTCAGCATTTCAGTCTTAGGAGTAAAATTGCAGCTAAAACAAGTAGCTGCTATGATGGTAGAGCAAATTAAAAATACCTAATGTCTTTTGTGATTTACAGTGCTGGGGTTTTTTCCCCACCCTCTTCCTGTCTGTTGGAACTGAAAACTTGCCCACTTTTCAGTTTGCAAACAGCCAGTGTTTGTTGTATCTGCTAGAAACAGACTGTTGTGAACTCAAGCCACATTAAACTTCTAGTCTAAAAAACTAATTCTTCATCTCCCTATGTAATCAAATATATTTTGGTCATGTTTCGAAATACGTCATTGTCTAAAGCTGAATGTTATGTAATCTTTTCATCTTTTAATGTAGTTTATACAGCCATTTCTTTGAATATGCTTCACATCTGTAACCATACATTACTACATCTGCCCTTTTCTGAATGATAGCTTTCCAGTATGAAACCCAAATATAAGGCCGTAGTTCTAAATGTCCACTTTGCAGAAGGTTTGAGGTTTGGCAGCACTCTACAAATTGGCATGTCTAAGAGTGTCGCCTTACGTAATATACATGAGATTAAAAAGGGAATGGACCTATAAATATTAATTGGCTCATATGGATTCAAAGTCTTTTGCTTCTACCGTGTCGTGATTTCCATGCTTATATTTGAACATGGAAACCAATCCTCCACAAACTCAGTATGATGGTTGATGACAGTAACCTCACACTTTGCTGTGGTGAAATGCTTTTTATAAATCCCACGAAGTTACTTCATATGCATGACCTTAAGAATTTAAGATTGCTTCTGTTGTTTGCACAGGGATGTGCAGGGAAAAGGGGCTATATTGGATACAAGGGTGATAAGGTGAAGATTCACATTTCATAAAGCTCATTACAGTGTTTTGTGAAGATGGCATCAGATTGATTTGTATCTGTATGTCCTAACAGGGTTCTCAAGGAGACCAAGGAGCAGATGGGCCAAGAGGCATACCAGGACCTCCAGGTCCACCAGGACTCCCAGTCCTGTACCTTTGGAGGAACACAGAGGAGGATTGGGCTGCATTTAGGGTAGGCCTTAACATATCATACTGTAGGATCTTTTAACTGGAGTGTCTTCTATAGTTTCAGCTTCTGTTTGTAGTCTGACTAGCCATGAACATCATGTACCACAGTTTAAATGAGCTAAATTGGGATAAATTACATGAATCTAGATAAATTAATCGATCATCCTGCCCATCCCTAGCAAACATGACTATGGTGCAGTGAGCCACCGCCCTGTGTCTTTCAAACTGCTGGATGACCCAGTCTTTCTATGTTCCTGCCAGGCCTTGTATTCTATCTATTTGTGACTGTCTATTTTTGAGCATATATTTAAGTGTAATTGTAAAACCTCAGGTTTGAGCTCCCTGTAGATTCTCATAACTCAAAACCGTTGTGAATATCTGCTTATGATTGTGCAGTGGCAACTTGGCATTATTTAATGTTTTTTTTTGTGTGTGTGTGTGTGTGTGTGTGTGGAGAATATCCAGATGTTGTTTTTTCATCATCATTTGGCAGAATCCTCAAACATGATGGATGACTTTAGTCTTCCAAAGAGGAGTCATGTGTGTATATTGAGCCATGGGTGGTAGGTGAGGGAGTTGTTTTTTCTTAAAGACTAAGACTTACATTGTAAGACTGATTTTGTGATTCATATCAGTTGTTTTTTACATCTTTTCTGACTGCCCCACAAGTTTCAGGTGACAAAATATAAAGTACTTCGACTTAAGGGTTAGTTTGATTTGATTTGATATGATTTGATTTTGATTTTTTATATGAAAAAGTCATTACAGCATGTGAATTTTTTTTTAATAGCCGTTCATCATGGAACTTATTTAAGTGCTTCAATATGGAAGATCAGATTTCGTATGGTGTAATGTACAATTTGGCTATTATTTAGGAAAATTATGTCAATTTATTTTGTACAAGTTTTTGGCAAAAAATATTAGCCCAGTGTTCCTTATACATCTACACTACATTTTTTTATTAAATACATAAATGGCATTTAATGCCTTTTTCACAGATTTTTGTCACTTGGATCAGTGATAAAAAGGACAAAAAATATCTAAAAGCGTTGTTTATTTAGATAATTAGATTTTTGAACATTAAAGTGTTAACTGTACATTTAAGGCTTTTAATGCCTGTTTCATCTCTATTTCAATATAATCAAACTACATTCTGATTACATTTAGATTGCTTTTGACCTAACTTATCACATTGATTTAACAATATTGTGTCATATTGTTAATAAAATGCAAGGAAAATATGTTAAATTCATTGTTATTAACATTATGAAGTGAATTAAACATTATATTATGTCAAGGTTTCCAAAACTGGGGTTTGCGAAGGAACTGTAGGGTGTTCGTCAGTAGGGTTGTCAAACGATTAATTGTGATTAATTGTGAATAATCGCGTACAAAATAAATGTTTGTGTTTGCCTAATATATGTCTGTGTACTGTGTGTAATAATTATGCATATATAAATACACACAAATTAATATATATATATATATTTAAGAGAAATATGGTATTTATGTACAAAATATTTTATTTATCTATAATATAAATTATATAAAAATGATAATAAATACATATACCTGTAAATATTTCTTAAATGTATACATGAACGTGTTTGTATTTATATATACATAATAGCCACAAACAGCACACACACATATATTAGGCAAACTCAAACTTTTATTTTGTATGCGATTAATTGCTATTAATCATTTGACAGCCCTATTTGGCAGTTTAATAAAAAGCTAATAATTAATAAAATCTTAAAAATGTCAAATTAAAATAAATTGTTTTAAAATAGCATCAGTCTAAATAAAACATTACTAAAAAATGAAATATTTTATTTGTTTACCTGCATGTCACGTAGGCATTTTAGAAAGGAAAATTTAAGAGATGAAAAAGAATTAAGAAGAATCAATAAGTTATGAAATGTTAATCATTCAAAAAATGTAATCATGTAATCAATAAAAAGGGTATTTCAAAATGTAATTGAATCTAATTACAAGTACTTCATTTTTGGAATCTGATTACATAATCCAGATTACATGTAATCAGTTACTACCCAGCTCTGCTTGTGTATATGTCATGTTTAGATGGACATTGCTGAATGGGACTGATTCTCTGTGTATTCAGTGGTGTTTACGTATGATTTGTCATTGAAATATTGTAAACTGAACAGTTACAGACAATGTTTGTGCTGATGGTGCTTTGCTGTTTGCCCAGGTTGCACTCTGTATAACGGTTGCAGTGTTATGAGGAGGTTTTGACAGATGTTTAGATCCCTCTGTTTCAGTGGGACACGCTGAAGGCAAGTGCACTGGGAGGTCCGATTCCCCAACCTCTCTTAAACTCACCTTCACTGGACCATCAGTGAGCTGAACTCTGCCCTGTTGCCAAATTGAGCATGTGCCAAGACAAATGTTGTATAAAGCGGAGGCGGCCTGGGTGATTTAATAACAGTGTGACAGAGACTGTGTGTCTATGTGGGTTCGAGGCCTCAGCTTTTCCAGCCCACACTGCAGAGACAGCGTACACTGTCCCTCAGTTCTTCTTGTCTATTTGAACAGGAGCGATGCCTTTCAACACTCCCTAGTTTGTTTCTCTTATAGAGATGAATTGAAACATACAGGCATTAAGTGTTATGAGAGTTAAGATTGAGGATTTGTTGTCGAGCAGATTTTTTTCCTCTTAACGGCAGTCAGGTACAGCGTTTCCCATCATCTCTCGTATGCGGTCTGAATTGTATTTATGCATTCATGCGTATGCTGGGTCTGAAACCGCTTGTTTGTTTGCTCATTTAATATTCATTACAAAGTAAATGCCACATGTGGGTGTAAATGAGGCAGCTGAGAGCCTATATACAGTCATAAAACAATAATATATGTTTTGGGAAGGTTACTTTTAACATGTATTAGGTTACAGATTACAAGTTACTCTATTTAAAATGTAAGAAGTAATGTATCTATTTCAAATAACGTCATTAAAGTAATATAACTGATTACATTTGATCGCTTTTTCATTTTTTTGCTTGAGCACGTCTTTTTACTTCGAGATTGCTTGAGGTTAAATACTGATTTAGAATCATAATAACTATGATACTGTTTTTGAAATCGAATCTTTGCATAGCTATGACAGGAAACACTGGCATCTAACAATGCCTTGGGGAAAAAACTCTTAATCTTAAAAAATAAAGCATATACATAAACCTAAATAGGAAATGAAACAGTTGCCGAATAAGCATGTGTCCTATTCTGTGCCCTAAACTCTTGAAACTTTGGTGTCTCGTATTTTATTTTATTTTGCAAAGAAATCAATCAAATCTGTATGTGTGTGAAAATATTCAGATGTAACCCTTATTATCATTTCAGTACCTGTAATTTAATTACACATTTTTTCTCAGAATCTGTGACAGATTACAGTTACATTTATTTTGTAATTAAATTACATTGTTACATGTAACCAGTGTTGGGGAAAGTTACTTTTAAAAAAAGTAATGCATTGCAATGTTGAGTTACTTCCTAAAAAAAAGTAACTAATTGCATTACTTAGTTACTTTTTATACAAGTAATGTGTTACGTTACTTTTGCGCTACTTTTTCTCATCTGGACTGGACTTCCTTGTACGTTTTTAATATAAAAAAGTTTTGGACATGTAAAAGCCCTTTCACACCAAAAGTGAAATGAATAACCCTCAGGCTGAAAGAAAAGTAAATTCAGTTATTAACGTATTTAATTGAAGATTTGCATCATATTCTGAGTTTGCATTTGACTGTTTTTATTCATTTTGAGGAATACTGAATCTGTTTTTGTGTAAGTGGGATGAATAAATGTATGTTCATATTTAGTCTAGAACTACAGTAAGTGTCATGTTTACACAGCACACACAACTCCTCTGCACCTACTCCCGGTTTCTCTTAACATGGGGACAGGAGAGCTGTCCCAGTAAATGGATGAAACAGAGTAACTGGCATTACTTATTTGAAGAAGTAACTCCGATATTTTACTGTAAATTAAAAAAATGAATGCATTACTCTACTAGTTACTTGAAAAAAATAATCTGATTATGTAACTCAAGTTACTTGTACTGCGTTACCCCCCTCAACACTGCATTATTTTGACATTGTTTATTATTTTCTTTTGTACTATTATAGTATCTATTAATATTTTAAATGAACTTTTATTTGTTATTTTTTTAGTGGTCGTTTTAATTTTAATTCCAGAGTAATTTTGTTATATGCTTTATATAATGCTGTCATTTTTTTTTCTATTTCTATTTAGCTTTAATTTATCATTTCAATTTTAGTACTTCAACTTAAAACTTATTTTACTTCAGTTAGCTGAGAAGTTATTTTTAATAGTTTTATTTTTTGTTTTGGTTACAACAGCTTTTATGATATAGTATGTTATGTGACTGTTCATACATTTTTTCTGTTGTAGAGAACATCTTATTACCAGTTGCTGGCAGCTGGATGGCCAGTGAGTATTTGAAATTAGAAACATAACTTAGCAAAATGTCATTATAATATATGCTCTCTAACTAAACCCTTTCCCTCTGCAGAGAGAGACAGGACACCCTGGACCAATGGGTGAGATGGGAAGGCCAGGTTTACCTGTGAGTACACAGTCAAACATACCGAACACCATTAATGGAGACTGAATTGTTACAGAACCTGTAAGAGTATAAAAGAATTTTACAATGACCACCAATTATATTGAGGGTCATTGTGCATCTTTGACTAGTGAGGTTTTCCATAATATGACGAATGACGGAATGTGTACACACAGATTAGTTTTACGTGTTTTTATGTTTAACATGTTGGTATATACAGTGCTGTGCTTAACTGTTTTATTCCTGAAGGGTTTACCTGGAGACCCAGGTCAGACAGGACTACCAGGCAGAAGAGGCGAAATGGTACCTATTCAATTCAGTATCTCTGTTTTTGTGTGGGTGTGTTCATAATGGTAATGACAAAACTAAATTTTTAGCACCCATTGCTCTCGTCATTTGAGTTAGTTATTTGAAGTTATTTGAATTTGATTGCAACAATTTAAAGGGTTAGTTCACCCAAAAATGAAAATTAGCCCATTATTTACTCACCCTCAGTGCATCCTAGGTGTATACGACTTCCTTCTTTCAGACGAATGCAATCGGAGTTATGTTAAAAATTGTTCTGGCTTCTTAAAGCTTCATAATGTAATGGGCGGGTGTTTCTCTTCATCAGTCCAAAACAAGTCCAATAAAGTGCATTCATCCATAATAAAAAGTGCCTCACACAGCTCCGGGGGGTAAATAAAGGCCTTCTGTAGCAAACTGATGCATTTTTGTAAGAAAAATATCCATATTTAAAATATAACAATCACTTTTTCTAGCTTGCACTAACAGCTGTACACGGAAGCTGCTCTGGGCTGGACGTCGCTGTTGTGTATGCGCTGCTCAAAAGTGACGACCTCGGGTGCGCAGTGGAGAGAGCAAAACAAAACGTCGGTCACGAAGTACAAGTTACAAAATGAGGATTTGTAAAGAAAAATAGAGGATTTCTCACAGGCGCATACGCAACCCTGACGTCCTACGCCATCTGCCCCAGCGGCTTCCGTGCACGGCTGTTAGTGCAAGCTAGATTAAATTATTACATTTTTAAATATGGATATTTTTCTTACCAAAATGCATCTATTCACTACTGAGGCCTTTATTCACACCCCAGAGCCATGTTAGGTACTTTTTATTATGGATGTATGCACTTTGTTGGACTTATTTTGGATTGATGAAGAGAAACACCTACCCATTGCCAATTATAAAGCTTGAAGGAGCCAGAACAATTTTTAATATAACTCCAATTGCATTTGTCTGAAAGAAGGTCATATACACATGTACACCTAGGATGCCTTGAGGGTGAGTAAATAATGGGCTAAATTTCATTTTTGGGTGAACTAACCTTTTAATGTTTCTTTAATGAATGAATGAATGAATGAATAAATAAATTTCTCTTTACAAGAAAATCTTACTGACCACAAGCTTTTAAATATTAGTGCCGATTTTTGCAAAGCATCTACAGGATTTAGTTACAAGCAAGCACTTTATAATAGGGTGGCATTGGACCAAAGGGTGTTCGAGGCCGAGCGGGTACTCAAGGAAGGGATGGAGTGAAAGGTCCGGATGGGGTGACTGGATCTCCAGGGTTTCCTGGCCTACAGGTGAGACTGAGGGCATGGTATGTCTACAGTAGCCTTTGTATTAGTTGGGACACAAGTGTGCATATGGGTATGTTTTGGGGTAGGTTCTGTTAGGCTATGAATTGTAGCTGTGGTACATTGTGGAAAACCATATGTTGTATATTTCTGGTTGTGAATCAAGGGTCCTCGTGGGTACAAAGGTGAGACAGCGCCCCCTGGTGAGAAAGGAGATGAGGTACAGCATAAAGCCACATGATTTTCTACAATACGCTTCCTTTTAACTGCCTCATACAGGATTATAATATACTCATGTACATAAAGTAATTTTTATGTACTCTCCATGAGCAGGGTTTTCCTGGTGCTCCTGGCCCCAGAGGAGACAAAGGACGGACAGGCCAAAGGGTAATTAAATCCTGCATCTGAATATTTAAAATGCATTTAATGTGTATATATAGAAATTCAACACCCGTACTGCCCCCTAGTGGATGAGGAGGGAACACTACCACTAAAAAATTATTTTCTGTATTCCTAATGTGTAGGTCTTGAAAATGCATGATTGGTTATGCCTTTGTCATTTTTTATCTTTATAGGGCTCAAAAGGAGAAATTGGGTTTACTGGCTTTTCTGGTCCTCCAGTGAGTAAATCACTTCATATTCTTGAACTGCCACTGTAGTTTTAAACATAGGTGCTAGTAACTAGTCTTAGTATCCTTAGATATTTGTCTTATATTTTACTAAATATTATGCATGAATGGTTTAATGTGTGTGTGTGTGTTTTTTAAGGGACCAGTTGGTTTACAAGGTGTTCAAGGGTTTTTTGGACCACCTGGTCCTAAGGTGATTAATTCACAATTTATTTTTTACATATTTTTGCGTTCATTCTGACAGTATAAAGAAGTTTGTTTTCATAGGGGGATCCAGGAAATGATGGAAAACGTGGGCCTCCAGGGACAGCGGTGAGTCATAAATAATCTGTTTTTTAATAAGAAATAATCACTGTCCCCAGTTCAGTTTTCTCAAAATAGGAGATTCTTTTTCTTTATAATGGATATCCATTTTATAATTTTTACTTGGATGAAACCAGTTTAAGAACTTTCTGTTTTCATGAGTCACAAGCACTCAGGGAAATCACCCTTATCCAGGTATTTATGGATGCTGCTTAATAATGCTCACATATGCATTTGTGTCTTGCCAGGGAGCACCAGGTGCTACAGGATTGGTTGGTGCACAAGGTGTTAATGGCTCAGAAGTAAGCGAATGACACTTGCTTATTGAATCTGTAGTGCAATTTCATTGCTTAAAGTGATAGTCTACCCAAAAATGAGAATTCTGTTATCATTTGCTCGCCCTCATATTGTTTCAAACCCACAGGCCTATGACTTTTTATTGTGGAGCATAAAAGAAGATATTTTGAAGACTGTTTGTAGCCAAACAATTTTGGTTCCCATTGACTTCCACTATATTTCTTGCCATTGTATTTTCTTTGTCAGGCGGGTTAGGAAACGACAAGAGGATGAGCAAATAATTTTTTACAGTATTTTCTGACTATCCCACCTACAAGTTTTGAAATCTGATTGGAAGTTAATTGACTTGATTATACACCAAAACACTTTCGCTGTTACAGGGGGACGTTGGACCTGCTGGCCCTGTTGGGCGTAAAGGCCCGCAGGTATGTAACACTGTTTTGTGTCATTGCTTCATGAAGTCTGTTCTTAGAAGCTAAAATAACATAAAATCTGTCCTGATTGTTCCTCCTAGGGGCCTAGAGGGAGCGATGGAGATAGAGGCCCACCTGGTGATCCAGGATCACAGGTAAATTTCATCATGTAGGCTAGCAACACACATTGAAGTCCTAATGAAGTTGAAAGACACATTCAAATATGGGTCTGTTGTGACATTTATTCAGGAGTTTGATGTTTTTTTCCCACAGGGACTTCAGGGTCAGGCTGGTCCACAGGGTCTCAAAGGTGACAAAGTACGTTTTTAAAGTCTTCCTGTGTACATGAAGAATATGTATACTTAGATGTGTTATGTGTTTATGAAATGGATTCCCTAGATGTTTTTGTTTGTGGACAGGGGCCAGAGGGTCCAGCAGGTAACAGAGGGCTGCAAGGCATTGAAGGGCCAGTGGTGAGTGTGTTTGTCAATATACTAAATGTAATCTAGAGGCAAACTCTTATACAGTTACTTGTATAACTCGTACAACAGACCTTCAGCACCCAATATAACACATTTTATGCATTGAATAAGTTGTAACACTGAGTAACATTTAGGTGAGGTACATTTGGATTGAATATAGTCACTGTGGCTTTAAAATTCAATTACATTTCACCCAGAAATATTGTAAGTTGGCGCTGTGTTCTGACAGGCTAGAAACATGCTTTCTCTACAGATGCCTTAAAAAAAAAATTAAACCATGTTTTATCCGTTTTTAGTTTTCTAGTAAACCTATTTTTTCTGATGATAACCGAGTTAGGAGTCAATTCAGTTGGGAGTCAACAATTACTATTCATTCGGTCATTCGTTTATGTATTTATTTAGGGTACAACTGGAGATTCAGGTCCAAAAGGCTTTCCAGGTGTCACAGTAAGATATCTAATTCAAATCTCACCATATGTTTATTTGACATTTTAGTAAAATTTGTAAATTTATATCCTTTACCTCAATAATTAATACCTCTAATTCAGGGCAATAGGGGACCGGATGGAGAGAAGGGTGACAGAGGACCCAAGGGGAAAAAAGTAATCATCAGCACACAATACATTCAACACAATACATAAAAAAAAAAAAAAATTCTAAAGCTTCAACTGCGTAATTGGAGGATTGAGGAAATTGCCTATTTATAATTATGCTATATGTTTTAGGGAGCAAAAGGAGCGCTGGGGATCATGGGTCCTCAGGGTGAGAGGGGCCAGTCAGGCCTCCCCGGCTTACCTGGGGTCAAAGGTCAGCCAGGTGCTCCAGGTATCCAGGTATACAATTACGCAGAAGATTCCCTATAGCATGCCTTACTTCATATTCTTCATATTCAATACCATAGTCTGCATATATCATGATAAACTGAGGTTCAAAAGATGATTTCTTGGCAATATACTTTTTTTTTTTTTTTTTTTAATTTCTTACCCCCATTTCCTCCGCAGGGTGTAGATGGTGAAGTGGGCCCTCAGGGAACGCATGGAAAAGAGGGTCAAAAGGTCAGGCTGCTTTATGACTTTGAGAAGAAGCAATCACTAAAAACTTTCTTATAACTCACTTTTTTACATCAATGTGATTGCTCCTCTTAAAACAATGCTGCTCAAAAGCCCTTTGACTGTGTCCAACTAATATATTCACCTGAATCAATAACATCTCTTCCTTTTGATTCATTTTTTTCTTTTTGAATTTAAGGGCAGTAGGGGTGAACCTGGTGATAATGGAAGAACAGGACCCAGAGGATCCAGAGTAAATTTGCTATTTGTTTTCATATGAAAGTCTGAAAAATCCCCAGACCACCAGTGAAAATGCATCTTCTTGCAAAAACATCTAAAATCCATCTATCATTTAAAAATGCACTCCCATAAAACAATTTAGGCAAAAAGTAATGCCGTCTCGGATTTATTCATATGCTTTGTTTCACAAATAAGCTAGATATTGAACATTGTATATTATGAATAAGCAAATTGTAAATAAGTACTCATACTCATGTTGTTTCTGTATGCTCAGGGTCGAACAGGCCAGCATGGTTCCCCTGGTGTACCTGGAATAGTGGTAGGGGAATTGAATTTGAGTAAATTGAGTCGAGATTTATTTGGTTCACGCTTTATTGAATTGATCATATATACTTTGCTACTTTCGCAGGGTTTACGAGGTCCAGTTGGTACAGAGGGACCAGAAGGAAAGCCTGGTACACAGGTTCCCATTTCATACATTTAATATCAAGTTTTTTTATATATATCAATCATAGTGATTTATCAAATATGAATCTTTGCTTTACCATTACAGCAAATACATTAAATTTGTGCTGACCTGTGCTTTCTGTATGTGTCTTGCAGGGTGTTTCTGGTTCTGTTGGAAGCCCAGGGGATAAAGGACCTAATGTATGTTTCTTATCATCAACCAAAATATTCTGTGAGATATATTAGTCAATTGAGAGCAGACTGCTGCTATAATAAATGTGTTGTAAAGACTGGTCAGTAATGATAGCAGATGGTTTTTTAAAAGAGCCATTAGCAACATTAGACCTCAGAAGAAGGAGAAACACAGGCATGTTGAGGTCAGAAAGATCAAAGACTATTAAACTTAACAAGGTCTTAAATATCATGTTGGGTTGGTCCTTCTGTCATGGAGGAATGAGCTTTGTTTCAGCATGACAGCAAAAGCCTGTTTTGTAAGTCAGATGTGGTGTAGACTGAATTGTATATCTATATCTTTATCTCTTTTTATATCTTTGCGTATCTTTATAATAATTATCATAATAATTAGTAAAAAGTTGAATTGAATAATTATCAGGAATTTCAGAATATTTATTTGGTCTCTTTTTACTTTATTTATAACAGCACAGTGTTTCTACAGTATAAAGTGTTCAGATGCATGAACAAGTTTGTCTAAAACATGATGATGTTGTGATCTAAAATAATTTAAGGATGGTCCAAAGGGCGTCTTTCAATATTCAGAAATAATATTTTCATACAAAAGAAGTTTACAGGGTCACAAATTTGATTCGTGGTTTAGAAAGAGTTTACAATCTTAAATATACTAAAAGTATTACTTGTACATCAAACAATATTCATTGTGGACTTTTCTAGTCTTTCATGTTTTTTTTTTTTTTTTTCTTTTTTCATGTCATATATCTTTTGTAATCTTTGTCATCTAAAGGGCCTGAAGGGTATGATTGGAGAACCAGGAAAACAAGGCCCTCCAGGCTCACAGGTGAGCATAACAACAGGACAAAAAGTAGTCACATTTTGAAAATGAAAAGTTTTTTTTTTCTCAACTGGTTATCGCCAACTCACTGTTTCTCCTCTCATTAGGGGCCACCTGGACGACCAGGCCAAGATGGCACCCAAGGTCCTCCTGGTGAGAAGGTAAGCCTAAGTTTTGTATTGCTGTCAGAACATTAATAATTTAATTAACACACAGTGTTCACATATATCATTACTATGTGTGTTTGTTATCAGGGTTTCACTGGAAAACAAGGCATTGCAGGTGCTCAAGGGCCTGTAGGCATGTATGTAAGTGACTAGATGTATGACATAAACCAGTCTAGACTGACATGAAAATTCATGATCAGCTTGTAGCAGTAATTTGATTCTATATGCTGTTGTCTTGCTCTCAGGGTTATCCGGGAGCCATAGGCCTTCGTGGACACCCAGGTCACACTGGAGAGAGGGTTAGAACTCTCTGCTGTAAATATTTTAAAATACATTTTCTGAATGTTGTATCACATATTTTGTGAATGTGCATCGGCAGGGTGAACCTGGCATCAGGGGACCTCCAGGTCCACCAGGGCAAAGAGGGCCACCTGTAAGCTGATTTGTATATATATCTGTTAAGTATCATTAATATTATGACATTTTGATCATTTCATTTTTAAAACAATTGTTACCTTGTTAACCTTCTAAGGGTTTACCAGGCCCAGCTGGTGAGAGGGGCTCACATGGACCACCGGTAAAGTAACTTCTCCATTCATAGAGCCAAATAATTAAATAGCACTATTTTTATATTCACAGAGGTTATCAATAATGTTTCCAAATTTTTTTAGGGTCGCCAAGGGGAAACAGGACCTTCTGGCTTGCAAGGACTGCCTGTACGTAGCCCTCAATTTCATACATTTTCCAAAAAAATTAAGAGAAAGAAAAAAATATTATATTACATTTTAATTAATATATCTGCATGTATAATACACCATTTATTTTATGTATATTATATACATAATACGTAATATGGAATAGTAGCCTATGTGTATTTTGTATTAAAATGCACATATGTGACCTTGGACCACAAAACCAGTCATAAGGGTCAGTTTGTGGAAACTGAGATTTATGCAACATTTGTTAGGATAGGACAATATTTGGCCGAGATACAACTATTTGAAAATCTGGACTCAAAAAAAAATTTTAATTTTGAGAAAATCGCTTTTTAAGTTGTCCAAATGAAGTTCTTAGCAATGCATTTTAATATATTTTGATATATTTATCATATGAAATTTACAAAATATATTCATGGAACATGGTCTTTATTTAATATCCTAATGATTTTTGGGATTAAAAAAAATCTATAATTTTGACCCATAAAATGTATTGTTGGCTATTGCTGCAAATATACCTGTGTCATGACTGGTTTTGTGGTCCAGGGTCACATATATATTAATTTCTATATATTTTATATTAATTATGAAATAACTTGATATCTATGTGTCAATTCAGGGGCCCTCAGGACTGCCAGGGACTGAAGGTTTATCTGGAAAGTCAGGCCCCCCAGGAAGCCAGGGGCCCCAGGGGCCACAGGGAAAACAAGGACCAATTGGATTGCCAGTGAGTGGGTACCCCTCATTTTGATTATTGAATTTTTAGAATAGTCTTCGAAGAACTTCAAAGAGAAGGTTACAGTCTGAAATTCTAGTCATATTCTGCTATTCTTTAGGGTTCACCGGGAACAAGTGGAATGGTTGGTCGAGCAGGAGAGAAAGGAGGGCAGGTATTGTAAGCATTTTCATTTACTAAAACATGTTACATAACACATAGGATTAACGTTTGATTTATAATGCTCTTCTTTAGGGATTGCAAGGAACTTCAGGTGACCCTGGATCAATTGGATTGTATGGACCACAGGTCAGTTCATTTTAATATATGCAGAATTAACTGCACTTAGGTTTTCTGTTTCCCTGTATCAGCTTCCTTTTTTCTTGGGCAGCTTACCAAAAATGAAAGCAACTTGATCTCTGGTTGATGATTTTTTTTTTAACAAAGGCAAGACAATGTTTTTATGTAAAGAACATTTACATAGCACAAGTGCTGGAGATTTTTTTGTTAAAGTGTGATGCATTAGCTACTCCCTCTTTTAGTAAAATTAACATTTTAGTTTTCGGTTTATTCACTCTTTCTGCTGTAGGGACATCCTGGTCCAGTTGGTTTTGAGGGTCGAACAGGGCCGAAAGGGGAACATGTAAGTGCTAAATATTGATACTGGTTCATATGCATCCAGCAAAAACACAAAGTCGGTCAGCTTCCACTCCAAGCTTTTCCTAAGTCAAATGATTTTACTAGGGTATTTGATTTTAGGGATCACCTGGACCCCCTGGGAAGCTTGGTCCAAATGGACCTTCGGGAGAACAGGGACCTCAGGGTTCACAGGGAATGCACGGTGCACCAGGACCACGTGGCAAAGAGGTTAGTGACGCTGATTAAATGAGCCTTCAAGTCCAATTTAAGCTACACTATAATAATAATAATAATAATAATAATAATAATAATATATAATATTCAGCAGCATATCTGCTTTTTTTAACATTAATATTTAAACATAAATATTTATTTATAATATAAATATTTAAAATAAATTATTTTTTATCACCAAAATAACATATAAGGATTAATGAAGGATCATGTGACACAGAAGACTGGAGTAATCGTTGCTGAAAATTCAGCTTTACCATCAGAGGAATAAATTACATTTTAAAATATAATGAGAAAACGTTTATTTTTAAATTGTAAAAATATTTCACAGTGTTGTTGATTTTTATTATATTTTTGTTCAAATGAATGCATCCCTGGCAAGAAGAGAGTGAGAGTGAAACATTTTTAAAATCTTACTGACCCCAAACAGTAGTGTATATATCTTAAAAGTCCATTTATAAATTATTATAATGTTGATGCTTGATGTTTCATATATAGGGAGGTATTGGACCTCCAGGTGATTTTGGAGACCCCGGGCCTAAAGGACAAAAGGTAAAAAAATTTGACAGTGCTCTTCTATTATTTTTATCAGATGAGGTGTTAAGATCTATACAGTGACCACTTTTTATACAAAGTGAAATAGCTTTGAATAACATTCTTATTCAAACAGGGTGACCCTGGACATCGAGGATTCTCTGGACGACAAGGCCCATCTGGACTTTTGGGGGACAAAGGAGAGCGAGGAGTGAAGGGGAATAAAGGCTACATTGGTTCACAAGTTAGTGATCTTGCTGAGCAGAACCCATTTCTGTTGGCTAGACTTTTTGGCTACCTAACTATTATTACACTGCTAATATGTAGTAGTTGTTATTTAAGTGTATAGAGCTTTGAATAATAAATGTCTATTCTCCAGGGTCAGAATGGATTGATGGGAAAGACTGGTCCATCTGGTTTGATGGGTCTAGAGGTATGATTTTTATTTAAGATGCACCTAAATCAACTTACACGATTGTAGTTTTTAATGGAGAACACACTTTTGGAGTTGGTTGGTTGGTTGGTTGGTTGAGTCTATAAGTTTGCTTTCAATGCAGGGTTTGATAGGCCTTCGGGGACCACCAGGAGCAACTGGTTCACCAGGCCCAAAGGTATCACTCCCTTTTCTTCCTCAAGTTTCTTTCATCAATGTTTCTTGTAATACTGTAGATCAGGATTACCCTTACGCATTTCCTAGTATAACAGACCTGCTCTTTGTTTCATAAAGGGGGAAACTGGATCAACTGGGGCGCCTGGCCATCCAGGAGATCAAGGCAATCGGGTAAAATCAATGACTGTTTTCCATGATACAACACTTTGGGTAAAATAACATTGGAATTGTGAACTTAGAATAGGACAGAGATGCCACATTTGTCTCAATGTCCTTTTTTGCATACAGATTGGCTGCTATATAAGATTACGGGACCTGTGGGGGACCTCTCAATGTCAAATTAAAGTCATTATGTTTTGGTTTCATCTACAGGGAATAGCAGGGCAGAGAGGCTTACAAGGGGTTATGGGGAAGCCAGGACCTCAGGTTAGTACGGGTAAGCGTTTCAAGGTAAATTCCTGGTTACAGTGCTAGATTTTCAGGGGACAAATAATACTGATATTGCAGGGAGCGGTGGGTCCCAGAGGCCCAGAAGGCTTATTGGGTCCAAAGGGTTTGCCAGGACAAGAGGGACCTAAAGGTGAACCAGGAAGACAAGGACCTCCAGGGCAAATGGTAAGGCTCTGAATTAAAGAAGAATTTTTATAACGAGTGACTGAAGTCTGCTTGATGTCAGCTGATGATTCTCTCGTGTCTAGGGACCACCAGGCCTGCCTGGTACTAATGGACCCTCTGCGTTACCAGGAAAGGAGGTAGAATTTCACCATGAAATTGTCCAAAATGTTCTTTAAATGAAGAAACTATCATTTTATATGAATATTATGTTACATAGTGTTAATGTTCTTTGCATGTTATCAATATTTATTTGTTTGTTTGCTTTATTTATTGCTTGCATGCTCTTATTTCCAGGGACTTCCTGGAGAAATGGGAGCTGATGGCCCTGTTGGCCCACCAGGGCCACAAGTCAGTATTTGTGTGATTTAATGAAATTTCTGCAGTGATTCAGCAACTAAACGGTAATATTCTTTCACTGCCTGAAAACTGGGAATTATGTATTATTCTGTTTAAATGTTTTAGGGTCCAAATGGCAAATCTGGGCCTCAGGGAAGGGATGGACCGAAAGGTCAGAAGGTCAGAGCTGTCTAAATATCTTTATTCATTGTATTTTAGGATTGAATTTGTAATCTGATATAATGACATTCACTCTTTCCATCTTTAGTTGCTCTGTTAATTTCTGAAAATATTACCACTTATCACTGCAATAGTCAGTCTTACTGTATATACTTTTCATATTTTTCAGGGAAATGATGGTCTAGATGGACCTCCTGGAAAACCTGGGCATGCTGGGAAGAGAGTAAGTAAAGTGTTAAAGTTTAGAAGTGTTTGGCAAAAACATTTTCCAGTATTAACAGACCAATTGAAATTATTCTTTCACTCTTAGGGTAAAAAAGGAAAAGCTGGTCAGAGGGGTCTCAGAGGGCCTAGAGGGGAGAAGGTACTCATTTATTAATTAGTCATTTTTAAATGCTGCTTAACCTGTAAAGCCATGATGTTTGTGACAAATTACTGTATATGATGTTTTAGTAGATTTTTTTCTGATGTGTATAACAGGGCCAACAGGGAGCTATGGGAAATACTGGACCTCCTGGCAGACCAGGACAATATGTAAATGAATACATATGGGTTTTCTCATTCTTAGACAAACAAATATTGCCTCATCTATCCATATGAATTAATGTAAGATGATGAGAATATTTACCCGTGGTCTACATGTATTGTTTTAGGGTTTACCAGGTATCCGAGGCGAGAAAGGAGAGGGCGGTAAAAAAGGCTTTGAGGTTTGTGGCATTAATGGAAATGTCATATTAGAACTGGTAGAGTGACAAAATGAGACGCTTGAGGCTTACTCTTCTTTCTGTCTGTAGGGAGAGAAAGGGGAACTTGGGCTACTTGGTCCTCCAGGGGGAGATGGACTGAAGGTACCTTCATTCATTTTAATCAAATGGTAGAAGAAACTCAAAAGACGTATAAATACTGCAATTGTTAGTTGTTTGAAGTGGCTGATTTCTATCTATTGGTTTATTTCAGGGGGCGCAGGGCCTACCTGGGGAAAAAGGGAAACAGGGGCTGAAAGGAGAGCAGGTGAATATTTAGATATGCATGTAAATGTACAATGAGACTCCATGTAGAATATAGAGTAATTTGTGCCTCTTTTAGGGGGATATCGGCCCAACAGGTAAAAGAGGGACCCCAGGCCTACCAGGGATGCCTGTAAGTTACTACCACACTTCATTAAATAGAAAAGCAAATCAAAAATATATTATTCTCTAAATAACTGCATGTTTGTTTGTTTTTTCTAGACTGAGTTACACAAGATATTGTGATGAAAGCCTTAATGCTTTTTTCAGGATTTTTTGATTAATACAACTTTCCATAGAACAGCTTTTATCTGAAATGGAAATCTTGTATATATAAATATCAAAAATCAAAATCAATTTAACGTGTCTTTTCTGAAAATGTGTTAATTTTCAAATAAATAAATAAATACATAATCGGACACATTTTTTAAACAGCAGTATGTATTTAGGATAAAGTTAATATGTGAAAATTAAATTACATAAAAGTAATAAGGAAATATTAAATGATCAGCCCCAAGAAAAAAAAAATCCACATTGAGGTTAGGTGCATTAGACCCTTTAGACACAAATGATACTTGAACTAACTATTTACTATGTCTGTTTCCTTACTCCACAGGGCCTGTTCGGAGAAAAGGTTTGGAACAAACATTTAAATACAGGATTAAATACATATTGTTCTCTTGTCTAGTTTACTTTTGCTGTTAACGTCTGTTGAT